>JAKSZT010049337.1:0-82500 GCA_026826555.1 Tolypeutes matacus | reverse complement strand
CCTCCCGGTAAAATAAAAAATATATATAGAAAGCGCATGGGCTGCCAGGCTCTGTGTGCCGCTGAGCTGTCGGGCCTGGGAGCCATGCAGCAGGATGATGACGTAACAGAGGAGAGACAAGACGAGATGCTCCGAAAGCTCTAGAAGCCAGGAGCTGAGGTGGCGCAGGCAGCAGAATACCTCTCTCCTACATCGGAGGTCTCCAGGATCAAATCCTGGTGAAGACTGGAGGAAGAGGATGAGAAGAGATGGCAGGAAACAGACACAGAGAATTGCCCAGCAAATGGACACAAAAACAGCAAATGGGGAAGGGGGGTTTAAAATGGATAAAGTAAATAAATAAAATCTTTAAAAAAAAAAAAAAAAAAAAACAATAATGGTTTCTTTTCTCATTCATACTACATGTCCCTCATGGGTCACCCAGGAGGCACTGTTCATTGTAATCACTCAGAGACCCAGGCTAATAGAGCAGACACTATCTTGAACTCTTGAGTGAGAACTCTGGAAGATCTAACAGCAGCAAGTAAATGTTCTGATGTAGAAATGATACCTCTTAATACTGCTCCTAACTCATGGGTCAAAACTAGTCATTTGGCCCCACTCAACCCTTACAGGGCCAGGAAATACAATCCCACCATATGCCCAGAGACAGCAGAAACAGAAATATTTGTTGAACAGAGCTAATGACTATTGCATCTTCACCCTAGAAAATGTCATGCATACATATTGTTTTAAGAATTGCCATATGCTAAAAGAAAAAGGGGTAAGGGGGTAGGGACACGTATATATCATCAGTTTAACTATGCTTGTAATATATCTGGAACCAAGACCTGCTACATAATTTGTGGGACCTTGTACAAAATGAAAACATGAGCTCCTTTTCAAAGTTTAAGATTTGAAGCTGGCGATAGTGGAGCATTAAACCTAGTGCAGGTTCTTTCCAAGTGCAGGTCCCTGTGTACCTGCATGGGCCACACGCCCACAAAGCTGGCCCTGTCTGGAAGGAGTTATGAGGTGGCCTCCGGGGAGGGAACTGGGAGATTCATCAGTGTTCAGCAAGAGACTTACTCTACTCACATTTGAATTTTTTTCTACCATGTGCATGCATTACTTAAAAAAAGAAAAAGATTACTGGGGCTAAATCTGTATCTCCAGACCAAACCTGCCTTCAAACCTCTATCAGAGCTCCATCCTCCCTACCTAAATTTCCCAGACACTTCAAATCACATCGTCCAAATGAACCACCTTCCCACAAAACAATAGTGCAAGTAAGGAGTACTGAGAGAAGAGTGTGAGGTAGATGTGGACAGCTGAAGCAGGCTAGTAAAATAGGGAATCAATAGATCTGGAACCTGGCAAAAAGTCCACGTGGATATCAATACTCCCAAGATGTCTGCTGGAAAACCCTCACAGAGTCTCCCATTCAGAACAAGATTTCCTCCGGAAGCCAGAAGAAGCCCCGGATATTCTCCAGGGACGTTATCATTGGGCCCTCCCTGGGGATTGATGGGTGGGGTAATCATTCAAAACAGCAAACAGCTGGGGCTCCTCCCATGCCATTAGCAAATGGGCAGAATAATTAATGGTTTAAAAAGCAGGTGCAAAGGCCTTTTGCTCTCTCTTGCCTTTGGACCCCTGTTCTTGCCTTCTGTGCCCTGTTCTTGCTGCGTTCCCCCCTCAGGGATCAACATGCAAGTAAAACCTGGGCACTTATAATCTATAATGGGCAATTGTAGTCTGTAAATCGGTCCTCTTTATCACTGTTCAGCCCCTTCCTCTCTACCTGGGACCTAGGATCTGTTATTTTCCCCCCTTTCTCTTCCCTCCCTACCTTAATAAATTACTGGCCTAATCAAAAAAAAAAAAAAAAAAAAAAAAAAAAGACAGTATTATTTTTGTAGCTGTCATATCCTATAGGTAACAAATCTCATGGGATTTATATAAAGACAATTAGAGCTACTAAACAAGTTTTTCATGGTTAGAGGGTACAAGATCAATATAAAATCTAGAAATGAATGATCCAGATGAAAACAAAGCATCCATTTACAAAGCATCAAAAGGAAAAAAATACTTAAAATAAATTTAAAGAAATGTGACACTTACACACTGAAAACTACAAAAGTTGCTGATGGAAATTAAGATCTAAACAAATAGACATTCCATCTTCATGGATTGTATGGCACATTATTATCATGATGGCATTTATGTCAATATTGTTCAAAATTGACCTATAAATTAAACATAGCCCTTGTCAAAATCCCAGAGGATTTTTGTGTGCTTGTAAAATTGACAAGCTAACTGTAAAACACAGAAATGCAAAGTATTTAGCCAAAAACAATTTTGAAAACAAATAACAGAGATTTACTATCCGATTTAAAAACTCACTATAAAATATAACTATCAGATTTAAAAACTCACTATAAAATATAATGTGTGATATTATACAAAGAGAATCATATAGATAATTGGAATAGAAGTCAGATTCCAGAAATAAACCTTTACATTCATGATCAATTGATTTTCAACAAAGGTGCCAATTCAATTTAATTCAGTTCAATTCCATTTTTTAACTGTTGCTGGAAAAGTTGGATATCCACATGAAAAAAAAAAAGAACGTTGGGTAGAACCTTACTTAGCACAACATATGCACCAATCAACTAAAAAATGATTCATATATATCCAAAAGAAGTGAAAGCAGGGACTCAAACAGATATTTGTACACCAGTGTTCATAGCATCATTATTCACAATAGCCAAGCGGTGGAAACAACCCAGCTGTTCATCCATGGATGAGTGGATAAACAAAATAATATTTGCAATGGAATATTATTTAGTCATAAAAGAAATTAATTTCTGATACATGCTACAACATGGATGAACCTTGAAGGCATCATGTTGAGTGAAGTAAGCCAGATACAAAAGGACAAATATTGTGTGATCTTACTTACATGAAATACCTAGACTATGTAAATTCATAGAGACAGAAAGTAGGGTACAGGTTACCAGGGTCAGGTAGAATGGGTCATTAATGTCTAATGGATACAGACTTTCTATTTGGGGTGATAGGAAAGTTTTGGTATTGTATGGTGGTGATGGTAGGACAACATTGTGAATGTAATTAAACTACGGAATTGTAAAGTCAGTGTGGTTAAAATGAGGAATTTTATGTTGCATATATGTTACCACAGAAAATGAACAAAACTAATACAACACAAAGAGTGAACCCTAATGTAAACTGTGGACTTTAGTTAATATAATACTAATGAAGTTTGTTCATTTAATTGTAACAGATGTACTAGACTAATGTAAAATGTTAATAATAGGAAAAACTGTGTGTGTGGGGTGGTGGGGATATAGGGGAACTCTGTACTTTCTACGTACTTTTTCTGTAAACGTACAACTGTTTCTAAAACATAAAATCTGTTAAAAAATTAATCATAGATCTAAAATTGTAAAAATTTTAGGAAAAAACAAAGGAGATAATTTTCATTATCTTGGGCTAGGCAAAGAGTTCTTAAATGTGACCAAAAGCATAATTCATTAAAGAAAAATTGATAAATTGTACTTCATAAAAATTTAAAACTTTGTGCTTCAGTAGATATGATTTTAAAAAATGAAGATAAGCCACAGACCAGGAGAAAAGATTTGTGATGGATGTATGTTTTAAAGTGCTTTATATTTATAATATATAAATCTTAGAATGCAGTAATAGGATAAGTTACTCATTTAAAAATGGACAAAATATTTGAATACATATTTCACAGTGAAGATATATAAATGACTCATAAGCACAGGAAACATGGTTCTACATTATTAGTTATTAGGGAAATTAAATTCCCAATGAGATACTACTATATACCCACTAGAATGGCTGTACTGAAAAACACAGACATACCCAAGTATTGACAAGGATATAGAAAAACTGGAATATTTAAACTGCTTTTGAGAATGTAATGTGATGCAGTTGCTTTGGAAAACAGTTTGAAACTTTCTTAAAAAGTTAAAACATAAGTTTATTATATGGTTAACAATTCCAGTCTACCCAAGAGAAATGAATATAATGTCCTCAAAACATGTATTCCAATGTTCATAGCAGCATTTTTCATATAAAAAATTGGAAACAATCCAAATGTCTAAAAATTGGTAGATGTGTCATAAAATGTGTTATAGTCATACAGTGGAATTTATATTTAGCAACCTAAGGAGCTGGCAAATTATGGCGTGGTCCATAGGCCCAATCTTAGTGTGGCCATGCCCATTTGTTAACCTGTTTTCTGTGGCTGCTTTCTTGCTACAACAGCAGAATTAAATTGTTGTGTCAGAGACATACAGCTTGCATAGTTGCAAGTATTTTTTAATCTGATCCATTACAGAAAAATTTTCCTGACCCCCGTGCTAAATGAAAGAAGCCAGGAGCAGATGTAGCTCAAGTGTTTGAGCGCCTGCTTCTCACATATGAGGTCCCAGTTCAATCCCAGGTACCTCCTAAAAAGGAAACAACAACAACCAACCAAACAAACAAAACCAACTGGGAAGCCCATGTAGCTCCGTGGTTGAGCGCTGACTTCCCACATATGAGGTCCCGGGTTCAATGCCTAGCCCTAGTACCTCAAACAAAACAAAACAAAACAAAAACAAAAAACATAAAGAAGCCACACACACAAGACTTCATTTGGTATAATTCCAAGTATATGAAATGCCTAGAAAAGGCCTATCTATCAAAACAGAAAGCGGACTGGTAGTCACTTTGACTTGGGGGGTTGGGAGTGGGTATTAATTGCAAACTAGTATGGGCAACTTTTTTGGGTAATGGAAATGTCATAAATATCCTAAAGCTGGACTATGGTAATAGTTGCACAACTGTATAAATTTGCTAAAAATCACTGAATTGTGTACTTACAATGTGTGAATTTTGTGGTATGTAAATTATACCTCCAATTTGTTGGGGGAAACAAACACATTGATCTAATATAATCTGAGAGTATAACATAGTGCTGGGTATATAATAGGCATTCAGTAAAGGATAATTGCTGTTATTGTTTCTTAAAATTTTAGAGGACTTGCATTTGTATTATTTCATTTGATTTTCTAGAGTTGGAATCTTATCCCTAATTTACAGTTGAAAAAAAAATGGAGCTGAGATGTTATAAAGTACTAAGGCTTATAAATTAGAATGTGATCCTTTGCCTGTGTGCCACACAACATGACTCCCCATAGTAATAAGTTTGTAATGCTAATTTGCATGATGTCTTTTCCACTTACTGTTATTTCAGCTAATGTTCCTATGTAGTTTTGGAGTCATCATTCCATCTATTAATTGCTGCATAACTGTTGTTAGTTATACCTTGAGTTGCTTAGCCTTTTCTCTGGCCATTTAATTTAACAATTTCTTGTTATGAAAATACCATTGCAGTGTAACCTTTGAAAAATGCCATAGAGAGGGAAAACAAACAACCAAAAAAATGCATAAGGAAAATGACTTCTCTTCAGAGTACAAATTTTAAGTCAAAGCTTGTAAACATGTTTGTTCTCCTAGTTATATATTCTCAGATCATGCATTAGAATGTTTGAATCATTTTGCTGTATTATTAGGTATGTTAGTTTCTATTGCCACATAACAACTTACTTCCAAATTTAGCATTTTAAAATAGCAAACAGTTGTTACCGTTTTCTATGGGTCAAGAATCTGGATGCAGCTTAGCTAGGTCCTCTGGCCAAGGTTCTTTAACAAGGCTACAATCAATGTGTCTTTTGGGACTGCAGTCATCTCAAGGCTCCACTAAGGGAGAGTTGGCTTCCAAACTCCCTCCCTTGGCTATTGGCATGATTCAGGTCTTACCTATATGTTGGCCAGAGATGTCAATTCCTTGCCATGTAGACTTCTCCATAGGGCAACTTACAGTTGACTTCTCTCAGGGCAAGTGAGGGAGAGAAGGAGGGAGAGTGAGGAAGACAGAAACCAGAATCTTTTTGTAAATCTCTCGGAAGTGACATCCTATCACTTTTGTCATTTTCTATTCATTAGAAGCAAGTCACTAGGACTAGGCCCACACTTAAGGCAAGAGAGTTGTACAAGGGTGTAAAGGAAGCTGCCAACCATAGAAGTCTTGCAAAATTTGAAGTTACTGGATATATAATAACTGTATATTGCAAAACATTTATTAAGCATATAAAGGATGAGGTTTGAAGTCCACAGTTTGAAGTCCCTTGTGTGGCTTTCCCCTGATGTCATATCTTTCCTTCCCACTTTAGAAGTAACCACTTTTAAAAATTGAGTTGATGTTAATCCCTTTGTTTTACAGTTTTACCATGTTGTATTTTTGTTTAGTTTTACATGTTTTTGAACTTCCTTTTTTTTCATTCCACACATGTTCATACATGTTATTGAATAAAATGTAATTCATTTACATTGTGTAGCTTTCATTGTGTAGGAATATACCACATGTTAAATTATTCTGGACATTTGGATTTTTTTCTTCTAAAAATTCTGCAATGAACATTCTTGTACATTTCCTATATGCACAAAATGCATGCATAGGAGTAGAATTGATAGTTCATAAATTATGTCCACTTTTAACATTCTATATAATGATAAATTATTTTTGTAAATGTTTTTACACCATCAGAAGGATATAAACCTTCTATTTGCTCTATATCCTGAACTTTGACATTGCCATGCATTTTTAGTTTTTTGTTATTTTTTGCTAGTTGTGTGAGTGTGAAATGATAGCTCACCATGATTTTAATGTGTTTCCCTGATAAGTTGCATGTATTTTAAAATTTATTTTATTAAAAAATTTTTTTTTTAGTTTTCTGTTTGAAGTGCTTTTTTTTCGAGAGTTTGTGTTTTTCATATTGACTTAAGAAGTTTTTTATACTCTGAGTATGTACTGTGTATTTAAATACTGTCTATTATGCACGAGAATTAAGCCCAATGAGTGCAGGGATTTCTTCATTTTGATTTATTATTTGTTGAATGAATACAGTTTATCAGGGACTTTTTCTGCATGTATTGAGATAATCATTTGAGGTTTTTTTTCCTGTTCATTCAATTGATGTATTACATGGAAGAAACTTTGGTACTTAGTGTTTCGATAGAACAGTTTAATGGGATGGGAAGGATAAACTGAATTGAGGAATTCTTAAACATGGGATTAATTGGCAAGAAAATTTGTTTCAGGAAGTTTGAGTTTATAATTTATAAAAACAAAACCCCCATAGAACTATACAACACAAAGAGTGAATCCTAATGTAAACTATGGATTTTAGTTAATAATATAATTCTAATAAAATTTGTTCATTTAATTGTAACAAATGTACTACACTAATATAAAATGTTAATAATGGGAAAAGCTATGTGTGTGTGAGGGGTAGGAATATAGGAGAACTCTGTACTTTCTGCATAATTTTTCAATAAACCTACAACTGTTTCTAAAACATAAAGTCTATTTAAAAATCAATCATAGGCCTAAACTCTAAAACTCTAAAACTTTTAGAAAGAAACAAAGGAGATAATTTTCGTTATCTTGGGCTAGGCAAAGAATTCTTAGATGTGACACCAAAAACATAATTATTTAGGCCTTGTTTAATTTCTTTCAGCAGTGTTTTAGACTTTTCAGAGATGAGGTCTTTCCTATCTTATATTAATTTCTAGGCATTTGATTCTTTTCAGTGCTACAGTGAATAGCTTTCTATTTTAAAGGCTATTTTCAAATTTTTGTGGTAGACTATGGAAATATACTATATACTGACCCTTGTATCTTGCGACTTTAAGTTCATTTATTCGTTCTAGTCCTTTGTTGAATCCCTTGCATTTTCTATGTACACGATCAAATTATCTATGAATAAAGGCTATTTTTGTTCTCTCTAATCTATTTGCCTTTATTTTTTAAACTTTATTATTTTTTAAAGATTTATTTATCACTCTTCCCCCCCGCCCCGTTGTTTGCGGTCACTGTCTGCTTTCTGTGTCCATTTGCTCTGCTCTCTGTGTCCATTTTGCTGTCTGCTCTCTGTGTCCATTTCCTTTGTGCTCTCTGTGTCTGCTCATCTTCTCTTTAGGGAGGCAATGGAAACCGAACCTGGGACCTCCCATGTGGTAGAGAGGCTCTCAATCACTTGAGCCACCTCAGCTCCTTGGTTTGTTGTGTCTCTCATTGTCTTTCTTCTTTGTGTCTCTTTTGTTGCGTCATCTTGTTGCATCAGCTCACCATGCCTGCCCACCG
The DNA here is from genome assembly GCA_026826555.1 of Tolypeutes matacus. Lineage (NCBI taxonomy): Eukaryota > Metazoa > Chordata > Mammalia > Cingulata > Chlamyphoridae > Tolypeutes > Tolypeutes matacus. The sequence goes on along the minus strand of JAKSZT010049337.1, from coordinate 74,276 downwards.
TGCCAGCTTGAGGAACCAAACCTGGGACCTCGCATATGGTAGGCGGAAGCCCAATTGCTTGAGCCACATCTGCTTCCCTTTATGCCTTTTATTTTCAAAATACTTACAAACTTACAGGATAATTACAACATTAATCCAAATCCCATACAAACAACTCCAGCATATTCCTATCCCTCTCCAAATACCCAGATCCACTAGTTTTAACATTTTGCCACATTTGTTGTATAATTCTATCTGTCTCTTTATCTAGTTGACTGTCTTTATCTCTTTATCAATCCATATTCTGACCATGAGAGTGTAGCTTGTAAACATCATGCTCCTTGAACACTTATTACTGCTATATACATTTACTAAGAGCAAGTACATTCACTTATGTAACCACCTTAAGTTCAGTTTATTAAGTTCAAGAAATTTAACATTGCTATAAAGCTTATAGTTTATATTCCATTTTTTCCCCATGTCCCAATAATGTCCCTTTGAGCCTTTTCTCTTCCTTTGTTAGATCCCATTTAGGACCATGTATTGTGTTTAATTTTTATCTCTTTAGTTGCTCTTTCTTTTTCTCTCTTTTTTTTTTTTAATTGTGAGAACATATATGCAACCTAAATTTTCCCAACTCAGCCATTCCCAAGCATACCATTCAGTGGCACTAATCACATTCACAATATTGTGGTACCCTCACAACTTTCTGTTACTCAAACTTTTCCATCTCCCCAAACAGAAACACTCTGTTATACTTTAACTCTCATTCCCCCTGCTCCCTGATCCTGGTAACCTGTATACTAATTTCTGGCTCTGTGAGCTTACATTTTCTCTGCCATTTTCTTTGTAGATACCATAGGGCTTAAATTTAACATCCCAAATCTCTAACAATCTCATTTGCTTTGGTACCAACTTTACTTCAATAATATACACAAACTATGTTCCTGTACCTCTTTATCCCCCCACCTCTGTGTAGTTCTTGTCACAGTTACATGTTTCTACATTGTGAGTCCAAACCACTGATTTCTCATTACATTGTATGCATTTGCCTTTTAGATTCTATAGGAAGTGAAAAGTGGAGTTACAAACCCAAAATACAATAGTACTGACATTTACATTTACCCATGTTGTTGCCCTCACCAGAGATCTTTATTTCTTCTTGCAGCTTCAATTTATTATCCATTGTCCTTTTCTTTTCAACCTGCAGAAATCTCTTTAGTGTCTCATATAGGCCGGTCTAGTAGTGACAAACTCCCTCAGCTTTTTGGGAATGTCTTCATCTCTCCCTCATTTTTTGAAAGATAGTTTTGTTAAATACAGAATTCTTGGTTGGCAATTTTTGCCTTCTTGACTGCATGGTTTCTGATAAGAAATCAGCACTAAGGCTTATTGCGGTTTCCTTGAACGTGACACTTTTGCTTCTTTCTTACGGCTTTCAGAATTCATTCTTTATCTTTGGTGTTTGACATTTTGATTATAATATGGTGCTGTGTGGGTTGTTTTTTTATCCTACTTGGAATTTGTTGAATATCTTGGATATTTTTGTCTTTCCTTAAATTTTGGAAGTTTTCAACCATTTTTTCCTTCTTTTTTATTTAGTTCTCTTTTTCCCCCCTTGGTTTTTTTTTTTTTTTTTGTCCATTATTTTTTGAATATTCTTTCTGTCTCTTTTTCTCTTTCTTCTCCTTTTGGGATTCCCACAGAATCTCAGATGGTGTCCTACAGGTTCCTCAGGCTCTGTACACTTTTCATCATTCTTTCTTCTGCTAGCTGCTGGTAGACCTTGTAGGGAATTTTAAATTTCTGTTACTGTGGTCTTCAGCTCTGTTTGGTTACTTTTCACAATTTCCACTTCTTGACTGATATTCTCTTTGTGTTCATCTATCATTTTGCTAATTTCCTTTAGTTCATTGTACATGATTTCCTTTAGCTCTTTGAGCATATTGAGGTCCATTTTTTAAATGTCTTTGGTATGTCCCAGGTCTGGTCCTCATCAGCAATGTTTTCTAATTCTTTAATCTTCTCCTTTGCCTGGGCTGCCACTCCCTGTTTCTTTTATGTTTTGTGAACTTTTGTTGAAACCTGGATATTTTGATATTTTAATATGTTATTGCTGGAATTTAGAGTCTGAGGCATCTGTTCCTTATGCTTTTTATCTAGCTAGTGTTATGACAGAGCTTTTCTTGAATGCCAGGAGCTAACAAAAAGCAAGCAAACAAACAAACAAACAAAAAAAAAAAAAAAAAGAAGGAAAAACAAAGAAAACACGTTTTCCAGTCTTTGCAGATTGACCTGTGCAAGTGCTCTCTCCTTTAAGACTTATCCATACATGAGTTTAGAGGATAGCTCCAGGCCCAAGTGTAGAGGCTTGTGTGAGCCTTTCTGCTAATGCATCTTGTCTTGGGTGTGTGTCAGTCCCTAGGAATTCCCCTGTTCACATGGATACAAATGTTCCCTCTTTCCTAGGAAACAGTTTCCTCATGGTCTTGGGCACTGCACAATATGTCCCACAGCCAGCAATCCCTAGTCTCAGGCAGTGCTACTTGACTGCTGTCCCACAACATTGTTTAGAAGAGCACTGTGCCTTCTGCATGCTGGGCAAGTTCTGGGACGGTGAGTCCCTCAGGCCACCACTAGAGAGGTGGAGCTAGACATATATGCTCCCAGTATATGTGTGATGGTTACTCTATTTAATCTGGTGCCAGGACCAGAGATCTGCACTGGGTGTGTGGGCTGGCTCCATGCCAAGCTGGTGAGAGGTGGTACAAGGGCACCTTGAAATCCTACTACTGTTAAATGGCCTTTTTAAATTTTTTTATTGTTACAGCAGTCCTTTAACTGTTTTCTGGAGCTTTGAGATATTTCTTCCCAGTCTAGCTGGTTGTTCAAAGCCTCTGTGGGGCTCAGAGTCACTTTGCCATATTCTCTCTCTGTCTTTTATTTCTCTTTCTTGCCTTTTTCACTGGCTGGGACCTCCAACAAAATTTTGAATAGATGTGGTAAGAGCAGACAGTCTTGTCTTGTTTGACATCCTTGGGCAAAGCATTCAGTCTTTTACCATTTAAGTATGAGGTTAAAGTTTTTTCATTTTCCATAAATTCTATTTAAGTTTCAGAAGTTCTATTGTATTCCTAATTCACGGAGAGTTTTTAATCTTGAATGGCTGTTGAATTTGGCAAATGCTTTTTCTGAATATTGAGATTATCTGATGATTTCTCTCCATTTTTGTTAATATAGTAAATTACATTGACTAATTTTCAAATAAATGTTAAATCAAGTTTGCATTTCTTGTGTAAACACCAATTGATAATGCTGTCTTATCATTTTTATATATTGCTGGATTCCATTTGGTAATATTTTCTAAGGATATTAAGTCATTTATGAAAGATATTAGTATGTATAAGGGAAGAAAGTTATTGTTCCTGTCAGGTTGTGCTATCAGGGTTATTATGACCTCATAAAACATATTGAGAAATGTCCTTCTTTTGGTAGGTAGATTTGCAACTAGAATATGTATTTGGTATTATTCTTTCTGAAATTTTTGGATGTATTTATCATCCAAATTTTTTGGATGAAGTCATCTAGACCTGGAGTTGTCTTTTGGAAAGATTTTTAATTATAGATTCAGTTCTTTAACAGACATGGGACTATTCAAATTTTCTGTTTCTTTTTGTGTCAGTTTCCGAGATATAAAAATCTTTTTGAAAAAGATTTTGAAAAAATCTTGGACTCCTCTGCACATGGCAGTGCACATGGAAGACCTTTAAACCTTGATTGCTCTTCATTTGCATCTGCTTTCTATTTCATAAATTTATGCTTTTATCTTTTGTTATCCTGTTTTTGGGTTTAATTTTATCTTTTTCTACCTTCTTTAAGAAGCTTAGACCATCATTTTTAAACCTTTAAAAAATATATATAGGCAGTTAAACAGCTTCCCCTAACTATTTATTTAAGAGTATCCCATAAATTGTGATGTTGTTTTTCTATTACAGTTCACTTCAAAGTGTTTTCTAATTTCCTTAATGATTTTGTTTTTGACCCATGTGTTATTTAGAAGTTACTTTATTTTCAAACATTTTGAGATTTTCCTTCCACCTTAATGTTACTGATCTGTAATTTAATATATAGTATAAATCTTACACTGTATTGCTGTAGCTTTGACTAATAGTCTGGTTTTTTTTTTTTTTTTTTTTTTTAATTTAAAAAAGTATTTTATATTTACCTAGGTCCTTAATCTTCCTTGTACTCTTTATTCTTTATTCTTTCCTTCAGCTCCATGCATTCATCTAGGATTGTTTTTTAAATATTTCTTATACTTCAGGGTCTGCTTGTAATGAATGCGCTCAGATTTTAATGGAAAATTCTACTTTCCCTTTATTATTATTTTTTAAAATAAATTTTTATACAATCTAACATTCCCTCCTGAAGGAAGGGATGGGCTGAACTTGCCAGCAACCCAGTCCTTGAAGATAAGAGCAAAGGTGTAAACCAGGGATGTTTGAGGATTGCATGCACAAACATATTTCTGTAGCATTTCTGTAGCTGTTATAGACACTGTCCTTTTTCTCCCCTGTTGCAATACCTTTATAAACTCTTTAATTTCTTTTAGCACTATTTTGTAGTTTTCTATGTGTGGTCCTTTACATCTTCAGCTAGATTTATTTCTAGATATTTGATTCTTTTAGTTGCTAATGTTAATGGAATGTGTTTTTCAATTTCTTCTTCTGATTTTTCATTGTTTGTGCATAGAGACATTATTGACTTTGGGGTGTTGATCTTGTACCCTGCTACTTTGCTGAATTCATTTATTAGCCCTAGGAGCTTTGTTGTGGATTTTTCAGGATTTTCTGTATAAAGGATCATATATAAAATAAATTGAGAGTCTTCGTTTTCCCTTCCATCAAGTAGTCTTTCATGTGGCTTTTAAGCTTTTGTTTTCTCTGGCTTCTTTTTTTTCCACTTAACCCATTAAATCTTCTTCTGCCACATGTGCAGTGCTAAGTGCTTAAGGAATTCTTAGAAAATACTTCACAAATGCTTGCTGCAATTCTTTTAGGCCACATGTTATTGATGAGAGATTATTTTGGCTTTGAGGCTAACAGTCCAAATCAAGGCATTATCAAGGCAGTGCTTTCTTCCCAAGACTGGCATTCTGTGGCTGGATGCTGGTGATCCTTGGTCTTGGACTCCTCTGTCACATGGCCATGCACATGGCAGACTCTCTTAGCCTCTCCCCTCTCCTCTGGGTTCCATTGACCTTCAGCTTCTTGTTTTCGCTGGCTTTCTCACTCTTCCCTTTACTTTTAAAGCATAATTTCATTGGGAAATTCTGGGCTAGCAGGTCTCGCTTGCTTTTTTTTTGTTCGCACTTACAAGATGTTATATTTTTTGATGTGAAGAAAGCAGTCAAGCCATTCTTATTGTTCCCTTAAATGGCATTAAATAAAACATTAAATGTCATTCTCAAAGGTTTTGTTTTTGTCAGGAATGTTCACCAGTTTTACAGAGATTAGAATTGTAATCTAATCTTTCTTTTGTTTTGTATTTATACTTTAATTAATTTTGACTCACAAGATATAATCTTTTTAATATTATTTAGCTAACACTCAATAACCATAATAGCTATTTCCCAGTTTGACCATTGAAGGATTCCTACTTATTTTGTATGTAGAATTAATAACTTTCATAGTCATTTTCAGTTGTTATGGCATTTTCCTCTTGCACTAAACCAAGTTTAACTTAAACTGCCTGCTGAAATTTCAACATGTAAATCGCATAAGTAGATCTTCATGTTACATTTAGAATCCTTAACTGTATTTGGAAGTGATTATTCAGAGATGAATAATATATCTGAATGAAGTATTCATTCAAATTACTACTTTGTTATGCTAATTAAATATGATGGTAACTTATATAATCAGTAATCATTGATCACACAAGTTCAGGAATGTTTATGAAATAGGTATTAGGCTCTTTACCTGTATATTTTCTTAGCAACTATTAAATTCATGTTTTAAAATTTTACAATTCATATAAGAATTTTTTCCATCACAGTAAATAATCAAAGTTTTATTATACATAATGCTTTCTTTTACAAAGGAGCAACAAATGGTTATCATCCCATGATTGCTTTAAATAATATTGGTACTGTTATTTTCCATGAACTTATGTATGTGCAAATAAATGTGAAATACACAGAAGATTTTAAAAATAGGTTTCTTAGGTAGGTTTATTTATTAAGCCCCCAAATTTGTTTATGCTATTTATATTGTTATATAAAGGTATACTATATCTTTAATTTAAGCTCTGTTGAATTAAAGGAAATATTTTGACTTACTATTGGTTGAGAGTATCTCAAATCTAACAGATTATTATTTTTAAGCAGGTAGATAGTAATTCCTATTAGTTAACTTTGAATCTAAGTTTACTATTTTACTGTTATTCTTAGCCTTTTCTCTTATTTTGATTTGTATAAATTCAGTTTCATAACTTTGCATATCTTAAAATTAGGATGAGGAACAGCATTGATTATAGCTATTTCGGAAGTGTGTCAACTACAATTGATTTTAAGTTGGAATAACTACAAAAATTAAAGTTCATTTGTAGAATTAAATGAGATGGTTGACAAGAAATTCTTAGCACTGTGGCATAGTAAGAGTGCAGCTGTCACAATTATTGGCATAATTATCATTATTATTGCTACGAATTGTCCCATAGTTATTTTGAGTTATGATTTGTTATTCTAATTATGCTATTGATTTCTTGGGGCTTAGGGAGAAAAAAGGATGATTTAGATACCATATATACACTGAGAGTTAATGGGTATATGAAATCATATGGGTAGACTGGATTTTCTAAATATATGCATACACACACATATATTGCTAGGATTAAGTACACGTGCACTTAGTAGAACTCAGTTTATTATTTATTTTCCACAGCTTTATATTCTGTTATATTGTTCTGTGTGTTCCTCTGGATCCCATTTGTCTACTTCTATTATGAAGAAAAGGATGATGATGACACTAGTAAATGTACTGTAAGTATTATTTTAGGGGCCTCAATTCAAGAAAAAATATTTGTCTCTTTTTAAAGAAATATGTGATGCTGTTCTTCTAGAGCAACGTTGTCTAGTAAAATATAATAAAAGTCATGTGAAATTTAAAATTTTCTAGTAGCCACATTAAAATAAGTTAAAAGAAACAGTTGAAGTTAATTTTGATATACTTTATCATGGTATAGTCCAAATATTATCATTTCAAATATAGCCAATATAAAAATTAATGAGATATTAAAATTCTTTTTTTCCCCATACTAAGTCTTGAAATTTAGTGTGTATTTTTATGCTTACAGTACATCCCAACTGGGACTAACTACATTTCAGGTGCTCTGTAACTACATGTGGCTTATGACTATTGTTTTAGATGGCAAAATTCGAGAGCAAGTTTCAACAAACTTTTTTCTGTAAAGGGCCAGATAGTAAATATTTTAGGCTTTTCATGCCATATAGTCTGTGTCTCAAGACATAGACTGCACTTTAATGTAGAAATAGCCAGAGACAATATGTAAATGAATAAGCATGGATATGATCTAAGAAGTGCACTGGGCTTAGTTTGCTAACCACTGTTCTGTGGCATAAAGAAGGAGCACTTGGAGATTATTCTTTCTAATCCATCATTACGACTGATATAAAAACCTGATAGAGCACACTTGAATACACAACAGACTAATGTCACTTAAGTATTGGTATAACAATATCAAATAAAAATATTGACAAATAGAATTCAAAGGTATTTTAAAAAAACATATGCTATCTCTATTTACTTCTTCTGAAATGCATCTTACCCCACTCTAGTTGATCTTAGGATCCTCCTTACCTTTTCTTTAGTTTTATTGTACCCTCCTTTGAGAACAAAAACTTACCATATGAAACATGAAATTAAATTTTAAAATGTGATTTTTAGTGACTTAATTAGGATAAGAACAAATAATGTTATTTTTGACTGATTTAACCATTTTTGATATTGTTAGTTATTAACTTTTCTATCCATGTTCAGAATGGTGAGCTTTGTGTTTTTCTTTACTTTTGGATTACATTATGGCAGAGGTTCTTAACCTTTTTTTGTTTCAAGGACCCCTTTGCCAATCAGGTGAAAACCGTGGACCCCTTATTAAGTCCACACTATACTGTATATTATTTAATACACCTACATCAACACGTCCCTACAAGAATGTTTTTTTGAATTTCAGTTCAAGCTCACAGATCTCTTGTTAAGAACCCCTGCATTATGGACACCATGAAAAACACAAATTCTAAAGCCTAAGTTCTTAGTTTTAAGTCCTTATTTAATCACTTGAGAATTAAATGAATTATCATATGTAATGCAAAATACTTAGAACAGTGCTTAGCATGTTATATAAAATGTTTATTGCAATTATGATGACCCATTTTGGTGAATGGGGGAGGGATGGTATAAATTCCATTTGCTCCCTGTTTTGGGATATATTTTCCCTAAATATTCTGATTATTTTACTAAAAATGCCCACGGGAGAATTAACTGTGCTTAGGTTTACTGATTTTCACAAGGGACTGATCACTAAAAAGATGTTAAAATCTAGTGTGGCTTATAATTTAACATGTAGTATATACAGTGTTCTTTTCTTTAAATTTTAGTTTTCATTTTTAACAATGGAAACTTTGCATTCTTGAATAAAAGTGCATATTTGATGTGGAAGCACTGTTACAAAGTAGAAAGTATATTTAAAATTTTAAAAGTGATTACTAAATTGTATACTTTTTCCCTCTTGACATATAGCAAATTAAAACGGCATTGAAGTACACTTTGGGATTTGCTGTGATCTGTGCACTTCTTCTTTTAGTTGGGTAAGCCTTGCTTTTTTTTCCTTGAAAAATGTTAGTAACATTTTTTTAAAATAAGAAAAGATTCATTCAGAAAAGTCTAGGAAAGAAAAAAATCAAAATGAAAAAAAAAAAAAAAAAACTAACCAACAAGCCAAACTACCTTTAATATAACCACTGAATAATAGCCACAATTAGCACTTTTGTGTATGTTGAACCTCCCCACCATACAAACACGTCCATGTTTTAGTTTAACCCAAATGTGATTATATTTTACCTAATTATTGGTAATATACTTGTTAACATTGTGGGCATCTCCTCAGGATAATGACGTATAGATCCATCAATCTTGTATGTGCTGCATTCCCTTAGGATACAACAATTTATTAGGCTGATTTTCTGGTGATGACTATTTGGACATTTATGCTGTTTGTAGTTTTTCTGTTATAATAAACAACACTTTGATAAAAATCCTTGTCCATGTATCTTTTGGATTTGATCCACCAGACATTAAATCTTTGAATTAATCTTAGTGAGTTAGTTACTCTCTTAATTGTTCTTTAAGCTTTTATACTACTTTCAATAACGTTTTGCACATTTGTTTATAGATTTAAATTTTTCTCTTTGGGAGAAATTTTTCCTTGCTAAAATAAGTCTTGATTCTGCTTTCATTTTTTTATGCTAGGAAATATACTAAGTGCCAATAAGCTTTTAAAAGTTTCCATTTAAAATTTGTTCTCTGAAATTTCAATAAATAAATTTCAGTAAGTAAAAAAATTATTTATTGAATGGAATTTGTGATGGGAAGGAAATTGGTCAGTAACTTTTTATAGTTTTAAGAGTTCTTAGAATGCAAATGTTTTATAGTATAGGCATGTTTCCAATTCCCTTTGCTTGCCTTGACCTATTATGAAAAAGAATCCTTGTTGAAAATACATTTTTAAGTGGTTTTGCTATTTTCTTTAGCTACTGAGTATCTTTTTAAAAAATCTCTTTGGCTTTTTTTAAGAAAGCCAAATCTACCTAAGTTAATTTGCTTTGTTAATATGGAGGTACCTTATATATAAACCTAAATTATCTAGAATAGGAATAGCAAACTTTTCTCAAAGGGCAGATAGATATTTTAGATGTGTGGGCCCCATAGTCTCTGTGGCAACTTCTTAATTCTCCCCTGTAGTTCTAAAACAGACAGTGTATATAAACAAAAGGCCATGACTGTGTTCCAATAAACTTTATATACAAACACAGTCAGGCTTAGTTTACCAACCTCTGATCTAGAACATGATGAGAACCATCAATAAAACTACAAATCTTTGTAGCCATCAGAATGCCTGTGATATAGAATAGGGTTCCTGCAGTTTATTCTAAAATGTACTGGTTCTTTTCATAGGAAAATCACTTTCAGTCCTCATTTAAAGAGTTAGCCTTTCTCACAATTCTAATAAGTTAGATGATGGTCATTCATAGAAGTAGTATATTAAAAGGGAAGCACATGGTTCCTTGCCAATATATTAATAGCAAAAAGTGACAATTTGACCAGCCATTTTGAACAGTGTAACATACGTTTCCTACATGTTTATTGTGAACCTGTTAACATTTCAGATACCATACAAGGTGCTAGTGAAACATCAGTGAACTGATAAGACAACCCCTCTTCCTCATGGTACATAAGTTTTCATGGGAAAGAAAGAAAATTAACAAGTAATAGGTTGTGTTGGGATCGAGGGTGTGAAGTTTTAGGGAAGGCACTGCTGAGAATGTGGCATTTAAGAATAGACTTAAAGAAAGTGAGGATATATGTAGCAGAAAGAGCATCTCAGTCAGAGAAAATAGTAAGTGAAAAGTCCTGAGACAGGAAAGTGACTGGCAGGTTCAGTACAGTGAGGAGACTAGTGTGACTTGAGTGAAGTGTGAATGAACACATGAGTAACAGGAATTGTAGTCAGAGGTAACAAAAGATGTAAAGGCTTTTAGGTCATTGTAAAGACATCTGTATTTATTCTGAGGAAGATGGGAAGCTGTTTGGAAGGTTTTGTGTAGTTAAGTGACATGATCTGACATTTTTAAAGGATTTCTGATTGTTTTAAGAAATGACTTTAGAGAGGTGAGGGCACAAACACAAGATCTGTTAAGAAATTATTGCAATAACCTAGGTGAGACATGGTTGCAATAGTGATTTGATTCTGCCTATCTTTTAAAGACAGAGCCAATAGGATTTTCTCATGGGTTACATATGCAGAGTATGAGAGAAAGAGGAATTGAGATTGGAAGGGGAGTTGTCATCAGTGGAGTAAGGCAAGTCTGAAGGAGGAACAGTTTGCTGGCAAACTCAGAAAATCAATTTTGGTCATGTTAAGTTTTGTTGGCTTCTTAGGCATTCAGGGAGAGATGTTGATTAAGCCACTGGATCATGTATTAGGAAATCGAAATTTTAGTTTCTGCTCTTCTAATAGCAATATCCAGCTCCAATGAGAAAATGAGTTTTCTCAATTATAAAATGTGAGAGTTAAGTCAAATGATAGTACTAAGTGTTACTTGCCCCTTACACCTTTCTCAACAGTAGGATAGTTTTGTTTCCTAAGTTGCTTATCAAGTTGAGATCAGTGTTTAGGCTGTTGAATCAAACTGCTGTTTTGGACTTTCAATTAGAACACCTTGGCTCTGTCTGTTTCTAGCTGAGTGACTTTGAACAAGCCACAAAAACTCTTTGAACTTAACAATGTTAAGTGTAAAATGAGAGTAAATTGTAAGTACTAGTTATCTAAGGAGTACTTTTTAAAAATATATATTTTTATTAAAGTTGTGAACTTACAAAACAATCATGCTCATGTATGGAATTCCCATACAACACCCCTCCATCAACACACTACATTGTTGTGGAACAGTTTGTTACAAATTATGAGATTATCATCAGACTATTACCACTAACGATGGTCTATAGCATACATTTGGTTTATTTTTCCCATATCCTCCCTGATTATTCACACAGTACATCTTTGACATTGATGCAAGAATATTACAGTATTGCTGTTGACTATAGTCTATAGGTTATATTAATTGCATTTTTCCCATGCCACTTCACATTCTTACCACCTTGCAATAGAGATATACATTTGTTCTAGTTCAAGAAGTTATTGTATTTGTACTATTAATCACAATTTTCATCCACCTCTGGGTTCATTGTTACTCAGTCCCTAGATTATTCTCTAGATTTCTTTCAATTGACATTTACATCCCTAGTCTACCCCTTTCAGCCACAATCCCATTATAAACCAGTCATCAAAACTCTATCCACTTCCACACATTTACAGTCACGTTAACTAAAACTTCTACATACATTAAGCATCAGTACTGGTTCTCAGCCCTCCTTTTATCTCCTAATAACCTATATACTCTAGTTTTAACTTCATGAATTTATTTTTCATGTTTAGTTCCTATTAATGAGATCACGCAGTATTTAGCCGTTTTTCGTCTGGCTTATTTCAATTAGTATAATGCTTTAAGGTTCATGTGTCCCAATTTCATTTCTTCTTAATAGCAGCATAGTATTCCATTATGTGTATATACCACATTTTGTTTATCCATCAATTGATGGACACTTAGGTTGTTTCCATCTTTTGGCAATTGTGAATGACGCCACTATGAACATTGGTGTGCAAATGTCTGTTCGTGTCACTGTTTTTCATTCTTCTGAATATATTCCTAGGGAGGAATTCCTGGATCATATGGCAGTTCTATATTTAACTTCCTGAGGAACTGCCAAACTGTCTTCCACAGAGGCTGCACCATTTTACAGGCTCACCAACAGAGGAGTGTTCCTATTTCTCCACATCCTCTCCCGTACCTATTGTTTTCTGTTTTTTTTTTTTTGTTTGTTTGTTTTTTAATAATGGCCATTCGATGTGGTGGGAGATAGGTCATTGTTTTGATTTGCATTTTCCTAATAGCTAGTGATACTGAACATTTTTTCATATGCTTTTTTGGCCATTTGTATTTCCTCTTTGGAGAAATGTCTATTTAAATCTTTTGCCCATTTTTAAATTAGGTTGCTTGCTCTTTTATTGTGGAGTTGTATTATCTCTTTATATAGTTTGGAAATCAAACCCTTATTGGATATGTTATTTCCAAATATTTTGTCCCATTGAGTGGGCTGCCTTTTCACCTTCTTGATGAAATCCTTTGAATCACAGACGTGTTTAAGTTTAAGGAGGTCCCATTTATCCATGTTTTCTTTCCTTGCTTGTGCTTTTGGTTTAAAGTTTAGAATTAGCCACCTACCACTAAGTCTTGAAGATGTTTCCCTACATTTTCTTCTAGGAGTTTTATGGTTCTAGCTGTTATATTTAGGTCTTTGATCCATTTTGAGTTAATTTTTGTATAAGAAAATGAGGTCCTCATCTTATACAAAAAGAATGAGGGGTCCTCATTCTTTCTTTTGGCTATGGATATCCAGTTCTCCAAGGAACATTTGTTGAATAACTGTTCTGTCCCAGCTGGGTGGGTTTAAGAGCCTTGTCAAAAATCACTTGACCATAGATTTGAGGGTCTGTTTTGAACCATCAATTTGGTTCCATTTGTCTTTGTATCTATCTTTATACCAGTACCATGTATATACCACTATAGCTAGGTAAAATGATTTAAAGTCTGGAAGTAAGAGTCCTCCGACTTTGCTCTTCCTTTTTAAGATGTTTCTGGATTAATTATCCTTCCAAATTAATTTTATAATTGTGTTTTCCATTTCTTAAAAAAAATGCTTGTGGAATTTTTATCCGGATTGCATTGAATCTGCATATCAATTTGGATAGAATTGACATCTTAATATTTACACTTCCAATCCATAAGCATGGAATGTTCTTCCATTTTTTTAGGTCTTTTAAATTTCTTTTAGCAGTGCATTGTAATTTTCTGAATACAAGTGCTTTGTGTCCCTACACATCTGATTCTTTTAGTTGCTATTGTAAATGGATTTTTTTCTGACTTCCTCCTCAGAAGGCTCATTACTAGTGTATAAAAACACCACTGATTTTTTTGTATCTTGTATCCTCCCACTCTGCTGAAATTATTAGTTCTCACAACTTTCTTGTAGATTTTTCGGGATTTTCTAGATATGGGATCATATCATCTGCTAATAGCAAAAGTTTTACTTCTTCCTTTCCGTTTTGCATGCCTTTTATTTCTTTTTCTTGCCTGATTGCTCTGTCTAGAACCTCTGGCACTATATTGAACAACATTGGTGACAGTGGGCATCTTTGTCTTCTTCCCAATCTCAATGGGAAATCTTTCAGTCTTTCATCATTGAGTACAGTGTTAGCTGTGGGTTTTTCTTATGTGGCCTTTATCATGTTGAGAATATTTCCTTCAATTCCTATCTTTTGTAGTATTTCTATCAAGAAAGTATGCTGTATTTTGGCAAATGCCTTTTCTGTATCAATTTTGATAATCATGTGATTTTTCTTATTTGATTTATTAATGTGGTATATTACACTGATTGATTTTCTTGCGCTGAAGCACCCTTGCATGCCTGGTATAAAACACACTTGATCGTGATGAATAATTCTTTTAATATATTCTTGCATTTGATTAGTAAGTATCTTTTTGATGATATTTGCATCTGTATTTATTAGGGAAATGGTCTGTAATTTTTTTTTTCATAGTATCTTTATCTGCCTTTGGTGTTATGGTGACATTGGCTTCATAGAATAAGTTTGGTAGCATTCCTTCTCATTCAATTTTTTGGGAGAGTTTGAGTAACATGGGTATTAAATCTTCTTTGAATGATTGGTAGAACTCACCAATGGTCCTGGGCTTTTCATTTTGGGGTGTTGTTTGACCTCTTTACTTGTGGTCGGTTTGTTGAAGTCTTCTATTTCTTCTAAGGTCAGTGTAAGCTGTTCGTACAGTCTTAGGAATTTTTCCATTTCATCTACATTGTCTAGTTTGTTGGCATACTGTATAGCATTTTTCAAATGTAAATGACGGAAAAAGTTAATGGAACAAGAATTTTGGAGTTCACACCTGTTAGTTCCTTCCTGTAAGTTTTATTTGAAAGATTGAGCTCTGCCCTAGCCATCTGTTTTCTTTAGTAATTTATTTACTGATCTGAGAATTGTACATTGAAACTTTAAGCAAGGGACTTGGCCTTAGATTTTGTGTTCTGAGAAGATGGACATAAAACATTTTGTTCTATTGCTGTACTGTAGTGTTTGGATAGATTGATATAGAAAAATGGAAGATGTCAAAGAAGGAAAAAAAGCTGGCTTGGAGCCTGTGGCTTTAGCATTTTATTACTATAAGAAACTTAAACAGTTTTTTCCTTCAACCTTATATTTTTACAACAGGAGTTCTTAACCCCTTAGATTTAAGGGGGTCTGTGAGCTTGAGTTGAAAAAAATCAACTTATTATCTTTATTTTCTCTGACCTCTGATGTTTAGTGTCATAAAACTATCTGCCGCTACATTCTGAGATGGGGTCTGTGGTTTTCACCTGACTAGCAAAGGAGTCTGTGGAACAAAAAAAAAAAGTTAAGAACCCCTGTTTTAGAAGATGGGTCAAATGAAGCCTATGAAAATAACATTATTGGTAATAAGGCCAAATTTGAGTTGGCAGTACTTTGTGGCTGAGATTTGTTAGAATTGTTCACTAAGCTTGTACCAAATTTGGAGGTACAAACTGATGGAGGACTCAGAGGAATGTTGTGAATGAGGCTTTTGAGACTTTAATTTACTTGGCTGTATTCAGGTCTATCCTTGTAAGCCATCCTATGGGACATTTTCACCAGAGGGCCATACTGCTTGTTTCTTTGAATTTGGGAGTGGTACTCATTGACTAAATTAGAGTTAGCTTTCTATTTGGCTTTTAGGCTTTTGTAATCCTGCAAAATCTGGAGAAGATAGCAATTCAGTTATGGATGGAAAGTTTTACTACACAGTATTATAGGTGTGTTGACATATTACCTTAATTAATGTTGGTTACAGTTTTCTATGGTGTACATAGTTACACCATGGGACTCAGGGATATTAAAAAAACTTTTCCAGTGTGACATAGCTAGTAAGAGTTGGAACTGGAATTTCAGCTTCAAAGTTCATACCTATTCTTTCCATTGCTGAGCTGCCTCAGGAGCAGAGTTTGCAGTGTAGCAGGGTACCAAAAGAGCTGAATAAAGCTGCTGCAGGCTTATTCATTCTCAGTAATTGTGGTTAACCTGATCTACTTTTTTTGAACTCAGTTTAGTTCGTATTATTTTACTAACTTTATTGATTAATTTTAACTCTGTTCAACTGAGCTTAAAGTTAAATGGTTTTGAAGTTTGAGCAATATATTTTAGCAATCTGAACCACAGTATATGTGAATTCTAAATCTGTTCAGCTTTTTGATTTTATGATTGTTTCTGAATAGTTTTGACTTTTCAGTGTGTTAACAAGTATCTTCATAGCTGATTTTCTAATCACTGCTATGCATATTGCTGAATTGAATTTTTTAAAGATTTGTTTATTTCTCCCTAACCCCTCAGTGTTTGCACTTATTGTGTCTGTTTGTCGTCTTTGTTTCTTTAGGAGGTACCAGGAACTGAACTGGGGACCTGTGATGTGGGAGGGAGGTACCTAATCACTTGAGCCACCTCTCTTCCCTACTTTGTTGTTTCTCTCATTATGTTCTTCTTCCTGTGTCTCTTGTTGCATCATCTTGTTGTGTCAGCTTGCCACGCCTGCCCATCGTGTCAGTTCTCTGTCTTACCTGTCTTTTCTAGGAGACACCGGGAACCTCTGCTTTGTTGTGTCTCTCATCATGTTTTTCTTCTTGTGTCTCTGTTGCATCATCTCGCTGTGTCAGCTTGCTGCGCCTGCCTGTCATGTCAGCTTGCTGTCTTCTTTAGGAGGCACTGGGAACCGAATCACGGACCTTCCATGTAGTATGCGGCAGCTCAGTCACTTGAGCCACATCTGCTTCCCTGCATTAAATTATTTTTAGCGGAAATAGCTGATTATCATATTCAGTAAATTTATAACAAAATAAGGCTAAATAAGGTTAAATACTAGTACTAGTATTTAACTTGTATATTTTTTCCACTTGGAAAGCTGTGTACTACTTAAGTAACTCATGTGAATATATATTTACCTGTTCTCCAGATATTTACTAAACTCCTATTATGTGTCAGGCACTGTATTAAGCACTTGGGTACATTGAAGAAAGAAGATAGGCATATTCCCTGACCTTTTGGCACTTATAATATACAAGGGAGATGGCAAAAAAAGGAAGGGGTGGGGATCAATATTGTGTTAAATGTTTTAAAGTAAACAGATGAATTACTAAATAGAGAATACCAGGGTAGTGAGGGTGATGTTTATGCTGATACCTGAGGATTAGAAAGCAGTAAACTTTGTAAAAAGCAGACAGAGAGCATTCCAGGAAAATGGAACAATGTATGAAAAGGGTCTGTGGTATGAGAAAGCTTAGAATACACAAGCAACTGAAATAAGAAAAGCATGCCTTGAGCTTTCTTGCTAATAGGAAGGAACATCAGTGAAATGAAAGAGTTAGGGCCTTAGAAACCATATTAAGATTTTCTAAATACAGTGAGAACTCACTGAAGTGTTTTAAGCAGTGAACTCACCTGATATTATTTTGGTCTTAGATTAAAATATTTTTCTCTTTGCCCTGCAGAAAATGAATATTAAAGGGATCAAGGGTGGAAGTAGAGGGGCCTGTTTCAGGCAAGAGGTGATGTTGATCTGAATAGGGGTGGGGATGGTGAAAATGGGTTAAAATAGAAACAGAAGTTGTAGATCTGTCTTATGTCTCAGAAGAAGATTGGATATGACTTGCTGATGAATTGCATGGGGGATAAGAGAGGGAGAAATTAATATTGTTTTGTTGCTGAATTGAATTACTAGGTGGATAGCATCTGTTTTAGTCTGCTAGACTACCATAATACAATATTCCAGAAACGGTGTGGCTTTTACAATGGGGTTTATTAACTCACAAGCTTCCAATTCTAAGGCTGCGAAAATGCCCAAACTAAGACATCATCAGGGGATGCTCTCTCCCCAAAGACCAGCTGCTGGCATTCCTGGTCTCCTCTGTCATATGGCAAGGCACATGGCCGTGTCTGCTGGTCTTTTCCTTTTCACCCGGGTTTCCTTGCTTTCAGCTTCTTGGTTCTGTGGCTTTCTCTCTGTCTTTCTCTCTATATTCATCCCCTTTATAAAGGACTCTAGTAAGAGGATTAATACCCACCCTGGACCACATCTTACTGAAGTAAACAAAGACCCTTAACCGAAATAACCTAATCAAAAAGTCCTACCCACAATAGGTTTATGCCAACAAGAAAAGACCAGCTTTCAGAACATAATTTTCTGGGGTACATACATTCTTGAACTATCACAGCACCATTTTCTGTCATTAGAAAAATGGCCAAAAAAATCTAGAACATAATAAATTTGTGGTGCATCATCTAAGAAATATCAAGAAAGCAACCACATATGCAGGATTGAAGTTTAAAGGCTGGGCAAAAGGTATAGATTTGAATTCATCATTGTATAGATGGTATTTAAAGCATCAGGAATGAGTAATGAGTATAATGAAGGGTCTGAATAAGAGAAAGAGGAAAAGGCCCAGGATCAAGCTTTGAGGAAAGCCCAGATTTAGAAAGAGAGGTTGAAGAGAAGGATATAAGAAAGGAAATTGAAGAGGAGAGCTAATGCAATAGGGGAGGAAGTCAAAAGATTTTGTAGTTTGGGAAGCCAAGAGAGACCAACTGTTTCAAGTATGAAGAAGTTCTAGATTGAGTCAAATTTTTCTGAATAAAGGAGAATAAGATGAAAATCAAGAATTATCTTTTGAATTTGCAAACATGATGCTTACTGGTATCTATGAGCATTTCCTATGCAGCAATGGGGACAGAGGCTAGAAGGAAGCAACTTGAAGGGTGAATGTGAAGGATGGAAATGGGAATGACCAAGGATCAGCAAATTATGGCTCTTAGGCCACATCCAGCCTGCTGCTGTTTTTGTAACACAGCTATACTCATTCTTTTCCATATCATCTATGACTACCTTCATGCCACAATAGCAGTTGAGTAGATATAACAGAGACTGTATGGCTTGCAAAGTCTGAAATATTTACTATACAGCCCTTTATAGAAAAGGTTTACTGTTGCCTGGACTAGACAACTCTTTTAACAAATTTAACCTTGAAGTAGAGCAGGGAAATAGGGTTGCTTTACCTCATCCCACTCCAGCCAAGGGAGAATTTGGTTTGTTTCCTTTTGAAGTTGGGAAAATTTTATTTGCTGATAACTATGAGCAAGGAATTGACAATGCTGGTGAAAGAGGTCCTAACAGGTGAGAGGAAACCTCTAAGTGATGGAAGGGCTTTTCCTCCATTGTTATGTGAGGGATAAAAATGGAAATACGTGCAGGTAGGTGCATAGCTTTGGTGGGCAAATGAAAGATTTTTACCTCTGATTGGCCTTCATTTTCTCATTGATATCTTAAGCTGAAAGCACTTATATAGGGGAGGGCATGTGGACTCCCATATTTCACAGGCCTAAACTTTGTGAGTAAAATTGTTTTGTTATCTGGGGAAGTGTTATTCTTGTCACCATATGTAAAATATTTGAATGAGGTAAATTTTAGAATGATTGACTAAATTCCTGAAATTTATTGAAGATAACATACTTCTAATTTCTTTTAAGTCATGTATTTTAACTGATAAAATGGTAGATAATTTTATGGTAAAGATATGATCTAGGTTTAACTAATTCATACAGCTTATATTTTGGAGCACTTGTGTGTTGGGTGCTATGCTGAGTCTTGGGGATAAAGATGGAAGGTCATGGTTGCTGTCTTCAAGGTTCAAAAAGGAGAGGCAAGGAAATAACTTGAATTACAATGTGTAAGAGCTCTAATAAGAGATACACACCAGATGTTGAGTATGAAGGAGCAGGTCCCTACTCTGCCTAAGAGAGGAAGGAATATTTGAATTGAGATTTGTAGGAGTGGAAATTGGTCAGCAGACTAGATAAAGAAAAAGATCAGTAACATGTATAGTAACTGGGAGGTTGAGGTTAGCATGGACTATCTGAGGAATGACATATAAAAAGTATGTGAATTTAAAACCAAAAAAGAAAAAAGTTAAGATGGTGACATTTCATGTGTTTGTGTGACCAAGTAACAGAACATGGTATTAATCAAGCAGGTAGACTCTGGCTTTTATATATATATTTAAGAATATTTGTGTTTTATCCTACTGGGCAATCAAGAGACAATGAAGATGTGCATATATTTGTGTATATGAATACTTGAAAGTAAGTACACATATATGAATTTGTTCTAAGAGTTACTTGTAGCACTGTGATGGATATATTTGAAAGGGATATTTAGGGGTTGAGGTGGAGAAGTGGTATATAAATGGTAGGCAGGAAGACCAATTAGACAACCATTTTAACAGTTCAGGTGAGAGATTTGGATTTGAACTAGAGTAGTTACAAAGTCAGTAATGCAGAAGAAACAGAAAAGAAAGCTATCTCAAAAGATAAATTTGACCTGCTTGGTGACTATGTATAGATAGAAGTGAAAATCTTTTTTTCAGTTCCTCTGAATTCATAATTTCAGTTTGACATGTTCCTAAATTCATAAGCTTTTCTTTTGTTTCTTCCTGAAGAAATAATCTATATTAAGCTAATTCAGTGAGTCAAATCAGGCATAAAAAAATATTTTAATAAACATTTTGTTTCATTTTTACTATTTTCATGGGTGTAAGGGAAAATTATCATCATACTAAACTCTAGTTCTTATCTTGACCTAGTATCATCTTACTGAACTCCAGAACTAAGGCCAGCATCTGTACCTAAAACTGATAGCTTGATGCTGAATATTCTAAGTATGAATGCTATTTATAGATATTTGTAATCCATAGATGATATTTTGTATAATATGGAAGAAGTTCGTGTTTTCCTATACTCATAGAGTTAATTATTCCCAACTGACAAGTTCAAAATACACTTCTGGGGAAATACAGTAGGTTTTTCTTGCTTAGTTTAAACATCTATTCAAATGCTATATAAGTTAATATTATTATATAAGTATAAAATACAAGAGTTTTTTTTTAAATTTTTTGATTACCTCTTTCTGCTTTTAATTGTTTGATTTTACAGCTGAAGCCAGCACATAATTAACTTTTTACATATATTGCTCAGTGCCTATGACTAATTATTTTTCTTTCTAAAAGTGGTGAGAAATAACTCTCTAAGATTAAGAATAGTATAGTAAACTGAAGTTAATGAAAATAGTTAGAAATTTAAATAAATGTAAATAACTTCCTCACATGCTGTCCATTCATCTTATAAGAATATCAGCATTATCAAAGCATGTAAGTTAATTTTACAGTAATTACTTTGCTTTATTTAAATATATTATCAAACACTAGACCAAGTGTAGATATCTTAATATATTGTTGAACTCATTCATTGCTTTCTCTTTACGAAAGGAAATAATCTTACTGCTATACAATTTAAAATTTAAAATTGCTATTAAAATTAGGTGGAAAAAATGGTATTAGTTACTTCTTGCTTGCCTGTTTGATTCTCAGCATATACAATCTAAGGAATACCTAGCCCTTTACCTTAATCTTTTGTTTTTCTTCTTGTTTATTGATCTGGGCTAGATGATCAAGTGACCTTCTAAACTTATTATGTCTATTGGGTACACTCTTGAAAGATATAGAAAAATACTAAAAGGAAAGCAAAAATTACCTCTAATCCCACAAAGAGGTATCTACTATTTATTCTAGTATGTTTCCTTTCTGTTCTTTTCTACACATGTAAATTTATAGAAATAATAGTATATTATATTCTTTCTCCCTGATTTAACACAGACATACTTAACCGTGTGTGTATGTGCCATGGACCATTTAGGCAATTGTAAGACTCTAACCACTTCTCAAAATATTTTTAAATGCAAAAAATAAAATACATAGGATTTCAAAAGAAACTTATATTGACTGCAGTGATAAACTATCAAAACAAATTTGTGATATAGTAATGAGAAACTTTTCAGACTTCTCTGTAGATGGTGCAGACTTGATTTATTAATTCTTTTGGGGGAAAAGTAGATCCTTGTTTAAAAAAAACTACTAAAAAACTATTTAAAATTCCTTTTATTCAGCCTTTTATCTTTAGAATCATTAAAAAGTTATTTTCTCCTTTGTAGTGCGTTTGTTCCATTGAGTGTTCCCAATAACAAAAACTCTACGGAGTGGGAAAAGGTGAAATTCCTATTTGAAGAACTTGGAAGTAGTCGTAAGTATTCTTTGGGGTGAAAAAGCCCATAATAATCTGTATTTCATGATTCTTGGGACTTTTTAGAGAATTAGCTTATTTTAAGAATTTTATTCCACAAATCTTGTAACTGGTGGTTAAAAGTGTGCTAGACAAATTAGGAACTTTGTGTTTTTAAGTCTTACTGTGTTGAAAAGAAAATGTAATTTTTTCTCAGTGTATTTTATAGTGAAGATCTTATCATTTCTATGTAGTCTTTAATTCACTTAGGAGAATATGTAAAGAAATGTACTAGATTGGTATTTTTAATTTTGAATGATGAAAGAACCATATTGCTATTTGAGATTAAGTAAACTTTTATGTGAAATATATATTACAGAGGTTACATGTGTATTAAATAATATTTTATTATAAATTTACCTCACCAGAACATTTTGGAATTGAATTCTTATTTAGGAGTTTTCCATATCTTAATCATGAGATGTATAGTTTTAGAAAGGAAAAAAGGCAGATTTAGGGAGTTAGGTTAAGAAAATTGCTTAATCATTGAAAAAATAGTTTTGGTTTCAAAAACTGATATTAAATAAGAATGTGTATAATTTTACTCAAATTTCATTTGCATTTGAACTTGGTAGCTTTATTTTCAAAGAAACCTAGAATACTTATTTTGTAAACATTATGCCAAAAATTTAATTGCTTTTCTCTATATTTACTCTAATAGGTACTGTACATTCTTGAATCAGTGCTTCTCTGTTTACCCAGATGCAACATTAAACAATGATAATAAATTAAGTCTTTGAGTCTTTACTGTATAAAACTTCTTAATTTTCTTGCTTTAAATTTCAGTCCATTAGTATCAAGCAAGAATGAGGATAACAGACCTTGCGTCTACTAATACTGAATTGTCATCTGATCTAATTGCTGAGGAATAAATTGCATCACTTCTTGCAGTTAAATCTTTCAGACCTCTTGTGTAACTATTTTTCTGCCCTAAATAGTATTTTATGTTATACTAGTCTTTGAGTATTAATATAATTAACTTAAGAGATTAGATAAGTAGCATCATTCTAAATTCTATAATTTTCACTCTCTTTACTCTTTTTTATCTCAAATCTTAAACACTGTATCCTGATAAATGGAGTACAATTCACTTATCAGTTTAGATCAGCTTTCTTTTTAGTTCTAAAATATTCACTAAACTGTTTCTAATTTCTAGCTTTATTTTTCCTCACTTCACCTCCCTGCATCGTTTAGACATCAAGGATAACTAACCTTTTAGGAGGTACTGAAGATTGAACACAGGATCTTGTAATGGGAAGCAGGTGTTCAACCACTGAGCTACACACACTCCCCTCTAACCTTTTAAAAAAATTTAATGATATAATTTACATGTAAATTAAATCACATGTAATTAATTTATAACTGACCTCACAGGGAAAAAAAAGTATCATAAGGGTATATTATGAGATACTGTATGCCAACAAATAAGACAAACTAGATGAAATGGACAAATTCATAGAAACACACAGCCTTCACTGACGCTACAAGAAATATAGGAACTTAACAAAGCAGTCAGATTTAAAGAGATTGAATCAGTCATCAAAAATCTCCCAGAAAAGAAAAGTCCAGGACCAGGTGGCTTCACAGGTAAATTCTGCCAAGCATTTTGAGATGAATTAACACCAATCCTGTTTAAACTGTTCCAAAAAATTGAAGAGGAGGGAAAATTACCCAACACATTTTATGAAGCCAAAATCACCCTAATACCAAAGCCAGATACAGCTTCTACAAGAAAAGAAAATTATATTGGGAAGCGGCTGTGGCTCAATCAGTAGGGCTCCCGTTTACCATATGGGAGGCCGCGGGTTCGGTTCCCGGGGACTCCTGGTGAAGGCAAGCCCGCCCGCACGGCGTGGTTAGCTGACCCAGCGAGCACAAGCAGCAAGGGGGGGATAAATGAATAAATAAATAAAATCTTTAAAAAAAAAAAAAAGAAAATTACAGAGCAGTATCTCTAATGAACATAGATATAAAAATTCTCAACAAATGCATGCAAATCGAATCCAACAGCATATTGAAAGAATTATATACACCATCATGTGGGTTTTATTTCTGTATGCAAGGGTAGTTCAACATAAGAAAATCAATTACCATAACACATTAACAGATCAAAGGAAAAAAAATGTGATAATTTTGATTGATGCAGAAAAAGTATTCAATAAAATCCAGCATCCTTTCTTGATAAAAACACTTTGAAAGACAGGAATAGAAGGAAAATTCCTCAATATGATAAGGGGCATATATGAAAAAAACCCACAGCTAACATTCTATGGGGAAAAGTTGAAAGCTTTCTCTTTAAAATCAGGAACAAGACAAGGATTCCCACTGTCCCACTGTTATTCAATATTGTGCTAGAAGTTCTAGCTTGAGTAATTAGACAAGAAAGAAAAATAAAAGCATTCAAATAAGAAAAAAGGAAGTAAAACTCACTATTCTCAGATGATGTGATCCTATTTATTTATTTATTTATTTTTAGAGTTAGCTAATTTTATTATTGAGAAAAAAAACAAAACATCAAAAAAAAAAAAAAAAAACCCTGAATGATGTAGGAAGCCAGTGAGTGACTACAAAGTTGTAGTGGATTTTTAGCTGTGTTTATATAGAATTAAAGCAGCAGTTGTACATGTTATCCTACTTTTAGTGACTTGTCAGCAGATATTCAATTTAGACCAGTAATTACATTGAGCTTACTTTTATGTCCTGTTTTCCATAATTCTTTATCAGGCTTTCTCTAATATTTTGTTCTTCATAATTCTCTTTTAAAAATATATATAATTAATTTCTTTTATTTTTAAAGAAGTTTTACATTACATAAATATTACATAAAAAACATAAGGGATTTCCATATGCCCCATTCCCTCCCCCTCCCACACTCCCACATTAACAACATCCTTCATTAGTGTGGTAAATTTGTTACAATTGATGAACACATATTGAAGCATTGCTACTAACCATAGACTACAGTTTACGTTATAGTTTACACTCTGTCTCACACAATTTTGTAAGTTATGACAAAATATATAATGGCCTGTATCTGTCACTGTGATTTCATGCAGGACAAATCCAATGTCTAGAAAATACCCCCATATTACAGCTATTCTTCCCTCTCCCATCCCTCAGAATCTCTGATGGCCACTGCTTTTACATCAATGATAAGAGTTCTTCCATTGCTAGAATAATAAGTCTGTAGTAGAAAAATAATAAGTCTACTTTAGTCCACTGTTTTTTCCCTAATCTTGAGGATTTGGGGATGATGATGCCCACTCTGCTTCTACACTTGATCTTAGCCAAAAGGCCGAGAAGCTTCTAACTGAGACAGGGCTTAGATTCCATGGGGCAGATAGATAGAGCTATCTTGCTTGCAGTTGTAGACATTCTCTATTCCTTGGGATGGGTTCTGTTCATCATCATCTCCTTGTTAGTCCTGGGTGTGTCCAATGAACTGTAGAGTAGGTGTTGCAACTCTGCTGAAATTCAGGGCTCAATTGGCACATGGACGGATCAAAGATTTAAGTGTCTGGGACATATATTTATCAAGTATAGTGCTAACTATGGGTTCAAATAAAAGGGGCAGAAGAGCCATGTGTAGAGAACCAATAAATGAGTCTAACTCTTTTACACTGGGGAACATAAATTCCAAAGTAAGGCCCACTGACAGGGTGCCGAATTCCTGAGCTGTCTGCCCTGCTTATAGTTTCTGAATATCTCTAGAGCCTTTAGGAGCCCTGCTATTTGAGGCACTGTTTACTGTGGCAGCCAATGAGTTTCTGCTGAGATGTGCATAATCATAACCTCTGGAATGACCTCCTGACTCACTTTGAAACCTCTTAGCCATAAAACCTCATTAGTATTTACCATTTACCCCTTTTGGTCAAGGTCTTTCTCCAGATGCATTGCTAGTTGGTGCTTCATAATAATCCCTAAGTGCCAGGGATTCTCATCACCAGTAGTCATGTCCCACGCTGGGGGGAAGGTAGTATGTTTATATGCTGAGTTTGGCTTAGAGAGAGGCCACATTTGAGCAACAAGGAGGTTTTCACAAGGTAACTCTTAGACAGTGTATAATACTAGGCTAAGTTTCAATTTCACAAGAAGAGATTCATACGTACATTCATCAATATCAAGGGCCTGGCCTAATGGTCTGTCTTCCTTCACTAGGCATTGTCCTTGCACTCAGGGAATTCTTGCTGTCCTATTAGAAAATGTAGCAGAACTTCGCAGGATGGGAATTCAGTATTCTTTCAGTTATTGTGTGGTTCTCCACCCATCGAGAGACAATGCCCATGAACACTTGAACATATTCATATGTCCTAGAGGCATGCCCCAGGTGAACCTTTTTCCATGCATCCCCACATGACTGACACTCCCCACCGGTAACCTCTCCTGCCACTGCTGTGAGTATTCTGTGAGACGTGATCCTATTTTAAAAATCCCAAAATATCTACAACAAAGCTGTTAGAGCTAGTAAATGAGTTCATGAAAGTGACAGGATACAAGATCAACATTAAAAAATCAGTAGTATTTCTATACCGTAGTAGTGAGCAAGCTGAAAAGGAAATCAAGAAAAAAAAATTCCATTCACACTAGCAACAAAAAGCACAAATACCTACAAATTAATTTAACCAGGAATGAAATGGATCTGTATTCAGAAAACTACATGACACTGGTAAAAGAAATCAAAGAAAACCTAAACAAATGGAAGGAGGACATTCTGTGTTCCTGGATTAAAAGACTAAACTCCATGAAGGTGTCAGTTCTACCCAAACTGATTTATACATTCAATGCAGTACCAGTCAAAATTCTAACAGCCTACTTCACAGAAATAGAAAAGTCAATTACCAAATTTATTTGAAAGGAAGGGGGTCTCAAATAGCCAAAAACAACCTAAAAAGAAAAAAAAAAAAAAGTGAAGTTGAAAGACTCATGCTTCCTGACCTTGAAATGTATTATAAAGCTACAGTTGTCAAAACAACATGGCATTGCCATAAATAAAGATAGACACATTGATCAATGGAATCAAATTGAGAGTTCAGAAATAGACTTCACCTCTATGCTCAACTGAGTTTTGATAAGCTTACAAAGTCTACTTTTCTGGGACAGAAGAGTCTCTTCAACAGATGTTGCTGGGAGAACTGGATCCATATCCAAAATAATGAAAGAGGACCCCTATCATACTCTCTATACAAGAATCAACTCAAAATGGATTTAAGACCCAAACCTAAAAACCAGGTGCATAAAACCCCAGAAGATAATGTAGGGAAACATCTACAAGACCTTGTATTAGGTGGGGGTCTCTTAAACCTTACAAAGCACATACAACAAATGAAAACATAGATAAATGGTACCTCCTCAAAATTAAACACTTCTGCACCTCAAAGAACTTTGTGAAGAGGGTAATTAGGCAGCCTACTCAATGGGAGAAAATAATTGGAAATCACACATCCAACAAGGGTCTAATATCCATGAAATATAAAGAGATGCTACAACTTAACCATAAAAAGACAAATGACCTGATTAACAAATGGGCATAAGACCTGAATAGACTTTTTCTAAAGAAGAAATAAAAATGTTGAAAAAAACACATAAACAAATTTTCATCATCACTAGTGATTAGGAAAATGCAAATCAAAGCCACAATGAGATATTATTTCACACCTATTTATAGTGGACACTATTGAAAAAAACAGAAAACTACAAGTGTTGGATAGGAATGCTTATTCACTGTTGGTGAACATGTAGAATGGTACCGCCACTGTGGCGGTTCCTAAGGAAGTTAGATATATATCTGCCATGTGAGCCAGCAATACCATTACTAGGTATATACCCAGAAGAACTGAGAGCAGTGACACAAACATACATCTACCCACCAGTGCTCATAGCAGTGTTACTCACATTTTCCAAAAGATGGAAACAACCCAGGTGTCCACCAACTGATGAATATATAAACTGTTGTATATATACACAGTGGAATATTATTCAGCTATAAGAAGAAATGAAATCATGAAGCATATGACAACATGAATGAACCTGGAAGATATTATATTGAGTGAAAGAAGCCAGACATAAACTGACAAATATTGGATTTTGCTCTTATGAACTAAATATAATGAGCAAAATCATGGTGTTAGCTAGAATATAAATCACCAGAGAATAGAATGTGATTAGAGAATGGAAAGCTAATGTTTAATTTGTGGAGAATTGGTAAAAAGTTCTTTGGAAATGAATATAGAGATGATGAAAGCACATCAGGATTTGTAAATAGTAGCGCTCACATATGGGTATGATCATGGGGTTTTTTTTTGTTTTTTTTTTTGAATAATGAAAATAATATTGCTTGAAGTGATGAATGCACAACTCTGTGATTATACCAAAAGCTATTGATTGTACACTTTAGATAAATTGTATGGTTTATAAACAAACAAAAAATAATAATATAGTGGTTTGGGATAAAATACACCAAATGTAAGATATGGACTATAGTTAGTAGTAATACTTAAAACATAGAAGGAAGGAGATAATACATTTAAGAGCATAAATTAGTATAATAGGAAATAAGCATACAATAAAGGAATCATCAAAGCCAAAAAAGAGAAAAACTTAATTTGAAAATTAGCAATGAAGAAACTTGAACTATCAGGGTTGAAAGAGGCAGAGAAAGAGGCAAGGTCAATAGCTTTCCTATAATGTTCTTTCTTGAGGTCTGCCATTGGGAAAGGCCGGGAAATCTTTTTATCACCTCTTGAGCATCTTATATTGTGCTAATCTCTTTTCAGTCTCAATAATTAGATGATAGTTTTCCTCTTAGTTTTAAAAGGTAAAGGAAAAGAAAATAATAGTTTGAAAGATCTTTGACAAATCGATTTGTGAAGAGCCCTTTAAAAATTCTTTTCTCTAGTTGGAGTTAGCATCCAAGGATGTGTTAATACATATTAGATTTAGTCCTTCAGAATGTATAATTAATCCATTTTTATATTGATTTGCTAAATATAAGCACTAAGTAGTGAATATATATAAAATACATTTTTAACAAAGTTTATCATTCTTTTCAGATGGTTTGGCGGCATTGTCATTTTCCATTAGTTCTCTCACCTTGATTGGAATGTTGGCAGCTATAATATACACAGTAAGTGACTAGGATAACTGTGATATATGGGTTAAAATTAAAGAATTTATGAAGCAATTTTATTTTCTTTTTACTTTAGTTATGTATTCAATATAATTCTATTGTTTTCTTTTGTATTTTAGTATTTTCTTCTCATTTTTCTTGAGTTTTGTTTACTTAAGAGGGCCCATTTTTAACTACTTGATTGCAATCATTTATCTGTATTTATGAAATTAAATATTCAGAGAAGAATTTTATAACTCATGTACCTTAAGGTATACTATGCAATAATGGATTTGTTGATTTAAAAACTTATTAGCTCTGAACCATAGCTTGTTATGAGTAACTGATTCAGTAAATTTATCCTACTTGGAGATATAGGGCTTTTCAAATAAAGTTATTTTATATAACTTGTTACTTCTAGTATATAAAATCTAATCTCAAAGTATTTGATTTTGTTTTCATTCTTCTTTTCTGTAATTGGAAAGGTCTGATTTATAAATACCTGACAAACTTGTATACAGGCTACTTTTTGAGTCTTTTGCTCAAATTATAGAGGGAGACCAGTAATAAATATTACTTTCCCCTACAAGAAAGTTGTGCTAGAATTCTTAAAACTATTGGAAGCTTTTCAGATTAATGGCGTTTATGTTTAGAGCATTCTTGGTTTTTTGCAAAGATGGAAAATACTGGTTATAAGGGAAACATTTTTGGGTATTGTTTCAATATATCTTCCTTTAGACATAAAAGAAATATGCTATTAATGTAATAGCATAATCTAGTGTTATTAAATAATTATTCAAGTGTCATAATATATAATAAAAGATGTTTAAAATACAGATGCATTTGAATATCTTTCAGGTGCTTATTTGGGTGCTGTGTTTTATTATTCATTGCAATTTTTGTTTTTTTTTTCATGTATTTCCAGATAAGGAATTTAATTTTCCATCTTATATCAGTTGTGATTATTGTGTTATCTCATAGAATGTACATATAGCTTATTATTTGTCTTTTAACAAGCAGTTACAAGTTAAGAACAAATTATGAGTTAGAACTGGATTCTGGTTGCTATTCTGTGCCTGATATGTTATATTGATCTTGGCTTTATCTTTTAACCTTCCTGGTTCAATGTCTTCCCTATTAAATGGTAATAATAATGCCTCACAGGAAGTTTTGGGGGTCAAATGATATTATTTGTAAAAGTACTTTGAAAAATTATAGGGAAATGGTGATATAGCAGTCATTGAAAGATTAGTCAGGAGAAACAAATGGAAAAAGAGGAAACAAATGTGTAATGTCAGTTTCAAGAACTGTGAAGGTCTGAGATTTTACTCTATGTACAGCCAATGCCAGTTTAATGGATGCTGGTTGAAGATGGAAGACTTTGGGTCAGAGACAAAGACTTTATTACAGTAATAACAGTAGTCAGAGTATCAGTATTTTCTTTTTTTAATTTAATTTAATTTAATTTAATTTAATTAATTTATTTTTTTTAAAGCTTTAGATTACATAAATGTTACATAAAAAATATAGGGGATTCCAATATACCCACCCCTTCCGCCTCCCACACTTTCCCCCATTAACAACATCTTTCATTAGTATGGTACATTTGTTACAATTGATCAACACATATTAAAGCATTGCTACTAACCATGGTCTATAGTTTACATTATAGTTTGCACTTTGTACCACACAATTTTATAGGTTTTGACAAAATGTATAATGGGCTCTATCTGTCATTGCAGTGTCATGCAGGATAGTTTCAATGTGCTAAAAAATGGCCCATGTTACACCTGTTCTTCCCTTTCCCTACCCTCAGAACCTCTAATGGCTACTGCCTTTATATCAATGATACAAGTTCTTCCAATGCTAGAATAATAATAAGTCTACTTTGGTTCATAATTGCATTCTCCCCTTATGTTTGTTCATTCCTCAATCTTGAGGATTTTGGCTTGGTGTGCCCACTCTTCTGATTGAGAGGGGGCTTAGATCCCATGGGGCAGATGGATAGAACTGCCTTGCTTGCAGTTGTAGATACCAGAATTTTCTTGTGTCAGTTCCCTGAGTCCCATTTTCCACAGGGCTAAACAAAGAGCACCAGATGATACCTACACATAGTGGGTTGTATTACAGGAGAGGAAACCTGAACTTAGGGAAACTGAATCATTTATAATGGACAGTAATCATGTTTGCCCTTTCTCTGTAGAAATACACTATCTCTGCCTCTGAAGGTTGATCCAAACATTCTTGAAAAGATAGTCCAGAATAAAAAGGCAGTTATTGCCTAGCTTTCAAGATGTGCAAAAATTAGAGACCCCATGGAAAATTATCTCTCAACTGTCAAGTGGTAGATGCTATGAAGAAAAATAAGGCAACATAAGAAGGTAGATGGTGGCAGACAATTTCTATTGTAGGGTCAGGAGTGGCTTCTCTGGCATTTGAACAGAGACATGTATGAATGAGTCAGCCATGAGGGAAGAGTAAGTACAAAGATCCTGGGGTGGGCATATATATGCTTGTGGCAGTTTGATATTATTTATGAATTCCAAAAAGAGATATAGATTATGTTTGTAAACTGGTCTGCTCCTCTGGTCATGATACCCTTTGATTGTATTAGATTCAGCTGAGGTGACTTTGATTACATTATGTTAAGATTAGGGCTTTGATTGGACCATGTCACTAGGGCATGCAGTGTTGAGTTCCTGCCCCCTTGGTGGGCTATATAAATGGACACTCAATCAAGAACATGGAAGCAGATACTCAAGAAAAGAGAGACAGCTCCATAGACACAATAGAGGCCCCAGGAAGAGAAATGAGCCATTCACCTGATAGTTTACAGTTTACCTTTTGAAGAGAACAGAATGGCTGAGCCCGGAAATAAATGAGCCCTGGGAAGAGAGATGAGCCCTATGCCAGCCTACAGCTGAGATCAGAAGAAGCTGGACCCATGGAGCCTTAAGAGGGAAGAGGAAGGCTGAACCCTTGCAGATGTTGCTCACCATCTTGCTTCAACACATGGCAACAGACTTTGGGTGAGGAAGTACCTCTTATGGTACCTTGAGTTGGACTCTTTAGGGCCTTGTAACTAAGTTTTTACCCCCAGTAAATACCCTATATAAAAACCAATAGACTTCTGATACCTTGCATCAGCACCCCTTTGGCTAACTAATATAATGCTCTCTTCAGATAATAGCAAGGAGACAAAGACAGTGTGACTGGAATTCAGTTAACAAGGTGAAGAGTGGAAGAAGTTGAGTTGATAGGTAGCCAGAGGCTATGTTGTATATGGCTTTATAAACTATGGTTAGGATTTTGGATTTTATTCTGATTGAGATTAGATGCCATTTGAAAGTTTTGAGTAGAAGAGCAATGTGATCTAATATTTTAATAGTGTTACTCTAGTGGCTCTGAATTAAATAAAATGTGGGAGTGAAAAAATTTGTGAAATTATTAAAACTTTGAAAGGGAACTTCCCAATAAAGCAATATTAGTGTACAGATAAGTAGTTTAAAGTAGAAAACATTTTAGCATTACATTATTCAAATCAAAACTTTGAAAGTATCATTTAAATAATCAATTAAGCCAATTATAAAAATCATGTTGACTTAAGATATCCTTAGAAGAGCTTTATTTCTCTAGAGTACAGAGGGCTGGGCTGGAGAATAATGCTATATCCAGAGGACCTTATGATGGACACTGAGGTCAGAATCCAGAAAGACATGGAAGAGATGCTGAATAGAAAGGGAGAGGCAACTTAAAGCTCAAGACCAAGGGATAGGGTCCACTGTAACTGCACACCAAGATCAAACTACCTAGGAGTTGTATTATGTATTTTCTTTAAGTAGCATAAGCAATATAATTATGGTCCTTGTTGGTAAGCCTTAAATGTGGATCCCTTTTAAGTCATTGGGTCTCTTTACCTATTTTATCATCTGTCTGAGTTTTGTAGCTACTAAAACAAATACCAGAGAATGGATTGGCTTAACAACAGGAATTTATTGGCTCCCTGTTTTCAAGGCTAGAAGGTTTGCTTCCTCCCAGAGTTGAAATATTCTGGCTGGCTGGCAATCTTTGGTGTTCCTTGGCTTTTCCTTCATATGGCAATGCTCATAGCGGCATCTTCTGTATCTTCCAACTTCCATTGACTTCCAGCTTCTGGCAGCTCCCCATATCTTCTTCTTCTAGGCCCCATTTCCTTTGCTTATAAGAACTTCAGTCATATTGAATTAGGGGCCACCCTCATTCAGTTTGGGCACACCTTAATTAATAACATCTTCAAAGCCCTATTTACAAATGGGTTCACACTCACAGGACCAGGGGTGGGACCTGAACATTTTGTGGGGGACTTGATTCATCCTCAGCACCAGCTAAGTTTCTTCATCTCTAAAGTGGGAATAACATTTAAGTAATAGGGTTGTGAGAATTTAATGAAAGAATCCACCAAGTCTTGGAGTCTATTGGCCTCTCAATAAAAAGTCACTGTTAGTTTAAACGGTTGAATATTCAGCTTCATATGGTTCAAGCTATAGTTCCCACCTCTTTCTACTCACAGTGAGATGAGCCATATTCTGCGAGCAATCATATTATGACCTGATAGTGAGAATATGGATTATTCAAAGATGAATAAGTGAAAGAGGCATTTACAATTGCTTGGATGGGGGTTGTGAATAGACAGATAAACATCATTTAAATAGCACTTCAGGATGTATTTAGAGCTCAGTTGGAGAATCTGTTTTGCTATCAAATCATGGTATGGTCAGTTTTACTACCTAGTATGTATAGAAGGAATGGAATGATAGGCTAGAGGAGTCCCTGTTTATGGTGTGTGTAGGTGAGTTCTAGTCATGAGTATGAGTCTTTATGTAAACTCTATTATTGAACCCTAGCTTTTCCACCTGTAAAAATGAGACTAATTATACTTTAAGATTGTGGTAATTTAAGGAAGTACTATGTGGAGAAGTGCCCAGTTTGGCACATAAGCCCTTGATACATTTTAATTCCTTTCTTCCTGCTCTTAAGTAGGAAGATTGTGTTGGAGACTTACGATCAAAACTCTAATTGCCTTTTTTTTTTTTTTTTTTAATTTATTTTTATTGTGGGTAAAAATCAAAATTCTCAATACATACAAACATTTGCAAAATGATATATAAATATATATGCATATATGTGTATTTGCTTACAAAAATGTTATTTATATATATATATATACATATATTTTAAGAGGTGCTTAGATTACCCAAAATATTACACGGAACCCACTGGGATTCCCATGTTGCCCACCTCCCTTTTGATTCAAATCTTTGCTTTTCAACTCGTATCTTCTCCTCCTTCCTTTGCTCCCCTGAGTACGCACAATATATTTTATTTTAAAACAGTAGATACGATTTTTTAACAGCTTTATTGACGTAATTCACGTACCATACAATTCACCATTTAAAGTATATAAATCAATGGTTTTGAATATTTTCATTGATATGTGCAACCATCATCACAGTCAATTTTAGAATATTTCATCACCTCAAGAAGAAACCCTGTATTCTTTAGCTATTACCCCAAACCACATTGCCCCTAGCCCTAAGTAACCACTAATCTACTTTCTCTCTCTACAGATTTCCTTTTTATGGACTTTCATATGAATAGAATCATATGATCTATTGTCTTTTGTAACAGGCTTCCTTCACTTAGCATAAATGTTTTCAAGGTTCATCCATGTTGTTGCATATATCAGAACTTCATTCCTTTTTATGGCCTAATAATATTACATTGTATGCCCCAGGGCCACCCCTCCCACACATCCCCTCATCACCCACACCCTGTACCGGTGATCCTCCCCTGCCACAGTTGTGACCCTTCTGCAATCCGAAATCTCCCCAAAAACAAAGCCAAAAAAAGAAATGAGTAAAAATAATTAAAAATAAAATAATAATTTAAAAACAAAATACAAAAATTAAAAATTAAAAATATAAAAAATAAAATAAATTTTTTCATTGTCTTTCCTCACCATAAGATCTGTTATCTTTTATGTACAGTGACAGTTTTTTCCATATGTTCCCACAGTGTCTTTTTTTTTTTTTTTTTTTATCTTCAAAAAGCTTTAGATTACAGAAAAGTTGCATAGAAAACATAGTGGTTTCCCATATACACAACACCCTCCCACTCTTCCCTATTAATCTTTCATGACTATGGTACATATGTTACAATTGATGTACAAATACTGAAACATTGCTAGTAACCATGGTCGATGGTTTACATTTTGGTTTACCTTTTGCACCATACACTTTTATAGGTTTTGACAAATTTTAAAATACTCCGTATCTGTCAATGCAAAATCATGCAGAACAATTCCAATGCCCTAAAAATGCCCTATGTTCCATCTATTCAATTCTTTCTACCTCTTCCCCTAGGGATCTATGGTAATCACTAACTTTCAGTTTTTGAAGAATATGGTTCATAGTTACGTGCATTAATATCAAAGGTTTGATATATCAGTCTGTTTTCTTTTACTAGGCACTGCGCATGTTCTTGAGAGATTCTTGCTCCTCTAATTGATAAGACTCCCCAGGATGGGAGCTTAATATTTTCTTGTTTATTGTGTGGGTCTCCTCCCACTGAGATAACGTGCTGTAACAAGATGAACATTTTCATATTCCATAGAAACATGCCCCAGGTGCCCCCTATCCCATATAACCCCTGACCCCCAATGCCCTGCACAGTAACCTTCCCCTGCCATATTTGCCAAAAGAACGTTCCCACCATTTTGTTTTAACCACAGAACCACAAATCCCCAGAGTTCACCTGTTCCTTCTTCCAACCCTCCCTCCAGTTCCATGGATAGTCCAACCTAACTCCCCTGACCGTACTCCCCCTCACATTCCAGCACCATCGACCTTCCTCACATCCTTGCATCAACATGACCCCCATCCACTGCTCAACCACCCTCTCCACCCTTATCATAGGTCTTGCCTATATTGAACATCAGCTCACATGTCTTTATGGAATATGAATATGTTCCAGTGGCCATGGGGTATTTCTTGGTGAGTGGAGACCCACACAATAACCTAAAGAATATTGAATTCCCAGTCTGGGAAGTCCTGCTACATTCTTTGATAGAGTGGCAAGAATTCCTATAGTACGTGGGCAGTGCCTAGCGAAGGAGGGCAGACCAATACACCAGGCCCTTGACATTGATGGTTGTACTTATGAACCTTGTTTTTGTGAAATGGAAACTTAGCTTAGTATTATATATTGCCTAAGAGTTACCTCCTGAAAGCCTCATTGTTGCTCAAATGTGGCCTCTCTCTAAGTCAAACTCAGCATATAAACTCACTGCTTCCCCCACCCACCGTCGGCCTGGGACTTGACTCCCAGGGATGAGCATTCCTGGCATTGAGGGATTATTACCAAGCACCAACTAGTAATGCATCTGGGAAAAGACCTTGATCAAAAGGGGTATATGGTAAATACAGATGAGTTTTTATGGCTAAGAGATTTCAGAGTGAGTCAGGAGGTCATTCCAGAGGTTACCCTTATGCATGTCTCAGCAGGATTTATTGATTGCCATAGTAAACAGTGCCTCAAACAGGGGTGCTCCTGAGGGATCTAGAGACATCTAGACACTATAGGAATATATGCTCCCCAATATAACAGAGTTAGACTCATTTATAATTACCCTATTCATGGCTCTTCTGCCTCTTTTATTTGAACCTATAATTAGCACTTTACTTGTTAAATATATGTACCAGAGACTTAAATCTTTGGTCTATTCATATGCTGGTTGAGCCCTGAATCTTAGCAGGGTTACAACACCTACTCTTAGTTCATCAGATTGGCCCAGGACAACTAACAAAATGATGATTTTGGACAATGCCCATGCCCCAAAACAGAGAATATCTTCAACTGCAAACAAGACAGCCCTATCCATCTGTCCCATGGGATCTAAGCCCCTTCTCAATCAGAAACGGAGTGGACATCACCATCCTAAAATCCTCCAGATTGAGGAATGAACAAACATAATGGGGGAATGTAACTATGGACTAACATAGGTGTTATTATGCTAGCAATGGAAGATCTTGTAACATTGATACAAAAATAGTGGTCACCA
Source organism: Tolypeutes matacus (assembly GCA_026826555.1). Classification (NCBI taxonomy): domain Eukaryota; kingdom Metazoa; phylum Chordata; class Mammalia; order Cingulata; family Chlamyphoridae; genus Tolypeutes; species Tolypeutes matacus. The sequence continues at coordinate 36,894 of JAKSZT010049337.1, read as the reverse complement.
GAGGCTCTGAGGGGAGGGAGAGGGAAAAATAGGTGTAACATGGCCATATTGGGGACATTGGAATTGTCCTGCATGACATTGCAATGACAGACAGAGGCCATTATGCATTTTGTCAAAACCTATAAAACTGTGTGGTACAAAGTGTAAACTATAATGTATTAATAAACTATTGACCATAGTTAGTAACAGTGTGTTCTTCAGTTGTAACAAATGTACCACATTAATGAAAGATGTTGATGGGGAAAAGTGTGAGAGGGGAAGGGAGTGAGGTATATGGAAACCTCTATATTGTCTATGTATCATTTATGTAATCTAAGGCTTCTTTTAAAAAATAAAATAAAATATTACATTGTATGAATATACCACATTTTGTTTATTTGTCAATTGATGAACATTTGGGTTGTTTCAACTTGTTGGCTATCATGGATAATGTTGTTTTATAAACATTCCTGTATGAGTTTATGCATAGACATATGCTTTCATATCTCTTGAGTATATACTTAGGCATAGAATTGCTAGGTCTTATGATAACTCTATGTTTAATCACTTGAGGAAGTGTCAGACCATTTTCCAAAGCTACTGGATTATTGTACATTACCATCAGCAGCATATTAGTGTTCAAATTTCTCCATATCCTAACACTTATTTGTTATTTTACTTTTTGATTCAAGCCATCCTAGTGGGTTTAAACAGGTATCTCATGATTTTGATTTGCATTTTCATAATGGCTAATGATATCAGGCATCTTTTCATGTGTTTATTAGCCATTTGTATATCATCTTTGGAGAAATGTCTAAACAGACTCTTTGCCCATTTGTTAATTGGATTTATTTTCCTTTTTTTATCATTGAATTGTAAGAGTTCTTTACGTAGTTTGAATACTAATCCTTTGTCAATTATGTGATTTGCAAATATTTTCTCCCATTCTGTGGGTTGTCTTTTAATTTTATTGATGGAGTTCTTTGAGACAGAAAAGTTTTAAAATTTGAACAAGTCCAAATTATCTATTTTTTCTTTTGTTCTGTGAGATTTTTGTATCATATCTAGAAATCTTTGGCCAAATACATGGACATGAAATTTACCCCTATGTCTTTTTCTAAAAGTTTTATTTTCACTCTTACATTTAGGTTTTTGATCCTTTTTGAGTTAATTTTTATATATAGTGTAAGGTGAAAGTCCACCTTCATTCTTTTGCATGTGACTATCCTGTTTTCCCAGCTCCATTTTTGAAGACTATTCTTACCCCTTTGAGTACTCATGGCACCCATGTCAAAAATCAGTTACCAGGGAGTGGATGTGGTTCAAGCAGTTGAGTGCCTGCCTCCCATATGGGAGGCCCCAGGTTCAGTTCCCAGTGCCTCCTAAAGAAAACACAGACAATGAGCAGCCAAGGAGCACAAATAACGAGCAAACAGATGAGGGAATCATCTGGGGGGTGTGGGGAAGGTGGGAGAATCAGTTACTATGGAACATGGTTTATTTCTGGACTCTCAATTCTATTTAGTTGATCTATATGTCTAAGCTTGTGCTGGTACCACATCGCTTTGATTACAACTTGCTTTGTAGTAAGTTTTGAAATCATGAAGAGTGAGTCCTCCTACTTTTTCTTTTTCAGAATTGTTTTGTATATTATGTAGTTCCATAATTTTGGAATTAGCTTGTGAATTTGTACAAAGAAGTCAGGTGGGATTTTGAAAGGGATTGCCTTGAATTGATAGTTCATTTTGGGGAGTATTGCCATCTTTACTCTGTTAAGTCTTGTGATTGATGAACAGAGGATGTTTTTCCATCTTTTTAGATATTTTACTTCTTTCAGCAGTGCTTTGTAGTTTTCAGAGTATGTTTTTGCACTTCTTTTGTTAAAATTTTTCCAAAGTATTTTATTTGTTTTGGTACTGTTGCAGCAGAAACAAGACTTACACGATGAGAAAGTCCAAACGGCACTCGGAGAGGTGGAGGAACAAAGTTTTATTACGCGTGGACCCAGAGAAAAGTTCAGACTTCAAATTCTGAGCCCCCAACATCACCTTTCGTGGGGTTATATAGGTTCTTGTTCATTGGCTAGTGGGTTGCTGGGCAAGCAGGCAAATTCCTTAAGCAAGTAGGCAGGTGGGATTTACAAAAGCAAAAAAAGCAAGTTTAGCTTATCTCCCTAAAGCAGAGGACCTTGGGACGATTAGGAGGAGAGGAGCCAGGGAGCTGTTTATCTTTCTGAAGATGTGGGTGTCAGTTAAGGGGTAGGGGTATCAGGGCTGCAGTATCTTCTTCATCAATACTATGGTGAATGGAATTGTCTTAATTTCATTTCAGATTGTCTAGAAATAGAATTCATTTTGGTATATTGAACTTGTATTCTGCAACCTTGCTGAATTGTTTTCTTAGCTCTAATGATTTTTTTAGTAGATTCCTTAGGATTTTTTATATACAAGATCATGTCATCTGCAAATAGAGATAGGTTTACTTCTTCCTTGTAAATCTGGATATTGTTTTTTTTCTTCTTGCTTAATTGCCCTGTTTAGAACTGCCAATACAATGTTGAATAGAAGTTGTGAGAGCACACATCCTTGTTTGTTCCTAATCTTAGAGAGAAAGTATCCAGTATTTATTTTTTTTAAAGATTTATTTATCTATTTTTGGGCGCCCCCCCCCCCATTATTTTGCGCTCACTGTCTGCTCTCTGTGTGTTCTTCTGTGTCTGCTTGTCTTCTCTTTAGGCAGCACTGGGAACCAATCCTGGGACCTTCTGGAGTGGGAGAGAGGCGCTCAATCTCTTGTGCTACCTCAGCTCCCTGGTCTGCTGCATCTCTTATTGTCTCTCCTCTGTGTCTCTTTTTGTTGCGTCATCTTGCTGCACCAACTCTCTTGTGTGGGCCAGCACTCTGTGCGGGCCAGCTTGCTGCATGGGCCAGCTTGCCTTTTACCAGAAGTACTTGGGAATCAAACCCTGGACCTCCTGCATGGTAGTTGGGAGCCCAATTGCTTGAGCCACATCTGTTTCCCGTCTTTGACTATTAAGTATGATGTTAGCTGTGGGTATTTGTTGATGCTCTTTATCAAGTTGAAGAAGATTCCTTCTATTCTTTGTTGATTATTTTTTATTACGAAAAGGTGTTTGACTTTGTCAAATGATTTCTGTGTCTATTGAGATGATGTGCTTTTTGTTTTTTATTCAATTAATATGATATATGTCATTAATTGATCTTAAGGGTTGTTAAAAGGACCTTGCATCTCTGAGATAAGTTCCACTTGGTCATAATGTATATTTCTTTTTATATATTGCTCGAATTGGTTTGCTAGTATTTTGCTGAGCATTTTTGCATCCATAATCTATCAGATATTGGTCTGTAGTTTTTGGTGTGTGATATCTTTGTCTGGTTTTCTTATCAGGATAATACTAGCCTCACAGAATAAGTTGAGAATTGTTTTCTCCTGTTTTTTTTGGAATTTTGTGAAGAATTGTGAAACTTTTCTGCATGGATAGTTTTTTGTGTACTGATTCAATCACTTCACTTGTTATAGATTGTCTGTTTCTTGAGTCAATTTGGTTAGTTTATGTCTTTCTAGGAATTTGTCAGTTTCATCCACATTATCTAATTTGTTGGTGTATAACTATTCATAATATTCTTTTATAATCCTTATTATTTCTTTAATGTTGGTGTGACTGTCCCTCTTGGATTTCTGATTCTAGTAATTTGAGTCTTTTCTCATTTTTTCTTGATCAATCTAGATAAAATTTTATCAATTTTGTTGTTCTTTTCAAAGAACTAGCTTTGTGGTTACATTGATTTTCTCTATTGCTTTATTACTCTTATTTCATTAATTTCCACTCTATTATTATCTTTCTTCTGCTTGCTTAAGGTTTAGTTTGCTTAACTAAATGTGGTAAGTTGAATTATGCACCCCAGAAAAAAACATGTTCCTTGTTTTGATACATTTCTGTGAGTGTGAACCCATTTGTAAATAGGACCTTTTGAAGATGTTATTTTTAGTTAAGTTATGGCCCAACTGAATGAGGTTGGGCCTTAATCTATAATTGTAGACCTTATGAAGAGAAAGCCACATGGAGAAGAAGCTGGAAATCAGTTGGAACCAGAAGTGAAAAAATATACCACCAGGGGAAGGCCATGGAACCCAAGGATCACCAGCAGCCAGCACCAGAGCACCAAAATCTTGAAGGGAGAGAGCATCACTTTGATGATGCCTTGATTTTGGACTTCTAGTCCCAAGACTGTGGGCCAATAAATTTCTATTGTCTAATCTAACCCATTATGTGGTATTTGTCCTGGTAGCCTGGGAAATTAAGACACTAAACTAAACTAACTATTGGAATTTTGATTGGGAATGCATTGAAACTGTAAATTGCTTTGGGTAGTATCTTGATTTGCCAGCTGCTATGACAAATACCACACATTGGATTGACTTAAACAGCAAGCACTTATTGGCTCATATTTATTGACATTTACTGGTGAAAGCATAGAGCATGATTCTTGTCCTGGGCATGTGCTCATGGCCTTAGGAATTCCCTGTTTACATAGATCCAAATGTCTCCTATTCTCCCCATGAAATAGTCTTTCCTCCAGGACCCAGAAACTCTGTTGTATATATCTTAAAGCCAATAATTCTTTGCCCCATGCTACTGTGATATGATTGTTTCTTAACACTGATTTAGTTCCCTGCTATTGCTTCTGTGGAGGGGCAGGTTCTGGGAAGTTGAGCCAGATTAGTATCCTACTTCAGCCCTTCTGGCTCCCATCAGATAAATTCGGACAGACCTGTATTACACCCCATTATGTGCATAGGGGTTACTCTAGTAGCCAGGACCATGGCACTATACTGAACATATGGACTGGCTCTGCTTTGCGTTTGGGACGGGGCGAGGGAAGGGCAATCAGTGGCACCAGGATATTTCCCTACCTTTTAAAAAATGCCTTTTTCATAAATTGGTGCTCACCCAATTACTGCAATTCTTTAACTGTTTCTCAGAGCTCTGAGAAAGATGGTTCTGCCAGTTTTTGCTAGTTGGGTAAAGATTCTGTATGGGGACAGAATCCTGGAGTATCTCACTCTGCCTTCTTGGTGATGTCACTCTTCCTTTACTTTAATCAAGCCCCCCCCCTTTTTTTTAACATATTCATAATGACTACTTTAATATCTTTTTCTGTTAAATCTAACTAACATCTGGTAGCTCTTAGAAGCAGTTTTTGTTGCCTGTTTTTGTTTTTTTTTTTCATTTTATCCACCACCAACACTGGTCTTTGAGTTATACTTTCCTGTTTCTTTACATATCTTGCAATATTTTGTTGGAAACTGGTCTTTTTAGATAACATATTGTAGCAACTCTTGGTACTTGTCTCCCACCCCTGCCCACAGACACACTCCCTGAGAGCTAGTTACTGTTGCTTGCTTGCTTGTTTGTTCATTGACTTGCTGGATTATTTTAGTGAATTATATCCGCTGCTGTCCCCTCCCCCTATGTTGTGTCTGATGTTGCTTCTGAGAGGTGCAGCTTTGGGTATGCTCACAGTCACCATGGGATGACAATTGTACTTGTAGGGCTCTCTTAAGAATCTTCCTACCACTCTCAACTGTTACTCCTCTAATTGTGGACTGATTGCATTATTGTTTACAACAATGCCCTGAGGCAGATAATCATCTAAAAATGAATTTAATCAAATTGTAGCCCCTGCTTGATGGAATAGCTTCTGAGGTTAGTGGTTGATATTTGTTCTGACCTCAGGAGGGTTCCTCCAAGCCGACTTTTTCCTCAGTTCTCTCCAGTAAACCAGCTGGATTGCAGTTTAGCCTATATTTTGAATCTCCTCCCAGTTGCTTTTCATCTCAGCTTCCACTGTTTCTGAGGGAACCCCTACTCTTTGCTTTCTTCTTGCTCTATTTTAAATGAAGTCAATCCTTTAGGAAGAGAATAGAAGCTATCTGTTCTGAGGACTGTTTCTCCTCCCCAAATCCCTGAGCCTTCAGAAATCTGGACCTGAGAGCTGGGGGCAGGGACAATGGTAGACTTTTTTCTGAGTGACACACCTGCTCTAAGATCAGAGATCTTGAGGTCAGGGGGTATATGGCCAGAAGTCCTCTTGGTTTGCCTTTCTCAGTCTGAAACCATCACGGCATGAGCCGGGGCAAGGATGATTGGAGCTCCAGTTTTAGTGCAAGGCAGAAGGGAGCCCCACCTCTCTAAAGCACTTCCCTGGCACTTAGCCCTGCAATAGGCCTGATTGAAATGATTGAAAAACTCTGAAGTCCTTTTTCTCCTGGGAAGAGAGCCCTTTGGGTGGGAGCTGGGGGGAGAGGTAGCTCTTTGATCTTGTCTGCAGCAGTTGGAGTATAGTCTCTACCTTGCCGAGCTGGGATGGGGAGGGATGGAGCAATCTGGGTTCAAATACCACAGACTTTCACCTTTCTTAACAAATTTGTGTAGATGTTCTTGACTAGATATTTCTTCATTTGCTGTTTGTCCTTAGGACCATTTCCAGAAGCTGTAAATGTTTGTTTTTTTCCTAAATAGTTTTCACCAGCTTCAGTGGGGAGAGGGTTGACAGAGCTGTCATGCTGGAATTCCATCTCAGAAGATAAGATTTTAAGTTTCAAACTCTTAGGTAGCTTTGCAAATTTAAAATTTTATAACCTTCATGGTTTAGACTGAGAGCTAACTATAAATGATATAAATGATAAATGATAACCAAGTCTAGGTTGCTTTGTGTTATTTTCATATATGATACAGTTTACATCTATATGTTCATTAATGTATTTTGCTTTGAAATGGTTTGAAATAGCCTCAGGTATTTATATGTTATAAAATATGTTACTAGTTGAGTGAGTTGCAGAATAATATAGTTTATGTTATGATAGGTAGATTAATTTTTGAATGATTGCATGCATGTTTTAATTTTACTTTGCAAGATGAACTTAATTGGTTGTGGATTTAGCATCTTTTCACTTTTGCCTTTGCACAGTTAATGTTTGTTTAAAAATTACAGTATTTCTCAGTTTGAGAAAATTTCAATTGTATAAAAAACAGCCTGCTAGCTTTTCTGTGACAGGTTACTTTACTTAACCAAAGAACTTAGCAAGAAACTGCCCCTTTAAGTTGTATTCTTTTTATAAGGTAATTCCTTGAATCATGGATAACAAATTAGAAAGAATATAGACCAGGGAATCCTGAGCCACACTATATGATACAGCTTGTTTCAACTCTATGTTCATTAATGTATTTTGCTTTGAAATGATTTGATAGCGCCTCAGGTATTGATGAAACATCCATCAATCAGCCAGGTGATCTTGAATAAATTATATCATTTGTTTATGCGTTGTCACCTCATTTGTAACAGAAATAATCACTCTCTGAAGGGTTTTTTGTTTTTGTTTTTGTTTTCTAAACATATAGAGTGACCCCAGCACATTGTGGTCTCCTCATATACAAATTTGAGAGTTGCAAATTTGCAATTATGCAACAATAAATAGCAATAATCTGTCACTTTAAGAACAACTTTGTAAAATACAGGAGCCTAAGGTGTTCTTGAAAAATTAAGCAGGAATTGCTTAACAGAGTTAATAGGCCAAGCATGTTGTCACAGAACACATTAGCCAGTAAATTGGAAAAAGCCACTACCTTGTTGAACATCCAGTGAAGTACAATGTTTATGTGCATGGAAACTTCATGTGATTTTGATGACTCTTATGCTGCTATTTTAACATTCACTGTAATTACAATATAATGTTTTACTTCACTATAATTACAATATAAAATATTTTACTTTGTTTTACATCTCTCATGTATTTATTAAACAGTGATTCAGTTTCTGAAAAACTCTTCTGTAAATCAGAAACTTTGAGCGGCTTGTGATTTAATGCTTTGAAGAAAGCCAAACTACTACCATGAAATTCTAGTCTGTGGATTTACTTTGTTTCTCTTAATATTAAGATAATGCTGACTGAATAACAGTATTACAGCAAAAATGTGCCTTAGTGATTTTACTTTTCTCATAAGGAAAAGTATTGAATTATGTAAAGTTTTGAATTTCGCTAGGTCTTTAGTATACTTTCCTTATATTAATATCTCTGTGTAGTCAATTCATGGATAAAATTCATTGATTGGATCTCAGTTGGATAGTACTAAAGTTTGTTGTTATAAATCTGAATTTGGTTCTAAGCTTTGTTAGTTTAGAAGTTAAATTAATCACTTCAATTGAGGATGATCAGACGTTGAGTAATTGCTTTTACACATCAGAATTTGCATTTAAATGCAAATTTTTATTTTATACTAGAGTAACAAAACTTCTTCCTTACTGGAATGCTTCTGTTTATTGATTATAAATTTGATAAAAAGGGAAGTTAAAAGCTTGAGGACTATTCTGGGCTTTTGTAATCAGGAATTATTTCCTTCTTCAATATAAAGCAATGACTTGACTATTTGTGCCCAATAAATTAGAGGTTTTCTTCCTTTAGATGATGCCCAACCAATTTCCAAATTCTATTTCTTATCTTCCATTATATCATATACTCTCTACATTTTAAGATTATATTTTATTTAACTTTATTTCCTTACAGATTATTACAAATGTTTTAATATAAATACATACTTTTGTGGGGCTTATTGTCATACTATTATAATATTAAAGTGACTTGGTGTCTTCCATGCATGTACTTAGGTACTTTTACATTCCTGATCTAAAACAGGGGTCTGTAAACTATGTGCTGCAGGACAAATCAGGCCTTTTGCCTGTTTTTGTAAATAGTTTTATTGGAACATAGCCATGCCCATTCATGTTCACATTGTCTAAGGCTGCTTTTGAGCAGAGTTGAGTAGTTGTGACAGACCACATGGTCCACAAAGCCTAAAATATTTACTGTCTGGTCTTTTACAGAAAAAGTTTGCAGAGCCCTGATCTCTAAAGTAAAGTACATAATCTTCAAATTTAGTTATAGGTAGTCATCCCATTTGTAACTTGTTGATTCTTTAGTTCCCTTATAAAACAGAACACTTCAAGACCTTATTTCTAGATTGGAGGTAATTGAGAGGGAACACAGAGGGAGTTAAGGATAGGGTGTTTAACCAATTTGCTAACTACAGCACAAATTATACTTCATACTTTCAAAAAAGGCCCTAGTTAAGCTTTAGTAACAGCTAGTTGAAAATCATCTGTTTGTAGATAGGTGGTTTTATTGTTAATGGCACTTATTATCATATTTGCTTGCAGTTGGAATACAAAGTTTTCTCTTAACTTTTGGAATAACTTCAGAATTGGGCTTTCCATGTGGTATAGTATGAGAAAGAGTATAGTGCACATAAGTGGAGTGTAGAAGAGGTTTAATTTTAATTAAGATACTGAAAGTGGTATACTTGGAGTAATTTGACCCTGAATACAGAGAATTAATTATTAAAGCTAAAATCATGTCTGTTGTAGTATCTATAATCTAATTATTAGTGTTGAGGCTGTAGAAAAGTAAGAAAAGTTTTTGTTCTTTATGTGCCTGTCAAGTGTGAATTTCTTGGGCCTGAATTATTGTTTAGTTTAGAAACATGTTGATTATTTAAATTTTACTAATATGACCACTGTACCATGTCCTTAGAAATAGTCAAATATTGGAAATCCAATTTTAAGAGGTCAAATAAAATATTAGCTGGCCTGTTGTTTGAAGCTTTACTTAAGTGAATCTGCTACTTTTTAGATTTAAAATATGAAACTTCTAGTCCCAGATATTTATATATATGTTTTAATTTTTTGGTGCCACCAAGTGGGGAAATACTGAATAATGATATTTTTCATACAAAATATATCATTTGGATCACTGAAGCATTTACAGAAGCAGTGACTACTGAACTTTGTATCTTATACCCTTATGGGTATAAAATTGAATATATTCTTCAAGATGTGTTTATGAATTACATATACATACTATTATGCTAATCTACATATATTTGATATACAATGTAAACTAATGGATTAAAGAAAATTAAAAGTTGACAAATTAAGAATTTCATGATTCCAAAGTAGAAATAAAACTTTTCTTCCTGTACCCATCAAACATCTTGCCCCCATGAGCTAGAACAGTGGTCTCAAAAATCTTTGAAGACAGAAATCCCCTTTAAAAGTCAAATTTCTCAAGCTTCCATGTGTTACCATATTTTATTGACTCTATGACATTGATTGTAAGATGCACCTTTATTTTGTAACATGCATCCACTAAAAGGAGAAAACCCTGTCCATGTTTTCTTATTTTAATTTTTGTTTTATATTTAGTGATAAGTTTTTTGGACTTAGACGCTTTTTAAGATATTTTTTTTTTATTTTTTATTTTTTAAATTTTACCAGGAGGTCCTGGGGATTGAACCCAGGTCCCTCCATATGAGAGACAGACGCCCAACCATTTGAGCCACATCTGTCCCCAACACTTTTTAAAAATCATCATTCTTCTGCATACACAACAAGGAATATATAAGTGAAGTAAATTGGAAAGCTATTCCTGAAATTTCACATTTGGGGTCTTGAGTCTTCTTGAAGCACTTTTTGAATTAGTAATTGATGTCTATGTTTTATACTATACAGTATTGTGTTTTGTGCTATCAAGAGAATTAATGATACAGCTTTTTAAAAGAATGTTCCATTCTTGTCTCTGGGATTTTCTTCCAGGCTGCTAACACATCCATTTTGTAAATTTAAGCTGTTGTTGTTGTTGTTATTCTTTGGCTTGTCATATAAAAGGCAATCCCTTTTCACATACCTGTATAGCAAAATGCAGTATGGCTTCTACTTTCGGTATCTTCCTTTCTTAAGTTCATAAAGCACCTGAATGATAATTTGTAAGGAAATACAGAATTTTGCTCATTGCTTCAATGAATATTTGCTTCACTGTTTATGTTCCTTTGTTCTTTCTCCTTACACATTAATTTTTTGTTTATGTCATAGTACTATAAGACATTTTAAGTGAGAATTAAATTCAGTAGTAATACCAAGAATGCATATAACTTAACTGTGCCCATCAAAAGTTGTCTACCTCCATGAATTAGAGCAGTGGTTCTCTCCATGAATTAGAGCAGTGGTTCCCTATAATCACTATATTATATAACGGTAATGTAACCAGCTGTGACCAAACTTGTAAATGCGCAGGTAATAATAACTATGTCATCATTTATGCTTAGCCAAGTGATTATGTCCAAATTTAACTGCTGTTAAATATGTAGAATTATATCTGCATCTTAGAATCAATGAATAGGTAAAAGGAAAATCTTAATTGACTATGTGTTAAATGAATTATCTCATTAGTCATCTAAAAATAGATATTACATATATGTGCAAGCCATTAATTGAGCCTTCATGCAGTGCTTGGTGTTGACCCTTTGCAGTAGGCTTGCAGGAAACTATTACCCAATATAGAGGTGAGCTATACAGGAAAATGGTGCTATTCTAAACTGAGTAGTGCATATGGCATTAGAAATATATGTAGTTTGTATATATTATTTCAAAATGTTTTTGTTTTAAGATTTATTCTTGGTGATTTATTCTTGGAAGATAAATCAAATAAAATTGGAGAAAATTATGGCAGACCTAGAAGCATTTTAAAAGATCACCTCTAAAAGACTTGTTGACTTACTGGTAATTCACTAGAGGGCAGTAGTAAGCAATAGAAGTTTTTTGTTTCTGAAAAAGATACTTTTTTTTTCCCCAAAAATTCTGAAGTTAAATTCAAAATATTTTTGTTTAAAGACCTTAAATGTTTTGTGTAATGTATTATGTCAAGCTTATCGTAACCTTTAAATTTCCAGATAATCATTGACACTTAAACATGCAGTCTAGAAACAAGCTAAAACCTCAGTAGCAAAAATGTTTATTTTTATTTATTAGCTCTCTTCAAACAATTGAAAATTCAAAAGAGGGTGTTGTATTCTGGCCCCATGTTACCAAGCTGTTGCCAAGGACCTATTTTTATTTTCTAATTTATTTTTTTTACATTAAACTATTTAGGAATTTGGTTCAACTCATCTACTGTTACTTCTTTGTAAAGAAATTTGTTGATGTGAATTATGAGCTCTCTGTTTTTAAAAAGACTTTTGGGCAAGAAATTTTATTATTAGAGAACTAATTTTATTAATTTAAGAAATGTAATGTTTGTCCTTCAGTTCCTGATTTGCTTCATTCAACATAAGGTCTTCAAGATTCATCCATGTTATCCCGTTGTTAATACTGCATTCCTTCTTACAACTGAGTAATATTCCATTGAATATTCTATCGTATGTATATACCACAATTTGTTTATCCATTCATCTGTTGATGGACATTTGGGTTGTTTCCAACTTTTGGCAATTGTGAATAATGCCACTATGAACATTGTTCATGTATCTGCTCGTGTCCCTGCTTTCAATTCTTCTGGGTATATACCCAGCAGTGGGATTGCTGGATTATATGGCAGTTCTATAGTTAGCTTCCTGAGACTTACTGTTATTCTACTATAGACTTACTGTGATCTTAGCAATGGAAGAACTCTTATCATTGATGTGGAGGGCAGTGGACACTGGAGGTTCTGAGGTGGGAGAGAGGGAAAAATAGGTATAATTTGGGGGCAGTTTTGGGACTTGAGAATTGTCCTGAATGACATTGCAATGACAGATACAGGCCATTGTAGATCTTGTAATAACTTATAAAACTGTGCGAGGGAAAGTGTAAACTACAATGTAAACTATAATACACGCTTAGTGGCAATGCTTCAAGATGTGTTCATCAATTGTGGCAAATGTACCACACTATTGAAGGATGTTGTTGATGTGGGAAAAGTGGGAGGGCTAGGGAGCAGGGCACATGGGAATCCCCTATATTTTTTATGTAATATTTATGCAATCTAAGTTTCTTTTAAAAAAATAAAAATAAAAAAGTATATTAAGAAAAAAAGAAATGTTTGTTCTTGGCATAAATGTTGGAGGATAAAGAATTTGGGCCCAATCCTTAAGTACCAAATAGTCTACTGCAGATTTTACTAGTCTGACTCAAAAACTGTATTTTAAGAACTTCTCAAGTCAAATTTGGCAGATCTAGTGAGATGTGTGGGGAATATTATAGTACAATGTTACGTGCTATAATTGAGTTACAAGCAAGGCATATTTAAAGTCCTAGAATGTTTTTCAGACATCGTGTAATTAAGCTAAGAGCGGGAAAGCATTGGAATTTGCTAATCAAATAGGGTGAGTAGGTAGGATTCTAGATGAAGACGCTTGTATTAGTCAGGGTTCTCTCCGGAAACAGAATCAACAGGAGATATCTGTCAATAATATGAGATTTTTATAAGAGTCTCTCACATGACCGTGGGGATGCACAAGTCCAGGTTCTGCAGGCAAGCTGCAAACCAGGGCCTCCGATGAAAGTCCAATAAAAGGTCCTTGATGAGTTTCTGGGAGAAGTTGACTGTCCAAAGACAAGCTGGGAAATTCTCTCTGAATGTTGAAATCACTTCCCCTTTTAAGGCATTCAACTGATTGGATAAAAGTGTCACCCACTGCTGATGCAATCTCCCTGATTGATGCAGATGTAATGGCCATCTACCCAATAAACTCGCTGGTGACCGAAGTCCATAAATGCTCTCGTATTACAATTAGCCCAGTGCTTGCTTGACCAAACACTTGGGCACAAAAACCTGGCCGAGTTGACACATTACCCTGACCATCACAATGCTGCATGTGCAAAGGAATGAATACTGGACACAGACTGAGCAAGTGTAAAATTGGAGTGTTTAAGAACAGTGAACAGTTCAATATGGCTGGAATTTCGATGTATAGTGGTAAAAGCCAGAAATAAGTTTAGACAAGTTGGTAAGGATCAGGACATATGGGGCTTTGCATGCCAGAATTAGATGATTGAAATATATCCTTAAGACCAATTATTCTACCTCTGATTGAAAAAAAAAATTAGCGAAACAACTTTTCAAATAATCTTACATGAAATTCTGACATATAAAATAGATGAACAATGCAGGATGCACTGGTCAAAGTAGCCTCAGGGCCCCAAGTCCCTGCACGGCTGGCTGCCTCCTCATCTTCTGTATTGGCCTTAGAGGCACCATTCCAGAATCCTAGGAACACCTTCTAGAGCACTTTGAAAACCAGACTTATTAGTCCTGAAGAATGTAAAGCATACAGAATTAAATAGGGGAATGACATAATCCAACTTGAGTTTTAGAGCAAGCCTATTTTGGAAGCAGTATAGAGGATGAATTTATAGAAAGTAAGACTGGCAGATGAGTTGGAAGAATATAGATGACCTATAATCTGCCTGTAGATTCTAAATAAGAACCATGTTTTAACATTGAATAGACCAACAATTTCCAAGGGAAGTCATATTAAGTAAGGAAGTTAGTACTTCCTTAGCCATCTGACACAGAATAACAAAGGATTGGAGAAAGTAGGGTCCAGTTTGGACGAGGTTGGGAGGACTAGGAAATATACCTGGGTACAAATTGGGTTTAGCAAAATATTATTGCCTTGGCATTTGGTTGAAATATGCAACGTGAAATTGGCTTCTGGCTAAAATATGTGAATGTGAAGAATTGCTAAATAATCATTATGTTAATGTTATATATTCAATAGTCTTAAAATTTTGTTATTTTTTTTCAATAATGTTTAAAGGATGTGGAAATATTAGAACAACCAAATAGGTCAAAATGATAATAGGGACAGGAAAGACATATAAGACATATAATGAAAGGTTAAAGAATATTTTAGCCCCACGGGCTTCTTGCTTTACATTTTTAGAGTTTTAAGGATATAAAATTTAATGTTAAAAATATAAATTTAAGCCAATTATATATTTTCATTATTTTATAAAGGACTTTACAAGTATAAATTTGACAAGAATTGAGTTAATTAGAAGAAAATCTGTCCAAATCACATTTTCTTCTAATACAAAGAAACCTCCTCTCCACCCCTCAAATTTTTTTTTTTGATGAGGATAGAGAACTCTGAAAACACGAACTTAAATTTTAACAATACTTAAAACTCAGGATTTTCTCCTTTAAAAAGTACAAAGATTGGCATTTTGATAATAATTTCAGCTAGTTATTTATCTCTATGGAGTTGATATTATCTGATAGAATTAGTAGATTTATGCAATTTCCTTTTAGTCAGGTTTTTTGTTTAAATTCTCCCTTATTTTAAAAAAAACAAAACTTATGCTTTGCTATTTGAATTGTGGTATAATCAATTTTTAACCAATATCTTTAAAGCAGTTAAAATGGCACTAAAGATATCTGAGATCATCTTTGGAGTTGACAGCCAGATAGCAGAGAGCATGAGAGAAAACATCATCAAGATATTTTGGGAGTGAGGGTTTAAGCTAACAAGTGGCATTTATTACTTTTGCCCACATTATTCCTAAACTCAGTATCATGGTCCCACCTAACTATAGGGGAGACTGAGTAATGTAGTTTAACTGTGTGCTTAGGAGCAAAATGAAAAAGATGTAAATACATAATGTATCTACTTCAGACCCTGTTGCAACCAGTATGTAATTGCTGGGAATTTTACCTCTGAAAAATTATTTATATTTAGATCTTTTTTAAAAAAAAACTGTATAGACAGATAATTGATGTATTAATCAGATACCATGAGTTACCAATAAGATACTTATATTTTACTAAAGGTTTACTATATTTGAAGAAAATAGTTTTTCCCTTTAGAAAATAATTTTGTAAATTGTTTTTGTTAATTCACTATCTTAACCCCTGATTAGCCTGGAGTTGTAAATTTTTTATTTTTGCTAAATTATTATATTTATAGTAAATAGCAACTTGCATATTAACTATTCTGGGAATAGTTGGTGTTATAAATGTAACTCTGTTTAAATGTATATATGAAATAAACAGTAGAATTGAGACAATATAATCATGATTCACTCTCATATACTATGTTCTTCAGTGACCATATCCCATCGTAACTGCTTACTCTAAGTTATTACTTTAAAGTACATTTTTACCTGGAAATTGTGTATAATGTTTAAATTAGTCTTATGACACATTTCAATTTTGTTTCAGGCCTATGGCATGTCAGCATTACCTTTAAATCTGATAAAAGGCACTAGAAGTGCTGCTTATGAACGTTTAGAAAATACTGAAGACATTGAAGAAGTGGAGCAACACATTCAAATGATCAAATCAAAAGTGAGTTGGTGTTTTGTTGTAATTGATAAGCATAACATTACTTGTCTTTGAACTGCTTATCAGATGTGACTTAGACCTTAGCAAACATGTTTTTCTTGACATTGATTTTTTTTGTAGTATATACTTCAAGACCAAACCCATATTTTAAAAATTTGTCTTCTGCAAAATATAGGATGCTGGCAGTTTGAGAAATTCTATCAGTGTTCTAACAACTAAAAACAAAACAAAATAAAACCGTCTGTTTATGTATGACTAAGACCTTGCTGGTTCTCAGGTATGCTGATTCTATATGTACCATCAGATTTTACTCTCACTTGTTTAGGTTTTATGTACTAGTTGAATAAGCTAAAGATTACATGTAACCACTTGTCAATTAAATGCACTTCTAAAAATAAAATAAAAGCTTTGCTTCCTCTGTCACCTTCAAGTAACAGATAAATCTTATTCAAAAAACTTAAAAGTAGAAATTTTCTAAATTATTTTACTAGGCCAGCATAATTCCAGTATGGAAACCAGACAATAATAATAGCACACATGGAAAAGGAACCATAAATTGGTCTTTCCTATGAAAGTAGAGATAAGTATTTAAAAGCCATAAATAAAAATATTAGCAATTCAAAACCTATACTGTAATAAAAGAATGTTTCATAATTATCAAATTAGGTTTATCCCAAGTATGCAAGGATAATATCTTAGGAAATATATTAAAGTACTTTAATATATTGAGATTAAATGAGTTATATAAGCATCTTAATAGATGCCAGAGAATGTTTGGTTAAACTCAATTTGTAGTTATTATTTTTTTAAAAAGTCTTGTCAAGTTAGATGAGAAGAAATTACTTAACAAAGAAGCCTGTAATGAGCATCATACTTAATGGTGAAAGAATAGAAACATTCCCATTAAAGTCAGATATAACACAATGATAGCATTTTCCTGTTGGTCCCAGTTGGACAAGAAAGAAATTAGGTATAAACATTGGGGAAGAGAACAAGGAAAACAACTTTTATTGTTTTCAGATGGTAGCATCTACCAAGAAAATCAGAATGAATCAACTGACTAACTAGAATTAATAAGGTATCTGGATACAAACTTGTAAAAATCATGAACAGTTGGATGATGTAATAGAAAAATTTCTGTTCATAATTGCTACAAACTATAATATAATAAATGTCAAGATTTTGTTGGGGGAAATTATAAAATTTACTGAAATACATAATGGAACACTGAAATAAATGGAGAACTCCATCAGCTCCTAGTTGAGAAGATTCAATATTGTAGAGATGACATTTTTTTCACAAGTTCAGGTATAAATTCAATACAATCTATAAAAGACCAAAAAATGAAATTTGTAGAATACTTCATACCATATAGAAAAATGGATCCTAAATTCATCTTAAATATAGAATTTACAAAACACTAGGAGAAAGTGAGAGTAAAATTTTATTATCTTGGTGTGAAGACTCTCTAAACAAGACATAAAATCCAGATGCTAGTTAAGAGATTGGTGAGTTATAAATTTTTATGTTGTAAAGTTTCTGTACCAACAAAATGTACCATAAAGAAAGTTAAAAGACCAACAATACAGGAGAAAATAATCTGAAATATAGGGGACAGATAAAGAAAGAGGACCAGCAAACACAAGAGAAATAATGAAAGTTGTGAGAAGAAATTTGTTAGGGTTAAGATATGAAATGCTGGCTCCTTTTCATACCACACACTTGAAGCATTTGGGTTGTCTTCCAGAATAGTCTTTTTTTTTTTTTTAATTCCTATGTCCTTTCTGTAAGGTTACCTTCTCTGAGATCAAATTTGATACCCAATGTACCAGACATATAAAGGAGTAAAGATGAGTAAATATAGTCCAGTGTATGCAAAGTGTCATCAGCATCTCCAGTGAATTTGTTAAAACTGCAAATCCTAGGCTCCACCCAAGACCTACTAAACAGATAATCTGGGGGTAGGCCTCAGAAATCTAGGTTTAACAAACTTTTCAGGAGACTCTTGAAGCAATGAGATAAGGTATGGAAGAGGATGACTGGTGTCAGAAGAGCATGGTGATGCCATGATATAAAGAGATCATTATAACTATGTGAATCTTTTATTAAAGGGTGTTTGGTGTCATCATTATATCTGTGATTTCAAACTGAGTCTGCTCTTAGGATATGCTGGAGAGTCATATGTTGTGAATTTGTTAAGAACATGCTCAAACTTTAATAGGGGTATTAATATTACAATATCTCATGCCTTTGCATTTTAAATATGTGATCCCATGTAAATATTTTTCTCATTCTTTCCAGTAAAAGCAAACAAATTTATATTCCACCATTTTTTGTCTTTAGTAGTTTAGTTATTATTATAGCTTATTATTGTACCCCATTGAATGATACTTAGGAACAGGGTAGTTCAAGTGGGAAAGATATCATGAGAAAGATACTTCTTATCGTAAGAATCACATAAACATAGAGGGAAATTATCTGTCAGATAGATTAGCCAAAGAAAACATGGCTTACTTGCAAAGTATTGGAAAATGAGGGAGTGGCAGTATTTGGCAATTGTCATGAAAACCTCTTATGCCACCTATATTAGTGTTCTGTCTCTCTACTGATATTTTAATCAGGTATACTATAAAACACAATAATTTGACCACAAGGAGAGAAAGGGTATGGCCAAATATATCAAGATTAGGGATTGAAGAGTACAGTTTGGAAGAAAGGTAGTATAACCTAAAAGGTACATAATAGTTAGCACTTCTTATAAACAAACACCATTTTTTTCTCCAGTGCTTTTAACAATATTATCTCTCTCGACTTAACTTTACTATATATTGGGAAAACAGGGATCGAGGGGAAGTCCATAGTAAATTTACACAGATCCACAAGTTGATGCTTATCTTGATTTAGAGATTTTTATTGTCACATTGCAGCTGTCAGTTTTTTCCAATTTGTAAATTTTCCTAAGGCGTGTCCAAAACAAAAAAAAAGTTTTGTTGCCTTATCTGCTAAATCTGATGGGTACTTTATTAAGACCTTAATAGTAAAAACTGTTTTTTTTCCTGCCATTTACAGAGCAAAGACGGTCGACCTTTGCCAGCAAGGGATAAACGTGCCTTAAAACAATTTGAAGAAAGGTTACGAACACTTAGGAAAAGAGAAAGGCACTTAGAATTCATTGAAAACAGCTGGTGGACAAAATTTTGTGGTGTTCTGCGTCCCCTGAAGGTAAATGGAGTTTTAAGAAAATTAAGCTGTCATTCTTCTTTCAAACTTATTTGTACCTCTCAAAGAGATTGAGATCTCCTCTTGAGGCAATACAGCATGCTGCTTAAGAGCATAGATTTTGGAGTTAAAATATCAGTTTTAAATCAGCTCTGCCATTTGGTAGTTCAGCAAAACGTGTAACCTATCTAAGCTTCATTTACTCATGAGTAATAAAAAGATTATAACAGTTTTTGGGAAATTTAAATTAAAATATAGATAAGTAATGTAGTATGCTGCCAGCATATTTTGCAAGTTTGTACATTTGTATAAATAGGAGATTTGGGACCCATATAATAACTCAGGAATTCTAACTGAAAGTAATAGTATTTGCCTTGTTGTTAGAGAATACATTTTTTTAATCACCCCCCTCCACACACAAACACCCTGCATCGTTGTGAAACATTTGTTAACAAATCATGAAAGAGCATCGTCAAAGTATTACTACCAACTATAGTCCATATCTTCCTCCCCTATACATTTTTTTAAAGGATTTATTTATTTACTTTTATCCATTCCCCCCACCACCCCACCCCCCAGTTTTTGCTGTTTCTGTGTCCATTCGCTAGGCGACTCTATGTCTGTTTCCTGCCCTCTCTTCTCATCCTTCTCCTCCTGTCTTCACTGGGATTTGATCCTCGGAACCTCCGATGTGGGAGAGAGGCATCCTACTACCTGTGCCTTAGTTCCTGTTTTTTTGGTGTGTCTTGTCTTGGCTCTCCCTTGTGTCATTCTCCTGTTATGTCATCATCTTGCTGTATGTCTTGCGGAGCCTGGCGGTGCACCCGCGTATGGGGCTTGGTGGCCCACATGCCTTCTGTATTTTTCTTTTTTTAAATTTTTACTGGGAGGTCCTGGGGATCGAACCCAGGTCCCTCCATATGGGAGACAGATGCCCAACTACCTAGCCACATCTGTCTCCTTGCCATATCTCTCAAGGTTGACCAAAGACACCCAAAGTTACAGTCTTCCCATTCAGGGTGGTCATATAATAAATCAGGCTTAGTTTATCACCAGCATTCCAAAAACCAGACCTAGGGAGAAAAACTAGGTCTGGGGACACATGCATGGTTTCTAATATAGCGAATGTTTAGCCTACCCTGATTATCACAAAATCAGGACAGTGAGATTATTCGCATGAGAATACATTTTTGAAAGTAATATTATTTGAGATAGAAAATTATTATTTTCTCTTTTTGGAAACCATTATTTATTTACCTGCCTGCAATTCTTGGGACTGAAATACCTAAACTTAAGTACCTAGATTGAATTAATGCTATCATAATATGTCTCTGGGGTTAAAAAGTAGCCAGAATTGCTGGCCATGGACTTCCATATGTGCCCAGACTATATCTGGATTGCAGAGGACATTTCAAACACCAGAGCTT
Organism: Tolypeutes matacus; assembly: GCA_026826555.1. NCBI lineage: Eukaryota > Metazoa > Chordata > Mammalia > Cingulata > Chlamyphoridae > Tolypeutes > Tolypeutes matacus. Next base: position 16,093 of record JAKSZT010049337.1, on the reverse strand, counting down.
TATATACAGTAGTTTGCGTGGTGTAGTTCAGAAAGTTCAATGACTGGTTTGCCAGGATATTAGGTACCATGAAGCTAGAAAGTGGGTTTTGGCTAAATTTTAAAAAATGCATTGCAGAGAACTCCATCACAGATCAGTCAGGTTGAATCCTGATGCTGCTTTTTATAATTAGAAAGGAAAGCATTGACTGCTCACACTAAAAAGCTTCTTTTTTTAAAGAGTTATTAAAAAAATTAGCCATAATTAGTTAGTTCTACTATCTATTGCTCTTTTTAAATGTTCTGTTAGAATAGAATTTTTAAAGATGTCCCTACAATCTCTTTTCCCATTTGTTTCTCCAAAAAGTGATGTCTTTGTAGTGCCAAAGATGCGATGAAACCCTTTCCAATCCTTATTTTAATCCTAAATTATTTATATCTTCTTTTAAAAATTTATAATCTGATCTCTAACATTATCTTCTGCCTTCTATCATGCTCTGTCCCATCTCACTGAACATATGTGTAAAGGGATTTTTTTTTTTTTTTTTTTTTTAAGATTTTATTTATTTATTCATTTATCCCTCCCTTGCTGCTTGTGCTCGCTGGGTCAGCTAACCACGTGGGCTTGCCTTCACCAGGAGGCCCCGGGAACTGAACCTGGGGCCTCCCATATGGTAAACGGGAGCCCTATTGATTGAGCCACAGCCGCTTCCCTAAAGGGATTTTTTAAATCAACTTCATTAAGTGTACAGTTGATTTTGCCAAATATAGATATATAGATTTAGAGCATCCCTATCATATATTCAAAATGCTACCTTATGCTCTTTTGCAGTCAGTCTACTCCTGCCCCCTTGAGCTTTAGCTCCAGCCAGCCACTGATGCCCTTTCTGTCATTATAGTTTAGTTTTATGTGTTCTAGAATTTCATATAAATGGAATCATAGAGCATATAATCTTTTGTCTTATTTTTTTCTCAGTACAGTGTTTTTGATATTCATCTATATTGCATTGTCTTTTGGTAGTTCATTCCATTTTATTGCAGGGTATTAGTCCAGTGTGTGGTGATATCACAATTTATCTACTTACCCATGATTAGACATTTGAATTGTTTCTGGTTTGGGACTATTATGAACAATGCTGATAGAACATGTGTGTAGGTATGTTTCCTTTCATTCATTTTCTTGGGTAAATACCTAGGAGTTGAATTACTGGGTCATATTTTAATGTGTTTTTAATTTTATAAGAAACTTTCAAGGTGCTCTCTAAGGTGGTTATATCATTTTGCATTTCCACAGCAATATATTTCCAAATGCTTCAGATCCTTGTTGACACTTACATTGTAAATGTATGTAATGATTATTCTGCTGGGTGTGTAGTGGTAACTCCAAGTGGTTTTGATTTCTCTGGTGACTAATGATATTTGGAATCTTTTCACGTGCTTATTGGCCATTTGTATATCTTTTGTGAAATGTCTGTTTAATCCTTTGGCCATTTTTAAAATTAGGATTTGTGTTATTAGTGAGTCATAAGAGTTTTTTATATACCCTGAATCAAGTACTTTGTCAGATATATGTATTATGAATGTTCTTTCCTAGTTTTTGGCTTGCCTTTGTGTTTTCTTAACTCTGTCTTATGAAGAGGTATTTCTTAAATTTTGATAAATCCAATTTTTATATATATATATTTTCTTTTTTTTTTTTTTAGTTCATATTTTTATCCTCAGAAACCTTTGTCTGCCCTAAGGTAACAAATGTTTTCTGTTTTCTTCTAGAAGTTTTATATTTGTAGCTTTTATGTTTAGGTCTGTGGTAAATTTTAATTTTGGGGGATGGTATGACTTTAGGGTCAGGTTTTATTTTTTCCATATGGATATCTATTTTTTCCAGCACCAGTTTTTTTGTGTGTGTGTGTGAAGACTATGCTTTTTTTCATTGAATATCCTTGGCACTGTGTCATATCATTTGATCATATACACGTTGTGATGGTTAGGCTAATGTGTCAACTCAGCCAGGTAATTGTGTCCAGGTGTTAGATACAGCAAGCACTGAGCTAATTGTAATACAAGAGCATTTATGGACTTCAGTCACCAGTGAGTTTACTGCATGGATGGCTGATTACATCTGCATCAATCAGGGAGATTGCATCAGCAATGGGTGATGCTTTTATCCAATCAGTTGAATGCCTAAAAAGACGAAGTGATTTCAACATTCAGAGAGAATTTCCCAGCTCGACTTTGGACAGCCAACTTCTCCCAGAAACTCACGAAGGACCTTTTATCGGACTTTCATCGGAGCCCCTGGCTTACAGCCTGCCTGTGGAACCTGGACTTGTGCGACCCCACGGTCACGTGAGAGACTCTTAGAAAAATCTCATATTATTGACAGATATCTCCTGTTGATTCTGTTTCCCGAGAGAACCCTGACTAATACACACATGGATCTATTTTTGGACTCACCCTCCTGTTCTATTGAACTATATGTCCTTACACTAATACTTTATATTAGTGTAATACACTAATACTAGAGCTTTATAATCAGTCATGAAATCAGGTAGTGTAAGTTCTTCAGTTATTTTGTTTTGTTTTTTTCTTTCCTTTTTCAAAGTTGTTTTGTCTATGCTAGGTCCTTTGCGTTTCCATATAAACTTTAGAATCAATTCACAATTTTTATTGTGATTATTTTGAATCTATAGGTAAATTGGCAAAGAATTGAGATCTTGACAATATTCTATCTTCCAATCCAAGAACATGGATTTCCATTTACTTAAATTTTCTTAAATTTCTTTCAGTATGTTTTGTAGTATTTATTTTAGAGGTATTGCAAATAAATTGATAAATCTGTCTATAAGTATTTCCAGCTTAATTTCAATTTTCAATTATTTGTTGCTAATATGTAGAAATATAATTGTTTTTATACATTGACCCTGTATCCTGCAACTTTGCTAAATTATTATTTCTAGTAGCCTTATTGTAGATTATTTGAGAATTTTTATATACATGCTCATGTCAGCTGCTAAAATACAATTTTACTTCTTCCTTTCAAATCAGAGATTTCCTATTGCCTTTATTTTTTCCTTTCCTTATTGCACTGGCTGGAACCTCCAGTATACTGTCAAATAGAAATGGTGAGAACTGACATACTTGTCTTATTTTCAGTCTTAAATCTAAATCTAAAGTAACACTTCCCGACTCATTTTAGGGAAACAGCATTACCCTGACATCAAAATAAGGCATTAAAAGAAACTTATAGACCAGGACCTCTTATGAATATAAAAATAAAAAATTCAATAAAATATCAGCAAATCCAGTCCAGAAACATATAAAAAAGATAATATCTGACAAAGTAGGGCATATTCCATTGGATTTGAAGGTCTGAGAGTCATATATGGGAATGATGTTTTGTCCTCCAGACCTGATGGAGCCAGTAGACTTATCCCTTCCAAGCACTTGTCCAGAGGCCATGCTCTTCCTAAGCACTGGGGTGAAGGTTCCACCCTCTCCAACCATCAGGATGGTGTCCAGGTTCTCCATGAACAGTGGGGTACAGGCTCCACACTCGGGTGATGGCCAAACTCTCTGCAAGCCCCAGGGCATAGGTTCTACCTTCTCTGAGTATTGAGGTGACAACACTTGTCCTGAACAATGGTGTGGAAGGCCTACCCTCTCTAAGCTCTGAGGCAGACTCACCTTCTTTACACACATGGTTGGGCCCACTCTCTTAGCCCAAGAAGTTGTCTTTGGTCCAGACCTCAGTTTCCATGGTTCTGCACTTGAAATGATTTTTCCTTCTCTGTCCCTTTTAGTCCATGATGGCCACGGTTCCATTCATATATATTATCATATTATGCAAACAACTTTTTGGTCTTGCATGTAGTTCACAGGGTTACACATTAACTGAAGTAACCTCAACAAAGGGTTACTTACAGTGGGTTCACACCCACAGGAATGGATTAGATTTAAGAACATGTTTTTCTGGGGGTCCATATAACTTCAAATTACTGTACCATGTCAGCTTCCTTCAAATCCCTTCTTTTATTCAACTCATTGAGATTCTTGTTTTCTACTTGAATTGCTCCTTCCTGTGCTGTCATCTCAAATTACTTCCAGCCAGAAACCTGGAGCAATAATATTGTTCACCTTGTTTACTTTCTTTTCTCAGGGGTCTCATATCCCTGCACCTCCTATATAATCCAAAATATAAACAGAGTTAAAAAAAATTTTTTTTTTTCTATTTGTCAAGTTGTTTATGTAGGAAGGGCAAATCTTAGGAAGTTAATTTTTCATGGCTGCAAGTGAAAGTACCCTAGGATGCTTTTATTTTCTTTTTAATATAGTTTTTTAAAATTTTTTTAAAGATGCTTAGATTACATAAATGTTACATAAAATATATAGGGGATTCCCATATGCCCTGCTTCCAACCCCTCCCACATTTTCCCACATTAACAGCATCCTTCATTAGTGTGGTACATTTGTTACAATTGGTGAACACACTTTGGAGCATTGCCACTAAGCGTGGATTATAGTTTACATTGTAGTTTACACTCTCTCCTGCACAATTTTATAAGTTATAACCAAATATATAATGGCTTGTATCTGTCATTGCTGTGACATTCAGGACAATTCCTAAGTCCCAAAAATGTCCCTATATTTCACCTGTTTTTCCTTCTCCCCCCCTTTAGAACCTCCAGTGGCCACTGCCTCCACATGAATGATAAAATTCTTCCATTGCTAGAATCACAATAAGTCTATATTAGAATACCAGTAAGTCTACTATAGTCCATCATTCATGCCCCAACCCTGAGGATTCTGGGATGGTGATGTCCACTCCACCTCTGATTGAGAGGGGGTTTAGGTCCCATGGGGCAGATGAATGGAACTGTCTTGCTTGCAGTTGCAGACTCTCTCTGTTCCTTGGAATGGCCATTGTCCATCATCATCTCCTTGTTAGTTGTCCTGGGTGAGTCCAATGAACTGGACACTAGGTGTTGCAAGTCTGTTGAGATTCAAGGCCCAGCTGGTACATGGATTGCCCAGGGATTTAAGTCTCTTGGACATAGACCTCTCAACTCAAGTGCTAACTATACGTTCAAATATAAGGGACAGAAGAGCCATGTGTAGGGAAACCACACCTGAGTCTAACTCTGTCAGACTGGGGAACATAAGTTCCCAATTAGGGTCCACTGGTAAGTCAACAAACTTGTTAGCTGCCTGCCCTGCCTATAGTGTCTGGATGTCTCCGCTATTTGAGGCAATATTTATTTTGACAGTCAATGAGATCCTGCTCAGACATACATAAGCATAACCTCTGTAAAGACCTCCTGACTCACTTTGAATCTCTTAGCCATATAAACTCATTTGTCTTTCCCCTTTTCCCCTTTTGGTGAACATCTTTTTCCAGTTGCATTGCTAGTTGGTGCTTGGTAGTAATCCCTCGGTGCCAGGGAGCCTCATCTCCAGGAGTCATGTCCCACACTGGGGGGAAGGCCATGCATTTATATGCTGAGTTCGGCTTAGAGAAAGGCCACATTTGAGCAACAAGGAGGTTTCCAGGAGATAACTCTTAGGCACCCTATAATACTAGGCTAAGTTTCAATTTCAAAGTAAAGGTTCATAAGTACATTCATCAATATCAAGGGCCCAATGGTAGCCCTTGCTCCTTCACTAGTCACTGCCCCTGTACTCGGAGGATTCTTGCTGTCCCATTAGAGAATGTGGCAAAGCTCCCCAGGATGGGAATTTGATATCTTTTGATTATAGTGTGAATATCTACTCATTGTGACAATGCCCCATGAACACTAGAACACATTTATATGCCTTATAGCTATGCCCAAGTGAACCTCCTTCCATGCACCCCCCATCACTGACACCCCACACCAATGATCCTCTCCTGCCTATTGTAACCCTTCTGTGATCCAAAACTTCTTTAAAAATGAAGATAAGAAAATAACCAAATACAATTAATAAATTAATGAAATAATAATGATGGTTTTAAAAACAACAAATAAATTTTTTTAAAAAAAATTGGAAAAATGAAAAAATAATTAAAAATACAAAATTTAAAAAATTTTTTGACGTTATATCTTTCATCACTATAAGATCTGTTATCTTGTTTGTACAGTGACATTTTCTTCTGTTTATTCTCCTAGTGCCTTATTTTTTTTTTTTCTTTTTGTCTTCAGAGAAGCTTTAGGTTGCAGAAAAGTCACGTACAGAATATATGAGATTCTCATATACCCAGCATTCTCCCTCTTTTCCCCTTCCCCCTATTAATAACATTTTACAAGTGGATGGTACATTTGTTACAATAGATGTATAAATATTGAAATATTGCTACTAACCATCGTCAGTGATTTACATTATGGTTTACATTTTGGACCACACAGTTTTATAAATTTTAATGAAATTTAACATTGCCTATATCCATCATTGCATGATCATGCAGAACACTTCCATTGCACCCAAAATGCCCCATGTTCCATCCATTCAATTCCTCCATCCCCCTCCCCTCAGGACTCATAGCAACCACCAAGCTTCATTCCTTGAAGAACAAGATTCATAGTTAAACTTGCAGAAACATTGAGGGCTTGACATACTGGCCAGTCCTCCCCTATTGGGCACTGCCTATGTTCTCAAGAGACCCCTGCCTCTCAATTTGAGGACATAGCAGGACTCCCAAGGGTGGGAGTCTAATACCTTCCCACTCATTATGTGGGTCTCCACCCACTGATACAAGGTGAACACTTACACACTCCCTAGAAGCCTGCCCCAGGTGTGCCCTGCCTGAATGCCTCAACATCCAACACCCTAAACCAGTAACCCTCCCCTGCCATATTGCCAAAAGGAACATTCCCAATGTTGCAGTTTCAACTACATACCTGCAAATCCCCAGTGTTCATCTGGCCCCTCCCCCAACCCTTCCCCCAGTTCCATGGACAGTCCACCCCACCCGAACCCCCTTCATAAACCAGCACCACCCAACCTAATAGTATCACTGCACCACTGTCATGCCCATCCACTGTACAACTACACACTTCCACTTTATCATAAATTTTGCCCATGTGGGCATTGGCTTATAAACTTCTCCCTTTCTGTTTCCTGTAAACCTATCTTCCAGACTCTAGCTCTATGAGTCTGCTCAATTTGTTTAATTCATAACAGCAAGGTCATGTAATATTTGTCCTTTAGGGCCTGGCTTGCTTCACTCAACATAAGGTCTTCAAGATTCATCCATGTTATCCTGTGTGTTAATACTGCATTTCTTCTTACAGCTGAGTAATATTCCATTGTATGTATATACCACAATTTGTTTATCCATTCATCTGTTGGTGGACATTTGGGTTGTTTCCAAATTTTGGCAATAGTGGATAATGCTGCTGTGAATACGTGTGCATATATCTGTTCGTGTCCCTGCTTTCAGTTCTTCTGGGTATATACCCAGTAGTGGGATTGCTGGATCATATGGCAGTTCTATAGTTAGCTTCCTGAGGAACTGCCAAACTGTCCTTCCCAATGGCTGCACCATTCTTCTTTCCCACCAGCAGTGGGAGGGTTCACATTCCTCCACATCCTCTCCAACATTTTTAGTCCTCTGTTTTTTTAATAGCCACAAGTATTGGATGTAAGATGATATTTCATTGTAGTTTTGATTTGCATTTCCCTAATAGCTAGTGATGTTGAGCATCTTTTCATGTGCTTTAAAAAAATTTTTTTTTATATAATTAAAAAAAAAATTTAAAAGATACTTAGATTACATAAATGCTACACAAAAAATATAGGGATTCCTATATGCCCCACTCCCCACACCCTCCCACATAAACAACATCCTTCATTAGTTGTGGCTCATTCATTGCCACATCCTGGGGCATTGCCACTGAGCATGGTCCACAGTTTACCTTGTAGTCCACACTCTCTCCCACACAATTCTGCATGTTATGGGTTGATTAAAATGGCCTATATCTGTCATTGCAATGCTATTCAGGATGATTCCCAAGTCTCGAAAAAGCCCTCGTATTACAACTGTTTTTCCCTCTCCCTGCCCCCAGAGCTTCCAGTGGCCACTGCCTCCACATCAGTGTTGTAATTTCTTCCATTGCTAAATCACAATAAGTCTCTAGCAGAATACCAGTAAGTCCACTCTAGTCCATAGTTCATTCTCCAATCCTGAGGACCCTGGAATGGCAGTGTCCACTTCACCTCCAGCTGAGAGGGGGTTTCGATCCCATACAGCTGATGGATGGGAATCTCTTGCTTGCAGTTGCAGGCACTCTCGTTTCCTTGGCATGGTGGTTGTCAATCCTCACTTCCTTGCTAGTTGTCCTGGGCGAGTCCAATGAACTGGAGAGTAAGTGCCACAACTCCACTGAAGCTCCGGGCCCAGCTAGCACATGGACAGCCCAAAGATTCCAGTCTCTTGGACGTACACCTACAAACTCTAGCACCAAGTGTAACCGTTGGCCAATTTGATGTAATTATGAATTCCAAAAATATAATTGGATCATGCTTGTAAACTGATCTGTTAATCTGGGCATGATTAGGTTATGATTAGGGCATTGAGCCCCACCCCTTGGTGGGTGGGGAATCAAATATAAAAGGCAAGGCAAAGAACAGAGTAGAGGCAGTTTTTGAGAAGCAGTTTTGATGTTGGAAAAAAGGCCCCAGAAGAAGAGAAGCGAGCCGTTCGCCTGATCGTCTACAGCTAACCTTGTGGAGGAAACAGGAGCTAAGCCCGGAGAGAAATGCAGCCCTGGGAAGAGAGGAACCCAAGAAGCCTGAACCCTGGCAAATGTCGGCAGCTGTCTTGCTCTAACACGTGGCAATAGACTGTGGTGAGAGAAGAAACTTAATGCTTTATGGCCTGGTGTCTGTGGACTTCTACCCCAAATTAATACCCTTTATAAAGACCAACCCATTTTTGGTATTTCACATTAGCACCCCTTTGGCTGACTAATACACCAAGTATAGGTTTAAATAGAAGAGATAGGTAAGCCATGTGTAGGGAAGCCATAATTGAGTCCAACTCTGTCACTTTCAGGAGCACAAACTCCAAAGTAGGGTCCACTGGCAAGGCACCAAACTCCCAAGCTATCTGCCCTGACCATGGGACCTGAGTGTCTACAGAGCCCTCAGGAGCCCCACCATTTGGGGCAGTATCCATTTTAGCAGTCTATGAGATCCTGCAGAGATGTGCATAACCTCTGGGATGACCTCCTGACTCACTTTGAAGTCTCTTAGCCATTTAAACTCATTTGTCTTTACTTTTCCAAATTTTATTTGAGGTTTTTTTCCAGTTGCATTGCTAGTTGGCGCTTGGCAGCAATCTCTCGATGCCAGGAAATCTCATCCCCGGAGTCATGTCCCACGCTGTGGGGAAGGCAATGCATTTATATGCTGAGTTTGGCTCAGAGAGAGTCCACATCTGAGCAACAAGGAGGCTATCAGTAGGAAACTCTCAGGCACCCCACAACACTAGGCCAAGCCTCAACCTCACAAGCAAAGGTTCGCAAGCACAGTCGTCAGTATCAAGGGCCCATCAATGGATCTTCCTCCTTCACCAGTCATTGCCCCTACACTTGGGGGACTGTTGCTGCTCCATTAAAGAATGTGGCAGAGCTCTCCAGGATGGGAATTCAACATTTTCTTTGGTTCTTGTGTGAGTCTCCACCCACTGTGACAATGCCCTGTGAGCATTTGAACATATTTATACACTTTATGTATATGCCCAGGTGAACTTCCTCCCATGTATCTCCCATCACTGATACCCCACACCATTGATCTTCCCCTGCCCCAGTTGTAACCCTTCTGTGATCCAAAGCCTCTTCCAAAAGTAACCCAATAAAATAGCCAAATACAATTAATAGGAAAATGAAACAATAGGTTTAAATATAAGAAATAAATTACATAAAAATTTAAAAAAACTAAAAATAAAATAATATTAAAAGATTGGGATATTAAAAAATAATGAAAAATATTTTTAAAAATTATTTTTGACATTTTGCCTTTCATCGCTGTAATACCTGGTGTCCTGTGTGTAGTGACACCTTCTTCCATTAATTTCCCAGTGTCTCTTTTTTTTTTTTCATTTTGTTTTCAAAGAAGTTTTGGGTCACAGTAAAGTCACATACAAAATACAGGGTGGGGGACTCCCATATACCCAGCATCCTCCCCCTTTTCCCCCTTCCTGTATTAATACCTTTTTATATATGGATGGTACCTTTGTTACAACTGATATACAAATAATGAAACATAGCTACTAACAATGGTCAGTGGTTCACACTATGGTCTACATTTTAGACCATACACTTTGATAAATTTTGATGATATTTAACATGGCCTTTGTCTATCGTTGCAAGATCATGCAGAACACTTCCATTGCCTGCTAAATACCCCCTGTTCCATCTATTCTATTCCTCCCTCCCCCTCCCCTTGGGGCCCATGGCAACCTCTTGGCTTCACTCATAGGATAACAAGATTCATAGTTACTTGCAACAACACTGGTCTTGACACACTGGTTTGTCCTCCCCTATTAGGAACCACCCATGCTCTCGAGAGACTCCCTCCCCTCTGATTGTGAACATATCTGTCCTCCCCAGGATGGGAGTCCCAACTCCTTCCTCCTCATTGTGTGGGTCTCCACCCACTGATTCAACACATTATGGCAAAATAATCATACACTCCCTAGAAGCCTGCTCCAGGTGTGCCCTGTCCCGAATGCCCGCCCCCTACATCTAACACCCTAAACCAGTAATCCTTCCTTGTCATATTGCCACAAGAGGGTTCCCAACTTTGTACTTTCAACCACATACCTGCCAATCCCCAGTGTTCACCTGGTTTCTCTCTCAACCCTCCCCCCAGTTCACTGGACCTTCCAACCCACCCTCCCCAATCTGCCCACCTGTCAAACCTGCACCATCCAACCCAGTAATATCACTACCCTCCTGTCATATCCCTTCAATGTGCAACTACACACTTTCATCTTATCATAGATTATGTCCGTATGGGCGTTGGCTCATAACCTTCTTCTCCCTTTCTATTTCCTGTAATTTTCCAGACAATAGCTCTCTGAGTCTGCTCAATAGCTTAATTCATATCAGTGAGGTCATGTAATATTCGTCCTTCACTGCCTGGCTTGCTTCACTCAATATAAGGTCCTCAAGATTAATCCATTTTATCCCGTGTGTTAGCACTGTATTCCTTCTTACAGCTGAGTAATATTCCATGTTATGTATGTACCACATTTTGTTTATCCATCTGTTGATGTGCATTTGGGTTGATTCCAACTTTTGGCAATAGTGAATAATGTCACTGTGAATATTGGTACGCATATATCTGTTCGTGTCTTTGCTTTCAGTTCTTCTGGGTATATACCCAGCAGTGAAATTACTGGATCATATGGCAGTTCTATAGTTAGTTTTTTGAGGAACCGCCAAATTGTCCTCCACAATGGCTGGACCATTCTACATTTCCACCAGCAGTGGATGAGGGTTCCCATTTGTCCACATCCTCTCCAACACTTATATTCCTCTGTTTTTTTGATAGCCTCCATTCTGATGGGTGTAAGATGGTATCTCATTTTAGTTTTGATTTGCATTTCCCTAATAGCTAGTGATGTTGAGCATCTTTTCATGTGTTTTTTAGCCATTTGTATTTCTTCTTTGGAGAAGTGTCTTTTCAAGTTGCTTGCCCATTTTTTTTTTTTTTTTGATGAATTGTATGTTTTATTAATATGTATCAACAAAATTGATTTGTTTAAAATTAAACAATGATTTATTTTGAAATTTTAAATAATTGTACACATATATCAGTTTTAATTTTTTTATATATATATTTTTAAAAATGCTTAGATTACATAAGTGTTACACAAAAATTACAGGGATTCCCATGTTCCCCACCTCCCAGACCTCCCATAACCTCCCATATAGACATCTTTCATTAGTGTGGCATATTACCTGCAATGGATATACACATCCTGGGGCTTTGCCACTAACCATGGACCATAGTTCACATTGTAGACCACACTCTCTCCCACACAGTTCTGCATGTTATATGCTGATGTAAAATGGCCTATATCTGCCGTTGTAATGTCACTCAGGATAATTCCCAAGTCCCCAAAAAGCCCCTATATTACAACTGTTTTTCCCTCTCCCTGCCCCGAAAGCGTCCAGTGGCCACCCATTTTTTAAATGGGTTGTTTGTCTTTTTATTTTTGAGGTGTAGGATTTCTTTATATATGCTGGATTTTAGGCTCTTATCAGATATATGGTTGCCAAATTTTTTTTTCCCATTTGGTAGGCTGCCTTTTTACTTTCTTGATAACCTACTTTGAGGTGCAAAAGTTTTTAATTTTAAGGAGATCCCATTTATCTATTTTTTCTTTTGCTGCTTGTGCTTTGGGTGTGAAGTTCTTGAAACCATTTTCTATTACAAGGTCCTGTAGATGCTTCCCTACATTATCATCCAAGTTCTTTATGGTCTTGGCTCTTATATTTAGATCTTTGATCCATCTTGAGTTGATTTTTATATAAGGTGTGAGATGGTGTTCCTCTCTCATTCTTTTGGATATGGATATCCAGTTTTCCAAGCACCATTTGTTGAAGAGGCCATTCTCTCCCAGTTGAATGGGCGTGGTGACCTTGTTCAATATCAGATATATGCGAGGATCTATATCAGAACTTTCAATTTGGTTCTGTCGGTCAGTATGGCTATCCTTGTGCCAATACCATACAGTTTTGACCACTGTAGCTTTGTAGTATGTTTTAAAATCATGTAGTGTGATTCCTCCAATTTCGTTTTTCTTTTTCAATATGTCTTTGGCTATTCTGGGCCTCTTACCCATCCAAATAAATTTTGTATTTAGTTTTTCCAATTCAGTAAACAATGCTGTGTTGATTTTTATTGGGATTGCATTAAATTTGTAGATTAGTTTGGGTAGGATAGACATCTTAATGATGTTTAGTCTTCCTATCCATGAACAGGGAATGTTCTTTCATTTATTTAAGCCTTCTTTGTTTTCCTTTATCAGTGTTGTGTAGTTTTCAGTGTATAGGCCAATTACATCTTTATTTAAATTTATTCCAAGGTATTTGAATCTTTTAGTTACTATTGTAAATGGTGTTTTTTTTTTCTTCTTAATTTCCTCCTCAGATTGCTTGTAATTGGTGTACAGAAATGCTACTGAGTTTTGAGCATTGATCTTACAGCGTGTGACTTTACTGAACTCATTTTCATTTATAAGTTCTAGAAGCTTTGTTGTACATTTCTCAGGGCTTTTTATGTATACGATCATGTCGTCTGCAAATAGTGAAATTTTTACTTCTTTCTTTACAATATGGATGCCTTTTATATCTTTTTCTTGCCTCAGTGATCAAGCAAGTACTTCTAAGACAGTGTTAAATAGGAGCGGTTCTTGTCTTGTTCCCGATCATAGGGGGAAAGCTTTTAGGATTTCACCATTGTATATGATGTTAGCTGTGGTTTTTTCATATATTCCCTTTATCATGTTCAGAAAGTTTCTTTCTATTTCTATCTTTTGCAGTGTTTTTTTATCAGGAAAGGGTGCTGTATTTTGTTGAGTGCCTTTTCTAAGTCTATAGAGATGATCATGTGGTTTTTTTTTCTTTTGATCTGTTGTGTGGTGTATTACATTGATTGATTTTCTTATGTTAAACCGTTCATGCATACCCGGGATGAAACCCATTTGGTCATGGTGTATAATTCGTTTGATGTGTTGTTGAATATGATTAGCAAGTATTTTGTTGAATTTTAGCATCTAAGTACATTAGAGAGATTGGTCTGTAATTTTTCTTTCTTGTGGCATCTTTGTTTTGCTTTGGCTTTAGGGTGATATTTACATCATAGAATGATTTAGGCAATACTCCTTCTCTTGTTGGCATACAATTTTCCATAATATTCTCTTATGATACTCTCTATTTCAGTGGGGTCAGTGGTGATACCCCTTCCTCATTTCTTATTTTATGTATTTGTATCTTCTCTCTTTTTTTCTTTGTTAGTCTAGCTAAAGGTTTGTTTATTTTATTAATCTTCTCAAAGGACCAGCATTTGGTTTTATTTTTTCTAGTTCTTTTTTATTTTCAATTTCATTCAGTTCTGCTCTAATTTTTCTTAATTCCTTCTTTTTTCTTCCTTTGGGATTAGTTTGTTGTTCGTTTTCTACTTCCTCCAGGTGTGCAGTTAGGTCTTTGATTTTAGCTCTTTTTTTTCTTTTTTAATATAGGCATTTATGGCTCTGAATTTCCCTCTCAGTACAGCTTTTGCTCATCCCATAGGTTTTGATACGTTGTATTGTCATTTTCATTCGTTTTGAGGTAGTTACTGATTTCTTTTGAGATTGCCTTCTTGACTTACTGATTGTCTAAGAGTGTGTTCTTTGACTTTCATATCTTTGTGCCTAATCTGCTTCTTTCCCCCATACTGATTTCTGGTTCATTCCATTGTGGTCAGAGAAATTTACTTTATATAATTTCAGTCTTTCTGAATTCATTGAGAGTTGTCCTGTGGCTTAGCATGTGGTATATCCTGGAGAATGATCCATATACCCTTGAGAAGAATATATATCTCACAGAATTTGGGTGTAATATTCTATATATGTCTATTAGATCCAGATCCTCTAATGTATTATTCAAAATCTGTCAAGACGTTCTGTCTAATGGTGATAATGGTGTATTAAAGTCCCCCACAATAATTGTAGAGACATGTATTTCCCCACTTAATTTTTCCAGTGTTTGCCTCATGTATTTTGAGGCATGCTGGTTAGATGCATAAATGTTTATGATTGTTCTTTCTTCTTGATAGGTTTCCCCTTTAATTAATATATGGTGTCCCTTTTTGTCTCTTACAATACTTTTGCATTTAAAGTCTATTTTGTCTGATATTAGTATAGCTACTCCTGCCCTTTTTTGGTTATTTGCATGTAAAATTGTTTTCCAACCATTCACTTTTAGTCTTCTTGCATCCCTAGGTCTAAGGTGAGTTTCTTGTAGATAGCATATAGATGAGTCATATTTCCTTATTCATTCGCCAATCTGTTTCTCTTGATTGGAGAGTTTAAGCCATTAACATTCAGTGTTATTACTGTAAAGGAATTACTTATATTAGCCATATTTTGTTTAGGTTTATGTATGCCTTATGTCGTTTTTATTTCTCTCCTTATCTTTTTAGTTATTCTTATACTCTCCTCCAACTTTTTCCTGTTTTTCCCTTTTGTCCTGCAGAACTCCCTTTAGTATTTCTTTTCTTTTTTTTTTTTTTTATTATGGGTAAAAATCAAAATTCTCACAATACATACAAACATTTGCACAATGATATATAAATATATGTGCATATATGTGTATTTGCTTACAAAAATGTTATTCATATATATATATATATACATATATTTTAAGAGGTGCCCAGATTACCCAAAATATTACACGGAACCCACTGGGATCCCCATGCTGCCCACCTCCCACACCTCCCACCACATCCCACACAAACATCTCCCACAGTGTGGCCCACCAACCTCAACGAACCCACACATCCTGGAGCCTTGCCACCAACCACAGACCACAGTTCACACTGTAGACCACACTCTCTCCCACTCAGTTCCGAGTGGTGTGTGCTGATTTAAAATGGCCCACATCCATTGCCACAACAGTACTCAGGACAACCTCCAACTCCCAAAGAAGCCCCCGTATTTCAACTGCTCATCCTCTCCCTACCCAAAAACTGTCAAGTGGCCACTGGCTCCACCTCATTGTCATAACCTCTTGCATTGCAAGAATCACCATATGTGAGCAAGAGAACACCATCAAGTCCACTCTAGTCCACAGTTCTTCCCCCAATCCAGAGACGACTGGGATGGTGATGTCCACTCCAACTCCAAGTGAGAGAGGGCCTATATCCCATGGATATGGTGGGTGGGATGATCCTGCCCGCAGATGCAGGCCCTCTCCATTCCCTGGGATGGCCACCTCCCATCGTTGTCTCCTCACCAGGTGACCTGGATGAGTCCATTGAGTTGTAGGGTGGGAGTTGCAGTTCCACCTAGATTTCCTGCACACCTGGCATATAGGTAGATGGGAGGCTCCAGTCTCTGGAAGTATACCTAAGAAACTCCAGCATCA
>JAKSZT010049327.1:0-24862 GCA_026826555.1 Tolypeutes matacus | reverse complement strand
GAAGGGAGGAGAAAAGTCTTTTCCACGTGTGGCTCTCACCTAACTGGCGTGTCAGTTTATCATGGGAAAATCCTCTTCATGTATGTGAGGCCAATTTCCAGCAACACTTTGGACCATGATATGGTTGTGTCTATATTTTACACTATAGTAATTACCATGCTGAATCCCATCATCTACAGTTTGAGGAACAAAGATATTAAAAGGGCAATGAAAAAAATTGTCTGAGGGAAATTGATCATAAGTAAAATGCGTTTTTAGCATTGAGTAAACTTAAAAAGCATGCTGAGGTTCAGTCCATATCTATCTCATCCTACAAACTAGGGAAGAAAATGGCTTGTTTTTAGTTAGTATTGTTTACGTAATCTAGAATATTTACAAAGAAACCAATCAACACTCCAATGCAGCATATTATGTATGTAGATAAATTTAGTCAGCATTATGCCTATGACTATAGCAGAACTCATCCATTTCAAATAATCATTAATAAAAAATTGATATTGTTATTCTTTGTGCAATTTGATTTTCAATAAGTATAATTAGAGGGAATGTCATCAGGATTGGATGGATAATTAACTCAAATTATTTACACTAATTTCAGCTTTCATTATGAAGTTAATTCATCATTTGGAATCCCTTGAAGGGCCTCCAGAAAGCTATTTTTTTTGCTTCCTGTGCACTCACATGATCAGATCCATTCTCTGGAGAGGCCTTTTTCAATGCTTGGATCACCACTATAAATTTTTTATTCCATTATTACCTTCCAGTTGTCACATCACAGGAATTGATTAGATACATAATGAAACTACCAAAATATATTGTGCTGATAGGTAATATTTATTGATTGTATAATTAATAATGTGAGAAAATGAATAAAGGTAAAGCATAAAAAATAACTTAAAACTAGGCAATCTGTATAGATGGTGGAGGATTTTAAAAGCTAGACTGCTATCAGGGATTCCTATGATGTTAGGTCCTTTTTTAATGTCCTATTGCTACCTGTATTGTCTACCTAGGATAAACGACTTTCTATTTAACATCATTCCTAAATTTAAAGTAGGTGAAAAAATCACTGAAAAATGATCTTAAATCACCTCAACTCCCACCTACTTCTGTTTTAATTATTCTGTTTTGTTTATTTTTTATAACAAGATTCATTTGTTTGATGGAAACTTAAGAGTGGAGTGGAAATTTATTCTCCATTCAGTGAAATTAACTGTTTTCCCAGCAAAGATGTTTGTCCTATGACTCCAACAATTCATTCCCATAAGAACAAAGTAATGAAAGAGTTAATTCTTAAATATGTGTTGTGATTCAATAAAAAATTTTTGGACCTCAGTTTCTAATCCATTATGCATTTTGCTATTGATAGCAAAATGTGGTTTAAATATATAATCAAATTTTCTCTTAAAAAAACAAAATCAAATTTTCAGGGACACAAAGCTGACTATAATGTGGAGAAGATGTTGTATCATAAAGAAATTCAATTTCTTGAAGCCACAGCATTATAAAATTTACTTAATTCACTATGGTCTTGTGAGATAATTTTTCTGGAATAAAGGGAAAAAAACTATTTCAAAAATTTTTCTATATATCCATCTCCTATAATAATTAAATATTTTGTCCTGAAATTTTTAAGGCTTCTACTATTCACAAAAAGTTGTCAAATAGTTAGGTACATTTTCAGTCAAGATTGTCCCTAGCTCTTTCAAATTTAAAAAAAAAAAATGTTTACAGGGGAAAGGAAAAGTTGAGCACTAGGAACAAGGATAAATTCGCTTATGCCTTTAAAAATTCCCATTTTTTCATATAACATATAAGCAAAAAATAGATGTCAAGGTCTTTCCATACTTTGTTTCCCTAAAAGTAGGATCTAAATGGTGAGACTAGCAGTCTCCCATGATTTTTTTCAATTTAAAATAACATGAAATAACGGTTTATTTAACTTTCAAGTTAAAAACTTTTTCCTGTTCATATCTCAACTCAATTAAATTTCCAACAACCATGAATTCATAAATGATCCCCTATGGATCGTTTGACAATGTCATCACTTAATATTTGTTATTGTGAATATTTGAATAAATCTAGCTCTAACACTGCACTGATCATGTTATTTGCATAAAGGCATGTATTGTATTGTAAGTGCACATAATTGTATCCCCAGGGCATAACTTCATACCTGGAATAAGTTATTCTGAAAATATATTTTGAATCAATGGTGAGTCACAGAATGAGAAATACTTAGTAGCAATTGTTAACACATATATGCAGCTTAGTACTTACTGGACATTATATAAATAAATTAAATATACTAAGTCACTTAGCTTCATAACAACTTTAAGAGGTTGTTCCATTATTCCATTACTTCCTCATAATCACATTTGAGGAAACAAATGCACATCAACTCTAAGGTCTCTGCTAAAGTTCACATATCTCTTAAGAGTGATACCAGGTTTCAAAACTGAACTTATCCTGTTTTTAAGAAGATTACTATATAGAACCAAACAACATAATGATCTTTATTCTTTGCTGAAAACATTAACAGGACTCCAGAAAGTGTCATATGAAGTAGTAAAAGGTGTAATACTCTCTATGGTGGAAATATCTGTGGAAAAAGAATCTACCATAAGAAGTATAATATTAGAAAATAAGTTTCCACTGCTCCTGAAAAATCATTAAAAAGGTTTATACATGTAGAATTTGCAGTTTTTGAGTCCAAGTGATCAATATAGAAGAATTAAAAGGAATAATAATAATATTATTACATTCTTTCCAACAACCATGAATTCATAAATGTCCCTGCCCCTGTGTAATAATAATAATTGTTATTATTAAAAGAAGTAGAAGATGAAAGAACAGGGAGTGGAAAATAAGATTGTAAAATAAATGGATGAGATGTTTCTACACTGATTCTGAGGTTCCATTACATTTTCAAGGAACAATATTAGACACTCTGATAGATATTGTACTGGAAAGTGTGGAATTATCCAGATAAATAGATACATGAATCCACAGCAGTAAATGAGATTTAAAAGGAAACATAGAACTCCCGCTACTAATTAGGATGTAGAAATCTGCAAAGAACATTTTATCAAGCCTGATAATTTTTAAAAGCCAATAATATTAATTACCATGCCTCTTCACAAACCCACCAGAAAGATGAGGCTGGAAAGAGCTAAGAAATCAAATATCAAACACAGATAAGCCCATCAAAAGGACGATGGGACAAATGAACTATATCGCCTTTGGCAGAGGTGAGAGAAAGATGTGGCCACTGTATAAGCAGTTAGGGAGAATATATAAAATGTTAACAAATTGTTAAAGTCAAGTGTGGGGTACAGTGCCAACTGGGAAAACAATGAGCTCTAGAATCAAGGGGTTCACATTCACTTTCAATATCTCTCTGCAGGTCTCTACCAAGAGCTCATGAGAAAGACTGGGACAAGCAAGGGGGAACTTCAGATAAGGTCCACTGGGCAGCCCACAAAATACCCAATTCTTCCTCTTCCTTTCTTACTAAATGAGGAATTGCTATTACTTTACCAATTATAGCTTTTTTCTTACTTTAGTCTGTCTAATAACAGAAAAAAATAGATTGAGTTACCCAGTTATGGAATAGTATCTGCTTTCAGATAGTATCCAATTGGAGAGCAAACATTGGCTTCCTTATACCCTTTCCCTAATTGCCCCACTAAAGCCTGATATAATAAGCTCTTTCTAAAATTCTCTTACTGCACATTTTCCCATGACATGCATTTCCACTTACTGCAATGAGAAATAAATCCACACTGTTAAAGCACAGAGGTTTCTGGTGGTCTATGAATAAAGAGCACTGACAATTACTAGGTCAAAATATCTGATGGGAAGGATAGACAGCATCCACAGATATATGATGAACTGCATTACAGGGATGGAATCTATAAGATAGAGTCCAATGAAACATTGGAAATAGGTCTTTTACAAAGCACAACACACACAATATAAGAAACAAAATAAAATTACATCAACAGTATCATTAATAAAGAAGAGGTAAGAATCAGTTACCCAGACAATAAGCCAATAGGAATTAACCAACCAACCAAACAAACAAAAAACATTTAAGAAAAAAGTGTGTGGAAAAAGGTATCCAAGAGTTGTGGTAAAATATTAAACAGTTTATCATATGTAAATTAGAATACTACAACCAGAATATAGGGAATGCATAAGAAAAAAAAAATTAAGGTGAAAATGACCTAATTTTTTCAGAAAATGGGGAAAGACATTAAACTTAATATCCTTGAATTTTAAAAGGCTCCAGTAAGGTTAAAGTCAAATATCAAATCAAATTTACAAATAAAACACATCTAGACACTTTGGTCTCACCACTGGACTAAAAAAAAGGTAGGTAGAAAATCATGAAGGCAGTCAGAGGATAGTTCATATCACATATAAAAGAAAATCATGAGAATTCCATCAGATATCATAAAAAATGATCCCAGCCCAAACAAAATGGAAAGACATGTTTAAAATACTGAAAGAAAATAGCTGTTTTGCAATATTCTATACCCAATGAAAAAGCTTTCAAATAGAAAAAATAAACATGTTTTCAGGAAAATAAGCACACACACAAATAGAAATAATTTATAGCAAACAAACTTGTACTTCAAATATTTACCAGTGAGAATTAATCTAATAATAGAAGGAAATTTGGGTTTACTCAAAGAAAAAAAATGTGTGCATGCTGATGAGTACCATCTGCTGACAGGTCTGGAAATTGCATGGACAAAATCTGTTCTTGGCGTTCTCTGTATGCAACCCCTGGGAGAAAATCTGAACTTCACTAGTGAGTCCTTGACTTGATTTTGATAACTGAAGCTGAGAAATTTTAAAGACTTAGAATAAGTTGAAGCAAATATCAAAGAATAGCTGTAGCTGTGGGGGGAAAAAAAACAATAGGCAATAGAGAGAAATTGGATATTAGAGTAAATGGAACAACATATTAAGATGTCTAGACATCAGCAAGAATTACAAGCCATACTAGGAAAGAGGAAGAGGTGGCCCAGCCAAATGAACTAACCAAATATCCTGAAGAGATACAGGATTTAAGACAATGGATAAGTGATAATCACACAACTCTCCTAATCACTTCAAAGAACTTAAAGAAAATATGACTAAAGAAATAAAGGATATAAAGAAGACACTGGGTGAGCATAAAGAACAATTTGGAAGCTTTCAAAGAAAAGTAACAGATCTTATGGGAATGAAAGACAAAATGGATGAGATTAAAAATAGATTAGAACCACATAAAAGCAGATTTTGAATTGCTTGAAGACAGAATTAGTGATTTAGAAGACAGAACTTCTGAATTGGAAAAGATAGAACAGAAAGAGAAGAGAAGAGAAAAAATGGAACAGGGTCACAGGGAACTGAATGAAAATGTGGAACATACAAATGATGTGTTATGTGTATCCTAGAAGAAGAGAATAGAAAAGAGGCAAAAAGAATATTTGAAGACATAATGATTGAAAACTTCCCAACCCTTGTAAAAGACATAAATATGAATAACCAAGAAGGACAACATACCCCAAATAGAATAAATCCAAATAGACCTACACTGAGACACCTACTATTCAGAATGAGAAATATCAGAGATAAAGAGAGGATTCTGAAAGCAGCAAGAGAAAAGCAAAGCATCACATACAAGGGAAACTTTAAAACATATTACCTAGCTACAGTGGTAAAAACAGCATAGAACTGGCATAAACAGAGACACACTGACCAATGGAACTGAATGGAGAACTCAGAAATAGACTTTCACATCTATAGCCAAGTGATTTTTGACAAGGCAGCCAAGTCCCCCCAGCAGGGCCACAACAGTCTCTTCAACAAATGATGCTGGGAGAACAGGATATCCATATCCAAAAGAAAGAAACAAGACTCCTATCTCACTTCTTATCCAAAGATTAACTCAAAATGGATCAAGAGCATAAATATAAAAGTGACAACCATAAAACTACTTGAAGAAAATATAGGAAAACATCTTCAAAATCTTGTGCTAGGCAGTGATTTCTTAAACCTTACACCCAAAGCACAAACAACAAAAGAAAAAATTAGATAAATGGAACCTCCTCAAAATTAAACATTTTTATATCTCAAAGTACTTTGTCAAAAGGGTGAAAAAGCAGCCAACTGAGCGTGAGAAAATATTTGGAAATTACATATCTGATAAGGCTTTACCATGTATGATATGCAAAGAGATCATACAACTCAAAAGTCAAACTACCTGATTAAAAAAATGGGCAAAAGACTTGAAAAGACTACTGTCCAAAGAAGAAACACAAATAGAGAAGAAACACATGGAAAAAATGCACAGCATCACTAGTGATTAGGGAAATGCAAATCAAAACTGCATTGAAATATCATTTCCTACCTATTAGATGGCCACTATTATAAAGTCAGAAATCTATAAATGTTGAAGAGGATGTGGAGACTTAGGAATGCATATTCCCTGTTGGTAGAATGTAAAATAGTACAGCTACTGTGGAGGACTGTTTTGCACATCATAAGTACGTTAAATATTGACTTTCCATGTGACCCAGCAATACCATTAATAGATATATATACCCAGAAATTCTGAGAGCAGAGAAACTAACAGTCACTGCATTATTCACAATCGCCAAAAGATGAAATAAACCAGGCATCCATCAACTGATGAATGGATAAACAAATTGTAGTGTATACACACAATGGAATATTATGCAGATATAAGAATAAATGAAATTGTGAAACATATGTAAACATGGATGAACCATGAGGATATTATGTTGAGTGAAGCAAGTCAGACACAAAAAGACAAATACTGCATGATTGTGCTTTATGAACTAAATATCCTGTGTAAACTCATGGAGGTAAAAATTAGAATATAGGTCACCAGAAAGTAGGAAGTGGATAGAGAGTAGAAAACTATCCAATTCTGAATTTTATCAGTTCTGTGCAGAATTGGTAAAAAGGTTGTTTGTAAATCTATGGAAACAAATAGAAATGGTAAAACATTTCATGATTTTTTTAACCACTGGTGCTATTGTATGGGTATGACAGTGCTTAAAAAGGAAGTCTAACTCCATATATATTATTAGAAGGAAAGCTAAAAACTGTAACATGGGACTGTTTAAGATAGTAAAACCCCATGTAAAACACAAATATGTGTGATATTGCATATATAAGACTAATTTCATAAAATATAAACACAACTATTGAGAAGGAAAATGAATAGCAGCTATGTATAGTAGGCAAGGCGTACAGAGATTTAAGGTGATGGGTTTTGTTTGTTTTTTTTCTTGTTTATTATTATTTTTGGAGTAATGAAAGTGCTCTGCTAGTGATTGGGGTAATGAATGCACAAATGTGATTGCTTCAAATACCATTGATTGTAATCTTCAGATGAATTTTTGCTTTTTTAATATGTATCAATAAAATAGAAAAAAACAATTGTATTCACTTAGAATAAAAATTCAGAAACCAAAATAAAAAATATACATGTTTATCAAAGACATATCTCATTGCAAACAATGCAAAAAGATGCAGTATATATAGATTCTGGTTAATATAGATTTCAAATAAAAATTAAACCATAATGAATCATTTACATGACATTAATATACTAAGTCAAAATTTTCACATAAATTAAGAATGTAAAGGAAAATAATGTAGTTTTAGTTATGTGAACGATTTAATTCACAACAATGAACCAATGAAAAGTTGTTAAACATTATCATGTCTAAAACAGATGTTCGACTTTATTACAATCAAATACTTAGATAATATGGAAAATATTTTCTTATATAAATTTTGAATAGCAAAGAAAATTAAATCTTTAATGCCAGGTTTTACAGAGGAATTTTTTAAAGGATCTTTTATCAACCTACCTGATGAAAAATTATGAGATATCACAAAAATAGGATTAATTAAGAATTCATAACTTTATAATTTTCTCTATTAAATTTTTTTAAAAAAATAAGCCAAACCTTTAATTTGAGAATTAATTTTTTAAATAACATAACAAACTTGTAGAAATCATCAGAAAAACATTGATAGTTTTAAATCATACTGAATTTAAACAAAGAAATAATAATTACTGAAACTTGTTCATATATCACAGAATGGTAGGGTTTTCAAATTGTTAGTGGTTAGGCACATAACAGATAATATTGCATGCAGGTTTTTAACCTGATGAATTTATAAAACTTCATGTAGTAAAACTTTGCAAGATGATGTTGACCTCACCCATGTACCAAGAAAGCATTTATCTCCAAATTTTAGATGACAAAGTAATTACCAAGCATTATACTGATAAGTGTTAAATGAAAACTGAAAAAATGAAAAATTTGGAAGACTTATGTAATATACTCATACCTAAGTATTATTCTAGAAGACCATGAGAACACTATAAAACTGGTTAAGATATTTTCATATTCTTTAATATTTTAAAATATTTCCCAAATTTTCTTCAATGTTCACAAAGTTTTTTTTTCTACAAATGTATTACTTTGATTTAATACCAAATGTTTGAAGTGCTGTTTTCCATGTTTAGGTGCTTATCAGTAAGATTTAACAGAAGGACTTATGAAACACCATTTAATATATGCAAAACAAAATACATTTTTTATTCAAAATATTTTAAAAATGTAATTATTCTGACAATAATGGCTATGATTTATCAGTAATGCATTAAAGTTATTTTTAATAGCCCCGTGGACCTAGAATTATTCTGTTTCTTATACAGTTAAGGAAACTGAGAAAACTTTTACTGACTTGCAAAGGGAAAGTCTGCTAAAAAGCTGTCAGATCTAGAATCTCAACTCTGGAATGTCCATTCTAAATCACACATGCCATATCACTGTACTGCATTTCTTCTTTCTGAATGTTATCTCCATACAAAAATTATCTGAATTTAGTAAATGGGTGGGGATTTCTATGATAGATGTTGAAAGATGACACCACTATTTTCATATCTACAGCCTTCAAAACACAAATATTTAAAACACAAGTAAGACACATATTTAATGGATTCCAATTATTATGCAGATTTCTAAAAACATATCCTTGGATATATTCTAGATCATGCTGGGGAAATAGAGAATATCTCCACAGAAATGCAAATTAATTAAAGGATGCCATTATTTCTAGACAGCCCATTTAAACAACCAGTAGAAAAGAAAGAAAAGGTGACCCTGAATGTTCAGCATCACAGTCATTTCAATTGTCTGGAAACATTTCTCTTCTGTATGACTTTAATGAGAGCATTTTTAACTTCCTTGTTCCTAAGACTATAAATGAGTGGATTCAGCATGGGAACCACCATGGTATAAAACACAGAGGCCACTTGATCCTTTCCTAAGGAGTAAGACTTCTTGGGTTTTAAATAAGTAAAAATAGTAGTGCCATAAAAAATGGTAACTCTCAGGAGGTGGGAGGCACAGGTAGAGAAGGCTTTGTGCTTTCCTGAAGTGGATTTAATTTTCAAGATCCTAGAAAGAATGGACCCATATGACACAGAGATTGTGATAAGAGAGAGTATGATGGTGGAGCCAGCGAGAATGAATATCATGATTTCAATATCACTAGTGTCAGTGCAAGACAGGGCTAAGATTGGGGATGAGTAACAGAAAAAATGATGAATTACATTGGATTTGCAGAATTGCAAACTGCTCATGAAAAGCACATTTACCAATGAGTCAGTAAATCCTATCATGTAGGACCCAGAGATCAGGATGCGGCAAAGCCTTTTGGACATAGCAACCTGGTAGTGAAGAGGATTGCAAATAGCTACATAACGGTCATAGGCCATTGAAGAGAGGAGGAAACACTCAGTGGCACTGAAAAAGACAAAAAAAATACAACTGGGTGAAGCAACCAGTAAATGAAATATACTTGGTAGAAATCAGCAAGTTTTCTAAGGTTTTAGGGGTGATGACCGTTGAGTAACAGAGGTCAAGGAATGACAGATGGCTGAGGAAAAAGTACATGGGGGTGTGAAGCTGGAGATCCATATGAATTATCAGTATCATCCCTGCATTCCCCAGAACAGTGATCAGATATATCAGGAGAAACAGCATAAAGAGGACCCGCTGGATCTCTTCAGAGTCTGTTAATCCCATAAGGATGAAGTCAGGCATGTTTGTATAATTCATACTTCCCATAATGTTTAAGTGTTGTAAACTGTTGAGAAATAAAAGGTGGTACTTGGCATGAATGACTTCTAAAAGTTATGCTGTTTATATGAATTATCCTGCATTTTTAAAAATTAATTTAATACTACTATAAATGTACTATAAAGAGAAGTTTGCAAAATATGACTGAAATAAATCTTACTTTGACTCACAAATATAAATTAGGTATAAAACATCAATTTCGAAATTATATAATAGAGACTCATATATATTGGGTAATTTGAATGAACCTGGACTGTTACAAATGACTCTCTTTTATAACACTTTTATCTAGATGAAAATATTTCATAGCTATTTCTATATACCAATTTTTTACATGAGAAAAAGTGCACGGAAATTTAAGTAACTTATCAAAAGTTATAGCCATTAAGGTGTGGCTCCTTGATTCTACAAAGGTTAAGTCCAGAGAACTTGCAAATCACAATGTATTGCTCTCTACAATTAATTTCAGAAAAAAAAAACAACAGTGCTAGATATATAATAAATAATGATAGTTTTAATGCATCACTTACTGTTCTTTTGTATCCAATATTGCTTAATACTAAAAGATCAGAAATTAAGCCATAAGCTACATAATGAAGTATTAATATGCTCAATAATATATTCATATTAATTTTCAGAAGATATGATATTTTTTAACTGTTTATTTAAAATCAAATTTCTTCCAAAAATCACATTTTGAATATATGTACATTTCTGGTGCATTCTAATTCCATAAATTGTATATTGCCATTTCTACAAATCCTTGAATCTACTTAGGTAAGACCTAAATGGTATGTATATGGATATTTATATTCATCTAATAATATCAGTATTTTATTTTATCAAAACTTAAAACTTTTAACTTTGAGAATTATACTTACCATGTGTCAAAGATGGAAAACTTCTTCCAGCATTATCTGTCTAAAAATGTGTCAAATACAAGTTTTTCCCACAAATACAATAGGTAAACCATTTAATGAACCAAAAATTTCTACAATATCTTTTTTTCCTTTGAGAAAAGATATTTTTAAATTCTTGTATATTCATTTTGGTTTTATTCTGAGCTAAAATAAATCAACCCCAATTTTTGTTTTTTTAAGATCCCCGTCAAATGTAAAGTTCCCCTGAAATTATTTCTTAAAAATATACCAAGAAATTTCTGTGAACACAAGGAGAACATAGTATCCTTTGCCTTTCCCCCTGACAATGCCAAAACAGCGCTTATATTGACAACCATATTGCTAATATCACAGCATTCAGTGATCTCTGGGAACAATTTCCAAGGCAGAATGCTTGGCATGTTTCCAAGGACTAATGTATCTATGTTAAGAGAGTTTCTTCTCTCACAGAAGCCACAATTTTGACCATGATATTTTGGTATTCTTTTGTAGTGCTGTAATATTTGAGTTAAAAAAAGAAGATATTTGTAGGTAAATACTTAATTACTCTAGGGCTAAATAGCGATATTGCTAACTGTCAGTGATAGAATAGCAAATTTTTCCAACTGAAAATTTTGGACTTAGAAGTATAAAACTTCAAGGGAGTAAATATTATTCATTATGCAAAAATTAGACTACAACAAAATTCAAAGAAGAAAATGAAAATCATTCATCATTGTTGCAAATCTTGACATGTAATTTGTCAACAGGATCTTTGAAAAACTAACAAAACCTGGTAGTACTATCTTCCTCACAATTCCAGGAAACAGTTAAAGGATAGCAATAACTGAGAAAGTATTTAATAAATAAAATGCAACTTTAAAGTGTAGGAGAAGCTGGCCTCTACTCTATCTCTTCTCAGGCACTGTTAGTGTCAGGCTTGTATCCTCATTGCAGGTCCCTGCCTCTCATCTTGAGGAAGCAGAATGGCCACTAGGTGGATCTGGGGTGGGTGCATGTTGGTTCCCATCCAACAAGAGGCAGTCTGAAAGACTGATCCAAAACACTTCTCTCTAAATTGTTCTCCAATAATTTGTACTTCAGGATGAAGCAGTTCTTCCATAACTGAAGCAGTGTAAGAAACAATCAACAAGACTGTATCGTGCAAATGGAACCTGGCTTTAAGACACAAAATAGAGGATTCTGGAAGTTGGAAGGGCATTCATCTGCCCATTAACAAAAGAATATCTAAGACCATAAGCACCAGTCCAGAACAAAACAGAGATACAGAAAAGGAGAGGACCCCAAATTTTTGCCTCAGTTTGATAGTCTTGATAGAAGGGCTAAACACCAAAGGAAAGCATCAAACAAAACAGCCAATTTTTGAAGGTAGTGAAAGGCGTATATTGTAGTGGTTTGTACACTTCTGAAAGATACTGTCACCCAAGGAGATATCTGTCATACCAGTAGCTGGATACAAGCTTATGAAACTGACAACTCAGGAACTAAATCCCACTGTTAAAACCTCAAAATATTAAAATGAACATTATGCAATAAATATTTACAAAAAATGAAAGAAATGGAAATAATGGCCCATCCAAAGAAACAGGATAAAAGTCCAGAAAACACTAATGAAGAAAACCAGACTTTGGACATTCTTTTCAAAGACATTTTAAAAATCCTCAATATGCTCAAGGAAAGAAAGGAATAAAGGAAGAATTAAAAGATATCATAAAACAATGAGTGAACAATATGCAATCTTAATAAAGAGATAAAAATTTTATAATGAAACTAAACAAAAATACTAAATTGAAAACTACAATAAGGAACAAGAAATTCCCTAGAAGATATCAAAAGCAATTAGAGCTGGCAAAAAAATAATCAGTGAGCTAGAAGATGAAACAATCAAAATGAATCAGACTGAAGGAATCTTCAAAGACATAATGGCAGAAAATATCCCAAATATAATGAAGATATGAAAGTACACATTCAAGAAACCCACTAAACTAGCACAGGATAAACTTGAAGAGAACCAGGCCCATATACATTGCAGACAAATTTTCACCTACCAAAGACAGAGAGCTGTGAAACATGCAAGAAAAAAGCAACATGTTATGTAAAATTAAGTTCAGATTTCTCATCAGAAATCATGGAGGGAAGAAGTCAGTGGGACAAAATATTTTAAGTACTGAAAGAAAGGAATTACCAGTCAACATTTTATATCCAGCAAAACTGTCTTTAAAATAAGATAGAGATTAAGACAAGCCCAGGGTCAGAAAAAGTTTAGGGAGTTTGTCTCTACTAGACCTGATGTACAAGCAATGCTACAGGACAATTTACAGACTGAAAGGAAAGGACACTAGGCATAAAAAAATAATAATATTAGGAAATTAGCTTAAAATGAAAAGTCATTTTAAAACCAAAGGCTAACATAACATTCAATGGGTAAAGACTGAAAGCTTTCCCTCTAAAATCTCAAACAAGGCAAGGTTGCCTACTGTCACCATTGTTATTCAACATTGTAGTGGAGGTTGTAGCCAGAATAATTAGTCAAGAAAAGGAAAAAAAGCATCCAATTTGGAAAAGAGTAAGTAAAAGACTCTGTATTTTCAGATAACATGAACCTATATGTAGAAATTTTTGAAAAATCCACAACAAAGTTACCAGAGGAAATGAACTAAGATACCAGTGTGTCAGGGTATAATATCAATAAGCAAATTCAGGGGTTTCTATTCAGTAGTAATGAACATTCTGAAGAGGAAATTAAGGAAATAATTTCTGATGTATAGAATTAGCAACAAAAATTAATCAAAAAACTAACATTAAATATAACCAAAGGTATACAGGACTTATACACAGAAAACTACAAAACATTGCTTTTAGTAATTTAAAAAGATCCAATAAATGGGAGGATATTCTGTATTCTTATATTAGAAGACTAAATATGGTTAATATATCAATTCTACCCAAGCAATTTACAGATTCATTACAATCTCAATCAAAATGCCAACAGCTTTCTTCATAGAAAGGGAAAAACCATCATCAAACTTACATGGAGGGGCCCCAATGAGCCAAACTATCTTGAAAATGAAGAAGGATATTGAAGTATTAACAATTCTCAAATTTAAAAATTATTACAAAGTTACAGTAATCAAATTATCATGATATGGTCCAAGGGCAGACATGTAGACCAATGGAATGAATTGGAAGTTCAAATGAACCCTCATATTTATGATCACTTGATTTTTGAAAAGATTTCAAAATCCACTCAATGGAGAAAGAATAGTGTATTTAACAAATGGTTTTGGCGAATCTTGATGAGTACATTCAAAAGAATAACTGTGGACCCCTACCTCTCACTGTATGCAAAAATTAACTTTAAAAAGTTCAAATATCAACATATAAGAAACAATACTTTACACCTCTGTTGATGATTGAATTATGTATCCAAAAATATTTTTAACTTAATGCATTTCTGTGGCAGTGAACTCGTTTGAAATAGAACCTATTGTAGATGTTATATTTAGTTAAATTTTAGACATCTGAATCAGTTTGGGTTTTAGTTTATTGCTGGAGTTCTTTAAAAACAGAATGAAACTCACAGAGACAAAGTGACAGGTGAAGCTGGAAGTCAATGAAATCTGAGGGAGAAAGGTGAGGACATAACTCTGTGCATTGCCATGTGACAGAAAAGCCAAGGATTAAGCTTAACCTAGAATATCACAGTCTGAGGGGAGAAAGCATGGCCATCCTGATGAATAAATCGTGAATTTCTCCTAGCCTTAAACTCTCAGCTAATAAATTCCCATTGTTTAATCCAACCCACATTATTTTATTTAACAGCCAGGAAACTAAGACAAACTTCTACAAGGAAACATAAGGAAATCTACTCAATATCTTGTGTTAAGCAATGGTTTCTTAGACTTTACACCAAAGTATAAGCAAAAAAGAAAAAAGTAAAAAACAAAAACAAAAATGGACTTCATCAAAATTCATAACTTCTGTATATCAGAGGACTTTATCATGAAAGTAAAAAAAACTACAGAGCAACATAAAATATATGAAAATCACATACCAGGTTGGGTTTTATTATCTAAATATTGAAAAAAATACTACAACTCAATCAAAAAACAAAAATCTAATTAAAAAATGGGGAAAAAAGACAAATATATATTTCACTAAAGAATATTTGTAAATAGCCCTGAAAATATGGACAACCTTGTTAGCCATTATGGAAATGCAAATCAAAACTACAAAATTATACAATTTCAGATCTACTAGAATGTCTACTATTATAAAACTGAAAATAAAAAATGTTGGAGATAATGTGGAATATGGGAACACTTTTTCATTGCTGGTAGGAATGTGAAATGGGGTTGGTGAAGCTGCTGTAGAAATCAGTTTGGCGATTCTACAGAAAGTTAAGTACAGAATGACCATGTGAACCAGCAATCCCACTGCTACTTATATAACCCAAAAAATGTGTCAGGATTCAAATGGATATTTATACACGATTCTCAAAATATGGAAGCAGCCCAAGTGTCCATTGTCAAATGAGCAGATAAAAAAAATGATAAATATATATATATGTAATGGAAGATTAATCACCTGTAAAAATATAAAGTTTTGATACATGCTACAGCAAGGATGAACCTTGAAGACATCATGTTAAGTGAAATTAATAAATCCAAAGTGACAAATATTGTATGATCTCACTGACATGGAATAATTAGAATATGCAAATCAAAAGAGTAAAAATAACAGAATAGAAATAACCAGGGTTCAGGTTGGGGGTAAAGATGGGGAATTGATGCTGAATTGAGACAGATTTCTGTTTAGGATGATGGAAAAGTTTTGGTAGCAGATGGTGTTGATGGATGCACAATATTATGAATATAATTAATACCACTGATTTGTACATTTGAATGTGGTTAAAATGGAAAATTTTAGATTGTGTGTGTATATATATATATGTATTTATGTATATATGTATGTATGTATTTAATTTCCTTGGCTTCTCACTCAAATACCATAAAGTGGGTCAGCTTGAACAATGGGAATTCATTAGCTCATGGTTTTGAAACTGGGAAAAAGTTCAAATCAAAGCATCATCAAGCTGTTGTTTTCTCCCTTAAGACTGTGGCATTCTGTGACTGGCCGGTGGTAATCATTGGTCCTAGTAGGTTCTGTCATGTAGCAATGTATGTGGTATCCTCTCCTGACCTCTCCCTTCTCTTCATGGTTCCCTTGAACTTCAGCTTCTTGCTTTCCATGGTTGTGGCTTTTTTAAAAATCTGTCTGAACTTCATTTCACTTTTAAAAGAGTCCAGTAATAGGATTAAGACCCACTATCTGAAGTAATGTCATGAAAAAGTTCTACTACTCTCACTTCTAGACTTTAAAGCATATAACTTGTGTATAGTGGTAAAAACAGCATGGTGCTGGCATCAGGTCAGGCACATTGGCCATTGGAACAGAATAAAGAACTCAGAAATAAACCCTCACATCTACAGTCAAGTGATTTTCTGACAAAGCTGTCAAGCCCTTCCAGTTGGGCCTTTACAGTCTATTCAACAAATGATGCTGGGAGTATTGGATATCCATATCCAAAAGAAAGAAAGAAAACCCTTCTGGCAACATGGACCTAAATATAAAAGTGACAACCATAAAATCCTAGAAGAAAATGTAGGAAAACATCTTTAATATCTTGTGATAGGCAGTAGTTTCTTAAACCTTACATGCAAAGCACAAGCAACAAAAGAAAAAATAGATAAAAGAGACCTCCTCAAAATTAAACACTTTTGTACCTCAAAGGACTTTGTCAAAAGGGTGAAAAGGCAGCCTATTTAATGGAAGAAAATATTTAGTAATCACATATCCAAAAATGGTTTAATATCCTTGATATATACAGAGAGATCACACAACTCAGGAATAAAAAGACATACTAGCTGATTAAAAAATGGGCAAAAGAAGAAATACAAATGGAAGAAACACATGAAAAACACATGAAAAAATCTTTAACACCACTAGCGATTAAGGAAATGCAAATCAAAACTACCATGACATCATTTCACATCTGACTGACCATTATTAAAAAGTCAGAAATCTGTTAATGTTGGAGAGGATGTGGAGACATCGGAATGCTTATTGACTGTTGATGGGAATAAATATATTGTGTAAACTCGTGGAGTGAATAATTAGAATATAGGTCATCAGAAAATAGAAGGAGGTTAGAATATGGAAAGCTGAGAGGTGATCTGTGCAGAATTGGTAAAAAGGTTTTTTGTAAATCTTTGGCAGTGATTAGAAATGGTGAAAGTATATCCTGATGTTTGTAACTAGCACTGCTATTGCATGGGTATGACAGAGGTTTAAAGGGAAAGTATAAGTTCATGTATATTACTAGAAGGAAAACTAAAAACTGTAACATGGGACTGCAAAAGTTAGTAAAACTCATGTAAAATACAAATATGGGTGAGATTTCATATATAAGACAGTTTTTACAAAATATAAATACAAATATACTAGAGAGAAGGAAAAAGAATAGCATCTATGTACAGCAGGGGAAACATAGTGAGAATGAAATTAGATGAGTTTTGTTTGTTTGTTTTTTGTTTATTATTATTGGATTGATTAAAGTGCTCTAAGAATGATTGAGATGATGTATGCCCAAATATGTGATTACACCCAATACCATTGATTGTACACTTTGGATGGCTTGTGCTTTATTAATATGTATCAAAAAATTTACTTGTTAAAAAAAAGTCCTACTTATAATGGGTTCACACCTACAGGAATAGATAAAGTTTAAGAAAATGTGTTTTAATTTTGGGGTACATAGAGCTCCAAACCACTACACTCCACTCATTGGACCCCCCAAAAACATGTGCTTTCTATATAGAAAATGCATTCATTCCATGACAATATCCTCAAAGACTTAAGTCATTTCAGAAACAATGTTAAGTACTAAGTCTCATCAAAATATACTATGGATATGGCCTGTCTGAGGCATAATCTCCTCTCTGCCTGTGGACCTGTGAATCCTAGAGGATAAATGATCTGTTTCTAATTTAAAATTGAGGCACAGGCAAGGATAAACATTCCCATTCCAGTAGTGGGAGATTGGAAGGAAAGCAGGAGTCTTGGTACCCAAAATTCTGAAACCCAGAAGGGAAAACTCCATTATCTAATGGAGATTTCAAGGTCAAAGAGTCATTCATAGATCAATGTCTTCTCAGGGCTTGATTGAGCTGTAGCCCTACCCCTTCCAAGCACTTGCACAACAACCCTGTTTAAGACAAGGAGCATCTACTAGAGCCTACCTTCTGCTGTTCTGTTTATCAATTCTCCCAAAGGGATGTTGGAATGGGATCATTGCCAGAAAAGAGCACAATATAGATTGGTGTGAAGAGAAATCTCTATTTGACAAATTGAACTGTAACTATAACTTAACCCATATTTAAGTCTCTGGAAACATTTTAAATTAAATAATTTTCACATTGATTTTCATTTATATTTAGTAAAATCTTGTGATTGAAATGTGATTGTTCCCACTTTATAATTATGACTATTAAGCGAAAGCATTTCATGGACATTATAGAAAATTTGAGATTAGTTCTCCGATTGTACTTTCCCTTATTTCTGGATGTAAACATCATGATATTCATTCATCTTTGTGAAATTTAATATGATATATTATGAAAGCATGTGGTAGAAATGGACTGAAAAATAAAACATGGAAATTAGCAGGGCTTTTGTTTTGCTTTGTTTCATTTTTTTGCAAGTTTTACATGACTAGTTTAGCC
The DNA here is from genome assembly GCA_026826555.1 of Tolypeutes matacus. Taxonomy (NCBI): domain Eukaryota; kingdom Metazoa; phylum Chordata; class Mammalia; order Cingulata; family Chlamyphoridae; genus Tolypeutes; species Tolypeutes matacus. The sequence goes on along the minus strand of JAKSZT010049327.1, from coordinate 5,992 downwards.
AAGAGGGAATGAACATTTATTTATTTAATTTATGCAAGAAGTGGATTCACTTGGACCCAACCTCATTATCATTTCCTATCACATCACTGTCTAGAATATCATTAAGCCATTCCAAAAAAGCAATAAGATATCATTTTGCAGACTCTATTTTTATGGAATATTGCCTGGGTCACCTGTAAATATATACTGGGAAGTATGGAGTACCATTAATTTGGAGCCATATAGTAGGCCATTGAGGAATGTGACTGAAATAAGTATTTTTGTATAAAAAGGCTTCACATATAACTTAAAGCTGAAAGTCTCCCTGTTTTTATAATTTTTATAATTCATAATACTCTGTCTTTATACTATTACAGGAAATTTGGGACTAGCTGTATTGGTCATCAGGGATTCCATCTCCATATCCCCATACTATTTTCTGAGTGTATTACCATCTTGGATGCCTGCTATTCTTCAGTTATCATCCTCAAAATATTGATCAATTTCTTGGCAGTGGACTCAATGAAAGAAATGTTTTAGAGAAATTGGTTCATAACTGAAGTGCATTTTAGCATTGAATGAAACTCAAAAGAATGTGGAGGCTAGTTTTTATCTCAGTAGTGAGAAACTAGACAATAAAATGTCTATTAGTTAATACTTTTTACATATCCTAGAATATTTCCAAAGAAAGCATTATTCAGCTCTCCATTGCAGCATTTTACAAATGTACATAAATTGCATCAGTTATATGTCTACTACTATGTTCAAACTGGTCCTTATTAAATATTGATAAATTTATATTGAGATTGTTAGTTTATGTGTAATTTAATTTTCACTAACTGTAATTAGAGACCATGTCCTCAGGATTTGATGGCTTGATATCACATTGATATAATAAGTCCTCAGATTTTATTATAAAGTGAATTGTTCTTCATGAATCCTTGTGAAGTACTTCCCAAATGTTATTTTCTTACACTGTGTGTATTCATATTTTCATATCCATCCTCCAGAGATGCTTTTGCAATGTTGGAGTCAACACCATAGATTTTTATTCCATTATTTATTACTTACTGTTCAGTCACAGAAATATATTACATTAATGTAGAATATGCCCAAATATATTGAGATGGTATGGTAATTTTTATTTAGTGTATAATTAAGCCTTTGGCTAAATGAATGAAAGTATATTTAGTTAAGCTTTATTTTTTCTGCTTTTGTTTATTTTTGTTCTAATAGTTGTTGACTTGGAGTGATATTAAGGATGAGAATATGTTTTCTTTCAGTGAAATTTACTATTTCAAGTGTGAGGTTGATATACAATAGAAAATTTTCAGGCTTTCAATCTCTAGTTATTTATACAAAGATAATTCATATGTCTCAATAGAAAAACCACATTTGACAGCAGAGTGTGGTTTAAATTTAGTCAAAATTTCTCTAAAAGCAACAACAACAACAAGTTGAGAAACAGCTTTAGCCTGATAGTGGGCCATAGTAAAGAACAAATGCTTAACAATGGATTACAAAGTTACCATGAGACCTCAGATGCCCATCATGAAATGAGATGACCCAACAGCCATAAAATTGGATGTGCACAACCACACAACACTCCAAAAAAAAAAAAAAAAAGAAGTGATATATATGAGATAGGGCTTGAGCAGGTCCTGAAGGCACAAATAAGTTACCTGAGGAAGTGGCCTAGATGCCCATGCCCCTCATTTCCACCACATTTTCTTTACAGTCACAGGAAAGGAGTCAAGTTGAGAACAATTTTTTTTCTGGGATACATACAACTTCAAACGACTACAACACTAACAAATATAAAATACCAGATTATCTAAACAATTAAACTTTACATGACCCCACATGAAAGATGAGGTTGGAAACATCCAATAAATTAGAATACAAGGAGAAACAAGACCCTCAAAAAGGAGATAGGACAAGTGAGCTGTTTCAACTTTTGCAGAGGTTGGGAGAAGGTATATACACTATACAAGCATACTGGAGAATAGAAATAAATTATAAAGAATTGTTAAAGCCAAGCATAGGTTAGAGTGTTACGTGTGAAAAGTAGTAAATCCTAAAATCAAGGTGCGTGCATTCATTCTGAATATATTTTGGCAAATTTTGTCTAAGTGTCCATTAAATCGATAAGGGACAGGCTGAGAGTACTTCAGTCGAGGTCATGGTGCACCCTAAAAAATACCGAATATACCCCTCCTCTTTTACTAAATGAGAAACTGCTATTACTGTACAAACTAGAGCTTTATTCTTACTTTAATCTTCCCAAACAACAGATAAAATTTATTGATGTACACAATCATAGAATCACTCCTGCTTTCTGACAGCATCCAATCAAATAAATTTTCACATATACTCTCTCCATATATACTCAACAAAGCCTAAATTGTATAAGTTCTTTCTAAAACTCTCTTTCTTATAAAATAAATATCTCCTCATACCATGTGTACTTCCTTTCTGCAAAGAGAAATAAAACCAAATTGTTCAGCCACATGTGTTCTTGGTGGTCTTTGACTAAAGATCATTGACAATTACTAGGTTAAATGATCTAATAGAGAAGATAAAACAGGTATGGATTCATGATAAATTTAATCATAGGGATGAAATATCTTAGGAGGTGTCCAAAGAAATGTTAGAAATAGAAATTTTTAAAAGCACACACACAATGTAAGACACAAAGAATTCCAGCAACAGGATTATCAGTAGACTCAATACATCTGATGAAAGATTTACTAAAATTTATGATGAACCAAAATGAATTAACCAAACAGAAAAGACATGAAGGGAAAAAAAGTGTTTGGAATAATATTCAAGTGCTGTGGGAAAATATCAAATATTATATAGACATATAGTTAGAGTAGAAAATAAGAAGAGAAAAATAGGGGAGATAATGGACCAACATTTCTAAAAATAAGGAATGGAATCCATCCACAGGTCTACAGATGGTAGAAGACCCCAATAAAAATGCCTACAAATAGCAAATAAACCAACAATCAAAACACATAGTCATTTGTCTCTCTACTTAAAAACAAAAACAAGTAGAAAATTTTGAAGGCAATAAGTGGAAAATATAAAGTACTTAGAGAGGGAAAAAAACATGAGATTTTATCAGACATATCATAAAAAAAGAATGATACAGGTCAGTTCCAGAAAGATGGCTTTGGAGTAACTCAGCAGGGCACAGCTCTCTTATAAAATAGGAGAGAAAGCATAGTATTCCAAGGGAACCGCTTTGGGGACATGCAGACCAGAAGCGTGCTGCACATATTATCTAGGAGGGACTGGGGACAAAAAAGCAAAGAGGCCAAAGGGAAAACTATGAGTTGCTGGACATGTAGCTGAGGATGCTGTCCAACCCCCATGCCTGAGGTGAATAGAGTGGGTAAAACCTGTGACTGAGCAACCACAGAGAGCAGAAAGGACATATTCCTCTCTGTGAAAAGCGAGGGTGTGGGTGAAGGCTGAGTGTGGATTCTCTTCAGTGAGTTTGACCAGCAATGCCCAGTTTAGAATTGCTGGCTTAGTATATCTAGTCAGTGGAAATAGAAGGATTTATCTCCATGGAATGGTTTTTCTGAAGAGTGCCATCTGCTGGTCAGCCAGCAAAGTGAAGGAAGACAAAGCATGTTGCTCCCATTTCCTTCCAAGACACTGTAGATCTGGTCTATACTCCATTAGTAGCTCTCTCTCCTTCTTTTGGTAACTTAAACAGGGCAATCTTAAAGTTCTAGAAAAAATTGATGCAAAAATCAAAGAAGAGCTGTCAAATAAAACCACTAGGCAATAGAGGAAATTAATCAACAGATTGAATTTACCAACACAATCAGATGCCTAGATATAAAATTAAGTAACAAATCATACTAAGAAACAGGAAGATATGGAGCAGCCAAAGGAAGAAACCAAGAATCCAGATAAGAGAAAGGATTTAAGACAACTAATCAATTATGTTCACAGAAATCTTAATCAAATTAAGGATTTGAAGGGAAATATGGCTAAAGAGATAAGTATTATTAATATAAGAGTCTGTGAGCATATTGAACAATCTAAAAGCCTTCAAAGAAAATTATCAGTGCTTATGGAAATTAAAGATACAAGAGATGAGTTTAAAATGCATTAGAGGTTATTGTTAACAGCCATATTGTAATATTCTTGCACCAATGTCAAAAAAGTTACTATATTAATGTTAAGAGTCAATAATTGTGGGGTATGGGATTTTTCCTTTTGGAATAAGGAAAACTTTCAGTGGTTTACTGGTGCTATGACTGCACAACTCTGTGATGAAACTGAGAAGCACCAAGTACACACTTTGTATAGAATGTACAAGGCATGGGACTGTATAACACAGTGAACCATGTGGTGGAAGATGGACTGTGATTAACAGTACAAATATGAGAGTGTTCTGTCATGAACTTTAACAAATGTACAATAATAATACATAGTGTTAATATTATGGGGTGTATGGAAAAATATACCAAGTATAAGCTATGGACCATAATTAGTGGTAATAGTTTGATCATGCTTTTCAATACTTTGTAACAAATGATCCACAGCAATGTAATGAGTTGGTGGAGGGATGATGGATAGAAATTCTGCACATTATGCAAGATTGTTTTGTAAGTTCACAAATTTCCTAATAAAAATAAACTTAAAAAAATACATTAGAGGCATGCAAGTACAGATATTAATTGGCTGAGGAAAGAATTAGTAAATTGGAAGACAGAATGGAAAAAAAATTGAACAGGGTATCAGCGAATGGAATTATAGCATAAAACACACAAAAAATATATTTTATAGATGTTCCAAAAGAAGAGAATGGAAAAGGGGTAGAGAGAATAATTGTGGAAATAAGGACCAAAAATTTTCCAACCGTTATTAAGACATGGATATTAATATTCAAAAATGGCAACATACTCCAAACTTCAGAAACCACATAGGTGACAAGAGTTTGATTTCCATTTTATATAAAGAGATCATACAACTCAATGACAAAAAGACAAGCAACTCAATTAAAAAATGAGCAAAAGATTTGAATAAATATTTTTCCAGAGGAAATACAAATTACCAAAAAGCACATGAAAAGATGTTCAAGATCACTAGTTAATAGATAACTTCATATCAAATCTACTATGAGATATTTCACGCCATACAGAATGATCATTTTTTAATTCTTTTTTAAACAGAATACTACAAATGTTGTAGAAGATATAGGGAAATAGGAACGCTTTTTTTCCTGTTGATGGGAGTGTAAAATGGTGCAGCCTCTGTGGAAGATGATTTGATGGTTCTTCAGTAAGCTGAATATAGAACTGCCATATGATCCAGCAATCTCACCACTTGGAATATATTCAGAGAACAGAAAGCAAGGACTTGAACAAATATTTGCACAGTAATATTTGTATCGGCATTACTCACAATTACTAAAAGATGCAAACTCCCTAAGTGCCTGTTACCTGACGTATGGATAAACAAAATGTTTTATATGCATATGATGGAATACTATTCAGCTATAAAAAGAAATGAACTGGAGAAGCACATGACAACATGCATGAATCTTAAGGAAATTATGTTGAGTGAAATAAGCCATACACAAAAGGAGAAATATTATATGGTCTCACTGGTATGAACTAAATATAATGATTAAATTTATGGAGTTTTACTAGTGAGTGTAGGTTAGTGGGAGACAGAATGAGAGTTGAGATGGGGGAACTGATGATGAATGTATGTAGAATGTTTAAAAAGGTCAATTTTAAATGGATGAGGTTACAAAAATAATAAAAAAAATAAAAAAAAATAAAGAAAAAATAAATGGATGAGGTTGATGGTAAAATGGCAGCACATTTTAAGGAGTATAACAAACTCTCTAGAGTAAGTCTAGAGAGATTAACGTTAATTAAAAGACAGCCAGGGGAAAATCTAGGGACTGTATAACATAGTGATTTTGATGGTAGAAAAGGATTGTACTTAATAATAGAAATACAAGAATTTTGTTCTACCA
>JAKSZT010049297.1:0-22114 GCA_026826555.1 Tolypeutes matacus | reverse complement strand
GTACAATCAGTGGTATTTATTACACAATGTAGCACAAGCTTTATCTAGTTCCAGAGTATTTCATCACCTCCAAAGGAAAGCTTATACCCACAGAAGGAGCCACTCTCCTTTCCACACTCCCTTCAACCACTATCAACCATTAATCTTTTTTCTATTTCTATCGATTTTGGCTTGCTGTGGTTTAAATTGTGTTCCATACAGGATATCTTCAAGTTTTAATCCCCAGCCCCATGAATAGGACTCTTTGGAAATATAGTATTAGATGTTATTAGTTAAGATGGGGCCAAACTGGATTAAGGTTGGCACTAATCCTGCGTGAATGGTGACCTTAAAGAAGGACAGAATTGGACACAGATGGAGAGAGAAAATGCCATGTGTTAGAGGTAGACATGGAGTCCTGCTGCAACAAGCCAAGGATCACATGTAATTGATAGAAGATAGAAAAGGCATCAAATAGATTCCTCACTATGTATTTTTCAAAGAAGTTTGGTCCTACTGACACTTTGATTTTGGACTTCTAGCCTTCAGAACTGTGAGACAATGCCTTGGTTGTTTTAGGCAACCTAGTTTGTTGTACATTGTTACAGAAGCTCTACGAAGTTAAAACACAGATTTTAAAAATAATGATACTATTAACATTCTCATATATGCCTTCTGGTGAACATATGTATGGATATTTGTTCGGTGTGGAATTGCTGAGTAAGAGTATACATGTAGGTTCAGCTTTAGAGGAGACTGCCAAATAACATTTCAAAATGGTTTCCCGATGTTATTTACTATTTTTTAAATTCTTCTAGAATTTGTCTTTCCATTTCTTCTGCCAATTTTCATATTGAAGAATTTCCCCTTTTTGATTTGTGGGAACTCTTTTCATACTGTGGATACTAATGCTTTGTCATACATGATGCAAATTACACATCACAGTTAAACTCTGAAAGCAAAGACAAAGAGATCTTGAAAACAACAAGAGAAAAATGACTCATTACTTAGCGAGGAGTAGCAAAAAGATTCATTGGTGGAGGCCACAAAGAAGTGGAATGACATATTCAAAGCACTGAAGAAAAAAACTGTCTATCAAGATTTCTATATCCAGCAAAATGAAAGTGAAATAAAGACAATCCAAGATAAAGACAAAGAGAACTTGTTAACAAATATGCTGTCTTGGTTTGCCAGGTTGCTATGACAAACACCACGCATTTGTTGACCTAATCAAATGGAATTTATTGCCTCATAGTTTTAGAGGTTGTAAGTCCAAAATCAAGTTGTCAACAAGGCAGAGCTTTCTCCTGGAGTTGTAGCTTTCTGGTGATGGCAGTCTCTCATTATATGGTGAAGTCCTGGATCTCCTCCTCTGGCTTTGTCCTACTGACTGTAGCCAAATTTCTTCTGCTCATAATGGAACCAATATTACAGATTCAGGTCCACCCTGATTCTTTCATGCCACACCTAAATAGGGTCTTAGAAGCTCCTATTCACAAATGGGTGTACACTTTAAATGATAATACACCTTCAAAGAGTCCTATTTACAAATAGGTTCACACAGGAACATGGATTAAGAATAAGAACATGCCTTTTTTGTGGATATAAAATTCAACCACCAAAAAAAAATAAATAAATAAATAAAAATAAAAAATAAAATAAAATTCAACCACCCAAAACAGGCCTTACAAAACATTCTTAAAACTGCTACTTCAGATTGAAAAGAACTCTCTCCAGACAAGGACTCAAGTTCACAGGGAGAAATGGAGAGCACTAGAAGTGATAATTATTTATGTTAACATAAAAGGTTATATAGATATACTTGTTCTCATTTCTTTCCTTAACTTTTTTAAAAGGCTAAAGATTGTATAAAGCAATAATTATAATTTATATGATACATTTATAACATATATAGATATAATATACTGATAATGGCATACAGAATGGGGGAAGACATGCAGGTACATTGGAGCAAATTCTCTACATTTTTCTGAAATTAAGTTAACATTGATCTGAAGTAGACTGTGATAAACATATATATATAGTTAATCTTAAGGAATAACGAAAGAAGTTAAGATTGATTTAAATGATGCTGTAAAAATTTCTAACACAACAAAGGTAGTCACAGGAACAGAAGAACAAACAAGAAAGGTGACAAAGAAAACAAACCCCAATGTGAGAAATATAATCCAAACATGACAATATCTACGTTAAGTATGAATAGTCTAAATACTCTAAAGTCGGAGGTTGTCATGCTAGATGAAATGGCAAGATGCCATTAATTATGTACTGTCTATACATCTATAAGAGATGCAGCTTACATTCAAAGACACAAATCAGTTGGAAGTACAATAAAAAGATATACCATTCAAAAAGTAGCCTTTAGAGATCTAGAGTGGTTACTTTATTATCAGACAAAATAGAATTTGCATCAAGAAATTATACTACAGATATAGTGAGACTTTACATAATAATAAAAAGGGTCAATAAATCAGAAAGATATTACCATTTTAATTATATGCACACTTAGCAACCAAGCCTTCATATACATAAAGGGAAAAGACTGGCACCTATCTCAGAGATAACCAAGTGAAGAAGGATAGGGCAAAGTTACTATCACTTCCTCCCACTTTATGCTGCCAACAAACAGCATTATTATGATTGTTTTAATCATCTATTTATTTGTTTGGCTCATATAAAGCATCATCTTCCTTGGAATGTCCAGCCTATAGCTGTTTTTAGCATGTACAGTTTATGTATAATGAATGTTACTGAATGAATGAATTAATTAATAAGCAGTGAATGAATGAATGACACCTCTGCCAGAGCTAGGGAAGCAAGGGACCATAATACATTATAAGAACTATTATAAGTTGTTATAAATGTCTTATGTGGCATTTTCCAAACAGAATTCCTAGAAATGTTAATAGGTATTCATTGAAAAACAAGAGTTTGGAACTCAAACTTTACTGTCTCCATTCCTTTCTTGGATATTCCCAATGCCAAGGGAATCTAAATCCATTCCCTCACTTTTGCAAACTTATCTGACCAGAATTTTATTAATATCTTGATAATTTCCCTTTAGAGCCCTGTATGTAATATGCCTACCTCTAGTGTAAGATAGCTCTCAGGTGGTGGGGAATGAGCCTAGAGAGGTAGATCGTGGCTCAGCCAAGAGATTTCTGGTATAAAATGGTGAGGAACTTGAACTTTATTGTGAAGGCTACATAAACCATTAACAGATTTTACATATAGGAGTAATATTGTCTAATTTGCATTTTATAAATATCCTAGCAGCATTGTACAGGACAAATTGGAGAGAGATCAGGCAAGAGGCAAAGAAGCTAAGAGGAAGTTTTTGGCAATGATCCAGGCTATAAGTGATGAAATCTTGGAATAAGACTATGAAAACAGGAATGGGAAGGAGGGGTGAAATTTAGAAAACATTTAAGAATTAGGATTGACCCATCTCCATGATTAATTACATTAAAGAATGAGAGAGCAGGAGTATTCAAGGAAAACTTCCAGCTTCTGACTTAGAGAATTTTTGGTGGCATTTGCCTGGACAGAGAAGATCTTTTGTTTGAGTACACATGAGAGTCCAATTGGAAATTCAGATGTGGGGTTCAGGAGAGTGTTCTAGGCTAGACGTGAAGGATTGGGCTCCCTGGTATGTGAATTGAGTTGAAGCCATAAGTTTTAGTGTGGTCACTCAGAGCATGTAGTGTAGGAGGGAAGTGGGCAGGAGATAGAACCTTGGGGAACATCAAATTGTAAGGACTGTTCAGAGTACAGGGTATTGGACTAACTGCATCCAAATGGCGTCTGCTTATAGAGACTCCAGCCACATTGGATTAGGCTCACCCTCATACATTGGCCATACCTTAACTGATAATATCTTCAAAGGTTCTATTTACAAATATATTCACACCTACAGGACCCAAGTTTCAGGTATGAACATGCTTTTTGTGGGGGACATGATTCAATCCCCATGAGTGTGGGTATACACATAAATATGTGTGTATACATATAAATACATATATATACAAAAACATATATAGATAGATAGACACATACCACAAACATATACAGTCACACTCAGACACATACAGACACATACAACAAACTCACCCTGGAAGAGATGTTAAAGGAAATTGTTCAGGCTGAAGGAATATGATACCAAACAGAAAATTGTGACAGTTACTGAACTCTGTCATTTTAGCACAGAACCACAAAAGACAATGAATGATTGTAACTGTGTTTTAATGAAACCTTATTTATGGACACAGAAATTCAAATATCATGTAATTTTCACATTTCCTGAAATATTGTTCCTATTTCCATTTTTTTAACCATTTAAAAATGCAAAAACACTCTTAGTGATAAGAATGCAAAAACAGGTGGTAAACTACATTTTCCACACAATGCATAGATTTCTAATTTATGTTCTAAATAACAGAAGTTATTAGCCTGGATACAAAGCAAATTGCAACCATATGCTGTTTGTAAGAAATCCACTGAAATATAAAGAATTCGATAAGTTAAAAATTGAAAGGATACACAAAAATATGCCATACAAATGCTAATCAAAGACTAATGGAGTAGCTCTATTAATAGCACACAAAGTAGACTTCAGTACAGGAAATATTGTCAGGGATAGAAAGGGACAGTACATAATGATAGAGCGGTCAGTTCTTCAAGAAGATATAATCCTAAATGTGAGTGCAACAAACAATGGAAATTCAAAATAAAAGATGAAAGGATAAATAGACACATCTATAATTACACTTGCAGTCTTCAACACTTCCCTCTCAGTAATTGATAAAACAAATAAGTATAAAATCAATAAGGATACCAATGGCCTGAAAAATAGTACAATCAACTTGACCTAATTTATATGTATAGAACACTAAACCATAAGAGCAGAATGCACATTCTTTTCAAATGCACATGGAATATTTAACAAGTTAGATCATATTCTAGTCAATAAAACAAACTGCTTCAAACATAAAATAATATAAATAATACAAAGTATTTCCTGTGATGATAGTGGAATTGAACTAGAAATCAATGACAGAAAGGGATCTGGAAAAGCCCCAAATATATGGAGAATTAAAAAAGTTCTTATCAATAACTCATGGGTCACAGACAAAGCAGCAAGGGAAATTAAGTAACATTTTAACTAAATGAAAATGAAAATAGAATGTTTACAAATGGGTAAGGTACACTAAAGCAGTGCTTGAGAGAGATTTATAGCATTAATGTTTATGTTTTAAAAGCAGAAAGATCTTAAATCAGTAAGCTAAGACTCCATTGAAAGACTCTAAAGAATGAAGCATTAAGTCTGTCAAGTGTAATATTTAATTAAGACCAGAAACCCTTTCTAATAGAAGGAAATGAAGGTCACACAACAGGACAGGTGCTTCATGCTGAGTTGTCATATGGGGAAGGATGTGTTGAGAGATATTATTTTTTCCATTTTTTTTATATAGGATGTTTTATTACATTGAGTGAAATAAGCCAGATACAAAAGGACAAATATTGTATGGTCTAACTAATATGAACTAAATGCGATGAATAAACTCACAGAGGTAAACTCTAAAGTATAGGTTATTAGGAGATAAAATGTGGGTTGAGAATGGGAGCTGATGCTCAATGTATGTAGAATGTTTAATAAGGTTTATTGTAAAAGTGTGGAAGTGGATAGAGTTCATGGTAACACATTATAGTGAGTATAAATAACACTGCTGATTTATGAATGAAATTGTGGCTGAAAGGGGTAGTCTCTGGAAAGGAAACTAGAGAATAATCTAGGGAACATATAACAATGGAAAAGACACTAGAGAATAATCTAGGGGACAAATAGTGATTTCAGTGGTGGATGAAATTGTGATTCATCGTATAAATATAACAAAGTTCTTTTACAAAGTCTTAAGAATATGGTGATACAAGGAAAAATTGCAATTAATGAAACGTAAGGATGATAGTTAACAGTAATATTGTAATATTTTTGCAGCAAAAGGGGAATATAGGGTATGAGATTTTTCCTTTTGGAGTAATGAATCATTCTAAAATTGAGAAAGGTGATGACAGCATAGCTCTCTGATAAAAATGAGAGCCACTGAGCATACACTATGAATGGATTGTACAAAGCAAGGGACTGGATAACACAGGGAATCCCATGGTGGAAGAAGGACTGTAGTTAACAGAACGAATATTAGAACATTCTCTCATGATTCAGGGTGTTCATAAACAGAATGGTTAGGAGGAAAATACTCCAAATGTAAGATATGGACTGTACTTAGTTCATAGTTTGTAAGAAATGTTTCACAATAATGCAAGGTGGTGGTGGTGGGGGTGATGTATGGGAGCCCTGTATGATGATATGCATGTTTGTTTTCTAAGTTCACAACTTTTACTATACACTTACTGTTTAGGTATATGCATGTATGATATATTTCAATAAAATTTTATAAAAAATATATATGTAGAGCATCTAACACCTATTACCTGCTCATTAAATGGCACTACTCTAACTATTGTTATGGTTGATGAAAAGCATACATGTTAGCTAGTAACTTTGCATTTTTCAGTGCACTAACACAACAAATAATTATGACTTGCACTGATTGTGTTCTTGCTGTATACCAAGCATAATGCTAATTCCTCAAAATGAATCATCATAAAAATATGTGAACTCTTTCAGTACAAATTATTAAATCTTAATTACTTTGGAATGTAATATCCTCTAGCTTGAAACACTTCAATGGCTACACATTATATTTAGAATCAGATTAAGTGACTCATTTTAGTTTATGTGGTGGGCAGCCTATAAGTGGCTTCCAAGGATCCCTGCCTCCTGGTTTACACATCCTTGTCTGGAATTAGTGACTCTCTTCTAATAAAAAGTATATGGACAAAGAGATGATACATCACTTCCAAGATTCACAAACAGATCATCTGTGACTTCTGTCCTGCTAGTTCTCCCTTTTGTTCTTTCTCTATGTATGTATGTATGTATGTATGTATGCATATATCTATATCCATCAGTCTTTTTATCTCTATCTCTTTATCTTACTCTCTCCTTCTCTCCTATCCCTCACTCTGGGAAACAAGCTGCAATTTTATGGGCTACCTTGTGCAGAAGCCCACATGGGAAATAAAAGAGAGGGAAGGCCTGGAAAACAGAAAGGGACAGAGGCCCACAGTCCAAACTGAATCCTTCCAATAACACACAAGTGACCTTGAGGCAGAACTTTACCCGGGTGAGCCTCAGCTGAGACCACAGCCTCAGCCTGTGGAGGCAGTGACAGATGGTGCTAGGTGCCTCCAGGTTAAGAGTTGGGTGGGCTTGGCCCTAGTTTGGCAGCAAGTAGATTGCCAGAGATTGCCAAGAACAAAAGTGGGGATATATGTCATGGTGGGGTCACAGACAGAGGTCATAGATGCTCAGCTGTGGACTGGAAGGCAGGAGGCTAGGACATTCAGCTGGAAAGGTGTAATTGTCAGTTAAACTGTTGCAGGCTGATGGGGCTTTGTGTCCTCTAAAAATCTAAAGGGGATTCAAGTCCAGTGTGATCACATGAGCCTCCAAATGCAGAGAAGTGAGGAAGAGGAAGATATTAGAGCAATTGGAAGAATGAGAAGGGCTCTAGCCACCACTGCTGCCTTGAAGATGGAGGGAGATGTGGAAGGTATGAGAAAGCATGAGAAAATTTGCCAGTTTCCTGAATGGCCTTAGAAGTGGACTTTTGCTAGAAACTCCTGGAAAAAACAACCCTGGGGACTCCTTGATTTCTGCCTGGTAAGACCCTGAGCAAAGGACCATGCTGAGCTCACACAAACCTCTGACTCACAGAAACTTCTGTGTAATAAATGGGTGTAATGTATTGCCATTATGATTGTGGTAACTTGTTATGTGGCCAAATAAAAAAATAAAAAGAATAAACTAATGATAGCTACTTGATGGACTTTAGCTGAGTGAAACCTAAAAAAAATAAACAGGAAATATCTTCATATGTGTGATCTTACTCCCTATTCATTTTTTTATTAGAGAAGTGTTTGGTTTACAGAACAGTCTTGCATAAAATACAGGATTCTCATCTACAACCCTATTATCGACACCTTGCATTGGTTTGGAATTCCTGTTACAATTGATGAAGGCACATTTCTATAAGTGTACTATTGACTATAGTCAGCTTAGGGTTCATTGTGTAGTGCAGTTCCATGGATATTTTGAAAGATGTTTTATTCCATTACCATTATATAACATAACATTTCCTTTTTTAACCACACTCAGTACATATTTCAGTGCTGTTAATTATCTTCACAATGTTGTGCTCCCATCACCAACACCTATTACCAAAACTTTACAATCATCCCAGGGATGCTGAACTTCCTATTCCCTGCCCCTATCCTGTCCCCTGGTAAACCATATTCTAGATTTTGACCATGAGTTTGCTTATTTCCTATATTTCATATCAGTGAGATACAATATATGTACTTTTGTGTCTGCATAACAGATAAACAAGCCAAAAGATATATTCCCCATACATCAGTATTGCAGTGACCATTAAAAGGAGTAGTTTTTAAAGTTTTAAATTTTTTTCTGTTAAGATGTGCTCATGATTAGCATTATCAAAGCCCAAATGTGTTTGCTGAGTGGATTTTTTGCTTTGCATATGTCAAGTGATGTAGACATAGTCCCTGATCTCTACAACTGTACACTTTAACCAGCTCCTGCAGGCTTGGCCCAGAGAATTAGGCCATGAGTGGTTCTCTACAGCTCTCCTCTGTTTAGTAAACAATGAGCTTGTATTATGATGAAAATTTTTAAGAATCAGTTAAGTATCTAAGATCCCCTTCCATTCTAAAACTGGCCTTGCAGTCTAGACTGCTGGGTTGGGGAGAATGAGAGCAGCCCAGTGACTGGTGAGAAGGAGACCCCAAACAAGCCCATATTGGTCCTGGGCATAAGCGGCCTCCAGAGGGATTGGAGCAGCTCACAGAACACAATGTGCGGGTCTCCCCTCTTTTGAGCCTGTTTACATCTCTTACCTGAATCCTGTCCTTGTCTCTGGCTTGTGCCTCTTGGACATGCTGCTGCCTGGTCATTTGGCCACATGTCAGCAGCTTAACTTCTTGTGTCCCGGTGAAGGTCCAGAAGAGCACCTTGGCCAAGACATTAGCAGGAGTAGAGGACAGAGCTCTTCTGCTCAGGAAGGAAAGACCAGAGCAGCTGTCTCCTCATAAGGTGCTCAACAGTGAAGGTTTCCTGCAACCAGATGGGGATGGCAGGAAGTAGGTTCAAGAGGGACATGGTCTGAGGATAGAAGGGAGGTTAAAAGGAGGAGGTATGTGTTTGTATATGTGTATGTGTGGGCACATCTGTGTGTGCATGTGTGTGCATGTTTGTGTTGATGTGTTTGTGCTTACATGTGCCTGTGTATCTGTCCAGAGAGATTATTTTTCCCCTTTGGCAGAGATGTTGTGGGTTTACAGAACAATCATGTATAAAATACAGGATTCCCAAATACCACCCCACCACCAACATTTTTATTTGGTATGGAACATTTGTTACAATTGATGATATTACATGTTTATAATAGTACTATTAATTAAAGGTCATGGTTTAATTTAGGGTTCATTGTTTGAGTAATGTAGTTCTATGGATTTTTAAAAAAACTTATTCTCATATATACAATGTAACATTGACACTTTTGTTCCTTTTAATCATATCCAGATATATATTTCAGCACTCATTTATCTTATTTCAAATTGTATTAAATTGCTCTAAATGAAAACTTATTTAGGCTAGAGAGTAGGGGTGCTATATCCAAACACTGATAGTGTGAAAAAATGTTTCTCAAAATAGCTTTTTAATTATAAATGTAGTGAGCACTCATTGTATGTTGAGGTAAACATAGTAGGGCACAGACATTAAAGATTTCACTTAACATCATGTTGTGGGAAGATTGTTATTCAGTATTCCGTGACTACAAACAGTTTCATCTTCAATACAGAGAATACTATGTATATATATTTTTTGATGTACCAGGACCGGGAATTGAACCCAGGACCTTGTAGGTAGAATCTTGTGCTCAACCACTGAGCCAAATAGGCTCCCTGAGTTGATTTTTTTGTTTGTTTGTTTCTTTGCTTGTTGTTTGTTTCTTTTTGTTTTTAGGTGGCATGGGGGACCTGAATCCAGGACCTCCCATGTGGGAAGCAAGCACTCAAATGCTTGAGCCACGCCTTCTACCAAGACTGCTTTATAAAGTGTATACTTAAAAGTGGATCATAACCTTTATAGTGTGCCACTTTCTGTCTTTGTGATTTTGAAGGAAAAACAACTGTGGTTACTTTTGGTTAGCATCTGTGCAGCACTCCTGGGCTTAGAAGTCATCAGGGAATATGTTTACTTAGCATCTGCTAGAGTCAGGAATGAGTCTAAACAACAGGTCCTAGCTCCCCAGAGCTTATGATCTACACCAAACACCATTAGGGAGCATTAGAAGGGAATTTAGATTCACAACTGCATACATATGCAGAGATGGCCTAGAAAATACATGATCATTGTCTCATTTTTGTGTATTAGTTCAGAGGTAAATGAGAAGAAGTGATAGAAGAAGTGTAAATTTTGCAAATCAGTGCAAATCAAATAAATCAAAGCAGGGGTCCATTTCATTTTCCATAAAGAAAGTTTTCATTCTTTTCCGATTCTGCTCGGTGATTGGACATGAGCACTAATCTTTTGGAAGACACTTGTTGAAAGTGGCACAGACCAGATGAGAAGTACCTAGGTCCTTGAATCACTTCTTCAGAAATGTCTGACTCATCAAGAAACAATGTTAGATTTTTCTGTGAACAAAAAAGTAGCATTTTAACTTGCTATGATAGAAATATTGTGATTTGCGTATTATATTAACTAGCGATACTTTAATCCACCAGCCGTCCCCATTCCAGGTGACATGCTACTCTGCTTATTCTTTGGAGGAACAACTTCTTTTAACTCTATCAGGGCTTGGTACCATTGTCTTTCACTGTGCTCTGCCATTGTCTCTCCCAAGTTTGGCTCACAGGACAAGCTCATGACCCAAACTATTTGAGTTCTCCATTAATTTGGTTGCCTGCAAAGTTCAGGGACGGGGTCATGACTCAAAATATGCCACTTAGAGTCTCTTAAGACTAAATATATGGACCATGTGAAAAGAGTTTTCCTCTTCTTTGAACACAAAGGTGGCACCTTGTCCTCTGAAATGTAATATGCTGGCTGTAGAAGTAAGATAATTAAGGGAGAACGAAACAGCTGAGATCCGCAGAGAAAAGGGAAGCCCTAGAGTAACTAAGTTTCTGAATTTAGCTCTGTACTAGGCCAGTGGCTGGGCTTAATGGTAGATGAGCCAAAAATTCATTACAGTTTTTAAATTTTAATTTCCATTTAGGTATTTAATGCACTTAAGCTAACTGTAGTGGATTTTTGTATTTTTCAATCAAAGGAGTGTTGACTAATGCTCCACCCACTACAATGCTAGTTCTGGCCTAAAATATAATCTCATCCACATCCCTTTATTCTCATATCTGCATTTATCCAAATTCCCCTAAATGGTCTTTCCACTTCCATTCTTGCTTCCCTATAACTCATTCTTTACATAGCAGTCAACATAATCCAAGAAGTGTACATTGTACTAAAAACTCTCCAGGATCATTCCTTTAATATTAAAACACTAGCCAGAATTCTTTAACCAGAGTCTGTGGGCCTGGCAGGAGCTGCCACTTCCCTGCTCCTTCGGTCCCATCTCACATCCCTCTCCCCTCACTCTTCACACTGCAGGTGCACTGGATTCTCTATTTCCTGGACCATCTAGAAGCTTCTGTACTTTGGGCCTTTGTACCTGCCATTCTCTCACCTGGGAAGTTACTTCTTTGTTCATGTGATGGGTTTTCTTCCTCCTTTAGGCCTTGACTAGCAGGCCTCTCTTTCTCAGAAGGAAATCCCCTGACCATCCTATTAAACTTCTTTATTTCCTTCACAAGAGTATCTGTCATTGTCTTGGCTAATTAATTTTTTTTTTATGTTTATTAACTGCTGCTTCTCATTAGAACATAAGCTTCAAGAAGGCAGGGACATGGTTTGTGCCATCGAGAGCTGAATCTCTGGACATTGTGTGTAATACACAGCTGGTACTCAATAAGTAACTCTCCTCATCCTGTGGCAGGCCCAGATGGGTCCTCACTGTGCTATTTGAACACCAACAGACTAGAAATTCTCTTGGTTCTTATGGGTTCTAGAGCTTAATGGTCTTCCTTTAATAAAGAAATGCAAATAAAATATAATATTTTGCTTAGCATTCCTTTAGGTTGGAGTAATGGAGGGGCATATTATCAGGGATTTAGAATTGTATCTCTTTCCATGGAATAGTTTTCCAACAGGAATTCAACATTGTTTATTAACTTCTTTGAGCCCCCACCCCCAACTCTCTTTTGCAATGCATCAGTATTCTGAGTTAGCAATGGATCTGTATGAATCAAATATTATAAACTGGTCAAGTCATAATGATACACAACATATTGCCAAGGATATGTTTGACCAGTACATATCTTTAAGAAAAATCTAGAAAATCTTTTGATATTCTCAAACCCGTGTTCTCCATTTAAGGAATGTTTGCATGTAGAACATTTTAACAAAGAGAATTTCCAGATTCTTGATATTTTAAACTAATCACAGGCTTTACTTGTTTTTCTAAATTTGTTTCCTAGGTATAAGATTTATTACCTATTTCCTGATTGTAAAGGTAGGAAATAGATTAAATCAATAAAGTTTTTTTCAGTTTTGAAATGGGATTTTATTTTCTATTTCACTCCTTCCTGCCTAGAAGGAATTGAAGGATTTTTTATTATGACAAATATCTTCAGAATTTTAAAAAGGCAAAATATAACAAAAGTTTAGTTGAGAAAACAAATTCTATATGAACAGTATTAATGATAGCTTATTTAAAATAGCACAATATAAATTTGCTTTGACAGATGATGTTGTCACCTTCTAAATATCAGTACTCTTTATATAATTTTTGAATGGCCTAGATGCATTCTACTTCAAAAAGACTTCACTTTTCTTCTCTAGAGTTTCCTTGACTTAAAACAATGGCTTGAGGAAAATCACATGAGTCAATACTTCAATTTCATGTAGGTGAATACTTGTAAAAAGCCTCCTTTCTTTTTTTTCCCCAAAAGTAAAAATTTAACCCAGGCCCATGAATTTTGAAATCTTAAATGCTGGAAAGATATGGTCAACTATATGAACAATTTCCTATTTTTCTCTCTAGTTTGGCTATATTCTGTTTTCATAATGGTTATAGGTGAAATAGAGATGTTTTTTCTTTATTTCAATTATCAAATAATTTCTAAGTAGTTGAAATTCTGTGTTCCTCCCACCCCAGGGAGAACCTCACCAGTAGTCAGGGCTACTGGGGATGTAGGACAAGATGTGCTCTCCCAAGGGGGTCAGGACAGGAGGGTGGGTGCAGGCTGACATCAGGCTCTGCCTGCCCTGGCATGGAGCTTCTTCTGCTGGAGGAAGGGGATGAATCTTCTTCTAATTCCCACAATGCTACCCTGTGCAGTAGTGCAGGTCCTGCTGGCAGCCTTTCTCTCCTTGAGTCCTGGTTTAGGCCCTGTTTTTGGTGCCCATTTCTTCTCTTTCTCAGGGAGGCCTTCTCCAAGGCTGTAGGTTGAGTTGGGGAATAAAAATTATTGTTTCTATATTATGCTCGCCTAATTTATCTTTTCCTCTTAAAATCTCCATTGTAGAGTATCCTTTATTTTGCAGTGGCTCATCTGCAAAACTAAAGAGATATATGCCCCCTTTGCTGAGTCTGAGATCTCACTGGCATGTTATGAGATTTAAGAACTTCTGTTTCTCCTAATCTCCATCACCATTAAAAGTCAATTTCCTTTTAAAAAGCTCTATTCTTTCTGTTACCAGAGGAATCCTTTTTCTATTACCCTAATCATATATGTTCTAGGACCAGTAGGTAGCAGTAGTTATATACTTTTATCTCTTCAACCTGCGCAACCGTAGAAATAGAAGAGTTATGTAAAGGGCAGAGTTATTTTGTTTTGTTTTGTTTTTGCCTTTGGAACAGTTTTATACTTTGAAACCCAGCACAATGTCTCCCAGTGTGCAGAGTTCAAGTTTACATGGTTTGGCTTAAGAAGAATATTCAGGTTTCTCAGAGGAAAACAGACTCAAGCTATCACTGTGAGAAGGGAACAGCTGTCCAGGCTTCAAAGGGGATAATCCAACACAGCCAACTACTTGTGCCACAGAAGACAGTCTATCCCTTTTTAATAATCTAATTGCTAGCATGGCAAGGAGAAAGCCCCTATCTGACTTAATAGTGAACCAACTCCTTTATTATCATCTTTTCTGCCAGAGTCAGGACTGATGTTTGTGAGGTTTAAGATTCCAGGGACCTAGTCCCTTGCCTTGGCAAATACTTACATCCTAACCGGGCTACCTATGCCCAGGTGTCCATTCCCACCAGAGTGTCTTTCCTGGCTCTCTACTTCCACAGCAATTCTTGAGGTAGAGCCTGAACTGAGATGTTGTGAGGGCCACAGGCTAGACTTAGACTGAGACCTGTGGGTGGCAACAGGGAGCTAATTATAAGCATGAAGACAAAATGAACACAATAAGACTGAGGTAAATGAACACTAAATCCAATTGGGTCTGTAAACATCCTGTTGGCTCCCTCTTTCCTAGCAGCAGAAGATGGGGCTGCAGTGATTAGAAAAGTAGCCTGGCAGGCCTTTGTGGGAAAATTATGTCTGGACTATTTCAATTAAGGAGGCAACTGTGGATTTTTAAAAATAAATCAATTTTATTAATGGGTATTAATAAAGCATAAATCCATCCAAAGTGTACAAACAATGGTATTTGGTATAATCACATAGTTGTACATTTTTAGAGCATTTTCATTATTCCAATAATAATAATAATAACACAAAACAAAATGCATTACCTCTCAATCTTTCTTGGTTTCTCCTGCCATGCATAGCTGCTATTCTGTTTCCTTCTTCCTAGTATATTTGTATTTAAATTGTGTAAAAACAGTCTTACATGAACTATCTCCTATATTCATATTTTACATGAGTTTTCATGTTATACGGTGCCATGATATATTTTTGGCTTTCCTTCTAGTAATATAAATGACCTTAAACTTACACTTTCAACCACCGTCATACCCATTATAACTCTGCTGGTTTCACACACTTAGATGTGCTTTCACCATTTCTATTCATTTCCAAAGATTGACAAAAACCTTTTTACCAATTCTGCAGATTAACCCTCAGCTTTTCATTCTCTACCCTCATTATAGTTTCTGGTGACCTGTATTCTAATTATCAACTTCATGAGTTTACACAATATATTCAGTTTATAAAAGCTCAATCATACATATTTGTCCTTTTGTGCCTGGCGCGCTTCACTCAACATAATGCCCTTCGTGTTTATCCATGTAGTCATCTGCTTGACAACTTTATTTCTTCTTACTGCTGAGTAATATTCCATCATGTGTATATACCACAATTTGTTTATATATTCATCAGTTGATGGACACCTGGGTTGCTTCCATCTTTTGGCCACTATGAACATTGGTGTGCAGATGTCTGTTATTGTGACTGCTCTAAGTTCTTCTAGGTAGATACCTAATAATGGTATTGCAGGGTCACATGGCATGTCTATGTTCACCTTCCTTAGGAACTGCCAAACTCTTCCACAGTGGATGTGTCAATTTACATTCCCACCAACAGTGAATAAGCATTCTCATCTCTCCACATCCTCTCCAACATGTACAGTTTTCTGACATTGTAATAGTGACCCGTCTAATAGGTGTGAAATGATATCTCATTGTACTTTTGATTTGCCTTTCCCTAATTGCTTGTGAGGTTGAGCATGTATTCATTTGTTTCCTCACCATTTGTATTCCTTCTTTAGACAATTGTCTTTTCAAGCCTTTTGCCAATTTTTTAATCTGGTAGTTTGTCATTTAATTATTGAGTTTTGTGATTTCTTTACATATCATGGATATTAAACCTTTATTGGATATGTGGTTGCCAAATATTTTCTCCCATTGAGTTGGATGCATTTCACCCTTTTGACAAAGTCCTTTGATATACAAATGTGTTTAATTCTGAGGAGGTGCCATTTATCTTTCTTTTCTTTTGTTGCTCATACTTTGGGTGTAAGTTTTAAGAAAATACCACCTACCACAGGTACTTGAAGATGTTTCTTTTAAATTTCTTCCAGGAATTTTATGGTTTTCACTTTTGTATTTAGATCCTTGATCCATTTGGAGTTAATCTTTGTACAAGGTGTGAGCTACAGGTCCATTTCATATTTTGTATATATAAATATATGTATATACACACACAGGCCAATAACTTACAAAATTGTGTGGGGCAGAGTGTAAACTGTAATATAAGCTGTAGTACATGGTTAGTACCAATGTTTCAATATGGGTTCATCAATTTTAACAAATGTACCATACTAATGAAGGCTATTGTTAATATGGGGCAGTGTGGAATGGGGAGGAGTGGGGCATATTGGAAACACTTATCTTTTTTATGTAACATTTATGTAATCTAAAGCTTCTTTAAAAATGAAAAAAATATAATTAAAAAAATAAAATACATATGTGACTTTCATTAAATTTCTATATGACAACAATGTATTGCAGTGGCTAACCACAAATACACACACACACAGCATGTTTCTATGATGCATAGAAAATTTCTGGAAAGATACAAAAGAAACATTTAACAGTCATTGTCTCTGGTGGACAAACAGGGTATCTGAGTAGGAGGAAGTATCATTTTATGATATTTCTTTGCAAAATTTGAATAAAGAAAAAGACCCTCTAATAAGTTTGAATAATGCTAAGAGACATAAATTAATTTGCGCAGTGCTAGGGCTTTCCAATTTGTAAATTTCTTTCTTATCCATGGTATCCTCTTCATTAAGAGTGACCAGACTAAGTTCACATGAACTGGGTGTGAGCAAAAGGAGAGTGTGGGGCTTTGGGAAGGCTACTTAGATGGATCTGACCCATCTGTAAGGGCCCCTTTGGCCCCCCTCCTATTTTCCTTCCTACCATCTTAAAAGCAGACATGATAGCTGCTCCAGGCTGAAGCTCCAGAAATCAACTTGGATCATGAGAGAGTTTTAAGGATGGAAACCACATACCTAGAGGCTGGTGCAGAAGGAAAAGTGATCACTGAACTGCCATCATGGACAGTCCTGGGTCAGTAAACACTGCCAAGCTCTAAAGTCCTGCTACATGGTAAGGGGAAGAAAAGAAATATCTAATTTGTTTGTGTCACTATTTTGTGTTTTCTGCCAAATATAAAATCTAATCCTAACTGAAGCACTAGATTTGATGCTGAACGACTGTGTGACCTTGGAGAATTTGAGCCCCATCTCTGGGACATGTCCCCATCTGCATACTGGCAGTGGCAAGGGTGAGGAGGTCTTGTGTGATCCTTGAATAGTGCTTGGTTTTAAGGGTTTGAAAAAGAAGAAGGAAGTACTGTTGGGAGTGGGTGGGGCAGAATCCAAGCTGGGGAACCTCAGCAACTGTCCAAAAAGATGAGATCAAGAAGTTTATAAAAACCCAGGTGTCAGTCATACCAGGATATAGCAATGCTTTGAGGTCTCTGAAGCTTTAGTAATTTGGGAGGTACCACTTTAATGAATATAATACAAAATTACACCAAAAATTTCTGTAGCCCCTCCCTTTTACAATGGGGTCTCTGAATCTTAAACTTCATGTCGTTCCTATATGTTTAGTCATTGCTCTCCACTCTTTTGTAGTCCAACATCATCATGTAACCTCTAAGGCCTGATGCAGAACATGTTTGTTCATGCATCTTGCAGTCAGAAATGCTATTCTCAGCAGTTCTGTCCCAAAACTTCACAATTCACAATGACACACTTCTAATATTCCTCCTTTACAAACTCTGTTTGGATTTGTGCTCTCCACACTCTGGAGAAGGAGGCTTTCTGTTTTCTCATAAAAGCTCCTCCTCACCTCTATGTCAGCATTTTTCTTGATGATATACCATCTCTACTCTCTCCCAGCTGTAAGCTGCAAGAAGGTATGGAGGATGCCCAAAGTGCTCTCACATGTTGCTGTATAAACGAAAGGCATTCTGTGAAAATCATTGAATTACTGTGTCAGTGAGAGGCAGCTGAAAGTAAAGAGTCTTAGGCATCACTTCCAGCATGCCCTGAGCTGTTGGACAAGGAGGAGTTCACTTTACTCAACTTAAACCAGGTATGAAGAGTAAGTGACAATTGAGCTGGGAGCCCTGCCTGCGCACTGACTTTTCTCAAAAACTTCTTTGAGTATTCAGCTCTGGGCCTTCCAGCCACCATTTCCACCCTGGCAGAAGGCAGATGACACCACAGCATCAGCACTGTGCGAAGGAAGACATTGAGGTAGACCTCCTCACCCATGGCTGATGCTAGGGGACCAGGCTTGGGTGGGGTGGACATGGATCCACTAAGCTTGCTCCAGCTCTGGGCTTCTGAGGCTGTGATCAGAAAACCTGGATCATGTTCCCTTGATCAACCTTGTCACCCCCAACCTGCAGAGCAAGGCCCCACCAGAAGACATTCTTTGTGTTCTGTTCATAACAGGCTCCCCAGGATGCTCCCTCCACCCCAATGGCAGCATAACTGGACCTTCTTCACTAGGAACATGCCACGCCTTTTCCCATCTTAGAACGTCCACTTCTGCCTGCCTCCATTGCTCTTTCCATAACCCACTCACACATGCTGGGTTCGTCTTCAAGACTGTGCCCAGAGAACAACTCCTTGGGGTCTTCTACAAACCTCAAACTTAGGGTCGGCTTGAGGAAGACTACACACAACATCAGGTAATTTGAGCCAACTGGCTCAGATTCTAGTTGTAATGGGAAGTCATTGGAAGTTTTCATGCCCTGAGACTGATCATAGCTGACTTTCTTTTAATTTCAACCTCTTCATGGTACAGACTGATAAATGAGATCAAGAAGGAATTTGGATTTCTCAAGATCATATACCCAGCATATACCCTGTTGTGTGAGGTATTCCATGTTACAAAACACCTCTTATCATTCATCCACCTATGAGATTCTTTTACCTATTGAGACACTAGCCCATGACTTTTACAGTTATTATCTCACATACACTTGATGACTCCATAATAAAAAGCTAGAATGATTATCACTGTGTGGGGAGAAGACTGGGGAGGTGTTCAAAGGTAAAATGAAAAGAACAGGGTTATAAAACTGATAAGAAGTAGTAGCCATATTTGATTTCCAGCTCTAACTCTTCATGCCAGGAGCCCTTTGTGCATCCAGCCCTTCTCAGGTAGCTGTGGGGAGGGGTATGTTGATGAAACTCTGTCCAGTTTACAGGATGACATGGTTGAGGATGATGAGTAGTCAGCAGTCCTGAGGGGACTTCATGGAGTTCTTATCCATTGAGGGCTGTCAGGTAAATGTGGTGACATCACTTCCTTGGAGGTGACATCACTTTCTTGGAGATGTGCAAAAGTGTTTAAATTTTGCCTCTTTTGAATTTTACACTAATGGAAAGATAGAGTATCAGGAAAAAACTGTGCCAGGGACCCACATATGTGGTGCACACCAGTTCCCAAAGGTCTTGGTGTAGGGGACAGTAAAGGCACCCAAAATCCTTTTTTTTTTTTTTCTGGATTGCACTTTTCTGACCTGAAAGCAGATGGCACTCTTCAACAAACCTCCCTGCTCAAACCCTAGCAGGAATGTGTTCACTGGAACCACAACATGGCAGATGATGCCTAAGCAATGTCAGGGAATTGTTCTCCCTGTGTGGGCTATTCAGAGCCAAGCTTCACAGTTCACTCATCACCCCTCAGCTGCACCCTTCTTTTTCCCAGGGAGGAAACAAATCTCCTCTCCCCTCGGTAAAGGCAGCAACCCATCCTGGTCAGTAATGAGAGTGTTTGAGAAGGCAGGCTATCTTTAACTTCCAGCCAGCTCCCAGGTGGGAACAATGGCACAGCCATGCCTAATTGGATAGGTGGAAACATGGCATCCAGCAGACCAGATTCACCAGCTGAAAGTTGGAGTGGCCAAGGCTGTACCTCTCCCTCTCCACTTTTCTGGGAACATGAACCCTACAGCCATCTCAGTCCATAGCCATCTGCCAGGGACTGGCTGACCCTCAACTGTCTGGGCTATTCTGTGAGTCTGCTCTGTGAGTGGGGGTTGGGTGCCACCAGCAACAGTGGCCTGAATTAATCAAAGATCCTCACTGCAGAGTCTCCTTCTCTTTGCTCCTCTCTCTTCTGGGTGCTGCCTAGCACTCTCCTGTTCTCCAGAGTCTTAGAACACTGTTCTGGACAGTTTCTACCTGTCCTCTAGCAATTTTTCTGGGAAAGAAGTGATCCTTGTGTATTAGTCATCTAAAAAAGGAGTGCTGATTCAAAGTACCAGAAATCTGTTTTATAAAGTGTATTTATTTGGGGTAAAAGCTTAAAATTATAAGAAACTAAAGAGTCCCATTGAAGGTTGCCATCTCACCCAAGTCAGTTGCAATGTGTTGAAGCAAGATGGTGGGCCTGGTCTCTACTTTCTTCTTCCTCTTAAGGCTCCATGGGCCCAGATTCTTCCGATCTCAATTATAGGCTGCACAGGTCCCATCTCTCTTCCTATAGCTGCAGGGTCAAAGTTCTCTCCTGTTCATGTGTCTTCTTCTGTGTGTCTTCTTGAGCCAGTGTCCATTTATATAACCCACCAAGGGGGCAGGGACTCCACCTGAGTTACACCCTAATGATGTGGTTGAATCAAAGCCACAATCTTAACATAATTTCATCAAAGACATCTCAGCTGAATCTAATATAATCAAAGGGTATCATGCCCAGAGAAACAGACCAGTTTACAAACATATTCTCTCTTTTTAGAATTCATAAATAATCTTAAACTGCCCCACCCTCTAACTCTGTAATCTTCCATCTCCTTGCAGTCAGATGAATGTGTTGAATATATGACTTACCCCTATTTGGATACCAGGTTTCACACATATAAAGCTTATCATTGACATGATGGTGGACTTACAACCTGCCTTCTCATAGTTATGAAAATTATCTCTCTAGAGCAAAAAGACTGATCATTCCCTACTTTATAAAGTTACAGAATCTGTATTATTCTACCTGACCCAGTCTCCTCATCTGCTTTATTTATTTCAAAACCCATGATTAAAGCAAGTTTATGTGTTTCTGCCTGAATTTGACATGTCAACCACATCTTTCTGCCATGACTCACACAGTTTCTTGAATCTCCTTTCTCATAATTTGAAGGAGTTCAATTTAAAGCCGTGACTACTCACAGAAAGCAGGCTGCCTTGGTATGTATGAGACAGGCTCTCTAGTCTCAAGATACTAAGATAAGAACTGGTAGGAGCCTGGTGGAGAAGCATTCTGTGATTCTAGGAGTGTATTTATTATATGTCAGATAACGATTAACAAGGTCTGTTACATGCAGGAATGTAAGGAGAACTGAACCATGAAACCTAAGACTTGCTGACTTAAGTAACATGTAGCCCACCACATATCTATTGCCTTTGCACATGAGCACATGTATTTTCTTTGTTTTAAAGCTAAATAAAAGCCACGAAGTTTTATGCAGCGGCACTCACCTCCCTTTGGATGGACGGTCCCCTGACCCCAGCCATCCCTTGTTTCTTTCTCATCCTTTCTCATCCATGGCACTGTTTTCATGGACCTAGTTCCTGAACATGAACAATCCTTTTACTGGTAAAATTACCACAGGCACCTTAAATCATTTGTAGGAAATATTAGGAGATGTACTTACAGGTTCACTAATAAAGATGCTTGCTTTTCACTGACTGGTCAAGAATTCCATTACCAGTGGAATATGAGCAAAATGTGGGCCAGGATTATTTCTTCATTTGTTTTATATGATATACTGCATTCCAGCACCTACAATGATATTTGTCATATAGTACACACTAAATACAGATTGAATTATTGGCCAAAGGGATAACCAATTTAAAAATTCTTTGTTTTCTTTTTAATTATTTTTATTA
>JAKSZT010049285.1:0-15780 GCA_026826555.1 Tolypeutes matacus | reverse complement strand
CAATCCACCTCTAATTGAGAGTGGGCTTAGATCTCATGGGGCAGATGGATGGGATTAATTGCTTGCTGTTGTGGACTCTCTCAGTTTCTTAGGATGGTAATTGTCCATCCTCATTTCTTTGTTAGTTGTCCTGGGTGAGTCCAATGAACTGGAGAGTAGGTGTTGCAACTCTGTTGAGATTAAGAAGGAGTTTCACCTGAGGCATACTTATAAGTGATATGAACAAGTTCAAGTGTTTATGGGGCATTGTTACGGTGGGTGGAGATCCACACAATAATCGAAAAAATATCCAATTCCCATTCTGACGCATTCTGCCACATTATCTAATGGGAGAGCAAGAATGACCTGAGTACTGGGACAGTGACCAGTGAAGGAGGATGGACCATTGATGGGCCCTTGATATTGATGACTGTACTTATGAGCCTTTTCTTTTGAAATTGAAACTTAGCTTAGTATTATAGGTTGCCTAAGAGTTACTTCCTGAGACCCTCCTTGTTGTTCAGACGTGGTCTCTATTTAAGCCAAACTCAGCATATAAACTCACTACATTCCCCACAGGCACGGGGCATGACTCCTGGCACCAAGGGATTACTACCAAGCACCAACTAGCAATGCAACTGGAAAAAGACCTTGTTGAAGGGGGGGGGGAAGTAAAGACAAATGAGCTCATATGGCTAAGAGACTTCAAAGTGAGTTGGGAGGTCATCTAAGAGGTTATGCTTGTGCATGTCTCAGCAGGATCCCATTGACTGCCACAGTAAATATTGCCTCAAATAGTGGGGCTACTGAGGGCCCTGGAGACATCCAGACACTATAGGCAGGGCTGACAGCTCAAGAGTTTGGCACCCCACCAGTGGGCTTACTTTGGAATTTATGCTCCCCAGTGTGACAGAGTTGGACTCAGTTGTGGTTTTCATATGGCTCTTCTACCTCTTCCAACTGAACCCACAGTTAGTACTAGATTTAGTAGGTTTAAGTCCAAGAGAATTAAATCTTTGGGCTTTCCTTGTGCCAGTCAGACCCTAAATCCTGTAGTTTCTTTACATTTCCACTTAATCTACCTTGCTTTTTCTTGGATGCTGAAAAAATAGATAGCATACTTTATATATAGTATATGTTCTTGGTCTGGAATCTTTAAATGAGCTTCTGAGATTTTATGACATCCCAATAATTATAGGTAAAATTTTGTGAAAATATATGATGGATAGGTTTCATGATTTATATAGAATTCTAAAAGCAGCCCTTGATCTAAAGTTTTTAGGAATAAAAATGAAAAGTGATAGAACTATTAACTCAAGGATAATGGGACAAAGGAAATAAGGATGTTTTTTTTATTCTTTAAATTTGGCAAAGTACTTTTTAAAATGCATCACTCAGTAATCTAATTTCCCAGTAATCACTACATAGTTAGTAATCTATTTATTTTACTATATCTACTTATTATTTTTTAATCGTTGGTATATTGAAAACACATATTTTACAAACTATCTTATAATAGCATCCAACTACATTGCAATTCCATATCACAGCTACTATACTGATTTACAGTTGTTTGAGTATTTTTGATTAATGTATTGACATTGTCTCAAAGTGTTCTCATTTTGAATTTTTACTTAAATCCATCAATATTTGAATGTTTTTACACTCAACTCTAGCAGCAATTACAATCTCTCTTCAACACAGGTCTACAAACATATATTTTCACTTATGCTTTTCACTATCACTATTTTTTTTTTCTTTTCCAACTACATATGTTCCTCATCCGGAAAATGGAGATAACAATACTACCTAGCTCATAGAATCACAGTGTGGATTAACTATATATATATTGACATAAATATATATATATATATATTATATATATACATATATATGCATACATACCAATATATGTATCAGCTATTATTATTACATCTCACATATACGACGAAAATATAAGCTACAATTAAAATTGCAACAATGGTAGTTACTTTAGCACCAGGAATACTTAGAATAAACCTAAGAAAAGGTTAAAAGAGTCTGCACATGAAATATGAAAGAAAGTTGCAATCCTTTGGTGGAAAATTATTTTTAAGAACCACACCAGAACAGAGCCCAATCACCTCTAATGTTAGAATCATATAATATGATGCTTTATGAAAGTTTTATATTCTATTCCTTCCTTGTAGTCACAGAGGCATCCAAAGTTTACCTCAGTTATTCTGAAAAAAGTAAATTGTTATTGAAGCATGAAGGAAGCTTCCTTCCCCAAAATGAGAGCCTGGCAGTATGGAGTCTATTGGAGACCATCAGTGTAGCTTTACTGCCCATAAAAGAAGACTGACAATAACAATTGTGATTAAGAAAGAAAAATCTGAAACCCCTGCACTCAAACATGGAGATAATGATACTTTTTATTTTTTTCAAGAATAATGAAAGATATATATATTGGTGCTGTAGGTTCCTGGAAAGGAAATATGAAATTTCAGTTCCTGGTCTATGAATGGTGGACACCCAAGTCATTTAAGTTATAGAATCAAAAAAGATTCCTGAGTACAGAATAGAAAATGCTCAGAACAAAGAAGAGATATTTTAAGAAAAAAGTGCCATCTTTGACAAAATTTTCCTTTAAGAATGAGACTATATTTCCAAAAAAGCTATTGAAATATAGAAATTTCTTCTTTGAACATTTTGATGTCACTGCAAAAACCTACATCAATTTTAGACCAGTTTTACCAATATGAAATTTAGATTTAATTGCCATCAGTAACTGTGATGAATTTATGGTATTGATCATACCTGTGGAAGTCCCAAGGAAAACTGATAATTCCAAAAATACTAGAATTCTCTAAAGGAAATACTAGCCTTCCAGCTACTCAGGCAGCTTCCCATATATATTTAGATAATATATAAATATTAAGACAATGCATATATGAGTGTATATAAATATAAAAACAATACTAATAGGTACCTGGTGCTGGGCAAGAGTGACAGCAGCAACAAAATGTAGAGTATCTCACTCTTTCTCTCTTTCTCTCTCTCCTCCTTCCTCCCCTTCTCTTCTTCCCTCCCCTCTGTCTCTATGGTGTATACTCCACACACACACACACACACACACACACACACTCACAAACACATACCCACAAACATAGTTTCAAGATGTGAGACATCAGGTGATGAAAGACACTGATTCCTGAGGCATGGGGAAAATAAGATGAACATAACAATTGCCCCAGGTTATTTCATGTAGATATTTCAGTGAATTGAAATTGTAGCTAAATTTCCACACAAAAAATTCTAGGCCCAGTTGGGCTCACTGGTGAATTCTACCAAACATTTAAGTAAAAAGTTACAACAAATCTATATAAATTCTTCCAAAAATTTTTAAAAGAGAGACTATTTACTTACTTATTCTATGCAGCTGGTGTAATGTTGATATTAAACCAGGCAGAAACAGTACAAGTAAAACAGACCACAGGCCAATATCTGTCATGAAAATAGATGCAAAAGTTCTAAACAAAGTTTTAATGAAATCAATCCAACAAAGGACTAAAAGGAAATGTAAAGCTGATTTAAAATTAAAACAAAATCATAAAAAGATAGAAATAATCCAGTAGAGTCTTAGGGATTTGAACAATAACACCAAACACGCAAACATATGCATTATAGGCATCCCAGAGGGAGAAGAGAAGGGAAAGGAGACAGAAGGAGTGTTGAAGGAAATAATGGCTAAAAACTTCTTAACCCTATTGAGGGAGATGGATGTACATGACCAGGAAATGCAGCGCACTCCAAACAGTATAAATCCCAACAGGCCTACTCCAAGATATAAACTTGTCAAACTGTCCAATGCTCAAGACAAAGAGAAAATACTCAAGGTAACAAGAGAAAAGAGAACCATCACATACAAAGGAAGCTCAATAAGTTTAAGTGCTGATTTTTCATCTGAAGCCATGGAGGCAAGAAAGCAGTAGTTTGACATAGTCAAGGTACAAAAAGAAAAAACACTTCCAGCCAAGGATTCTCTATCCAGCAAAGCTGGTATTCAAAAATGATGGAGAGTTTAAAATATTCACAGATAAACAGAAATTAAGAGAATATGCCAATGAGAAACCTGCACTTCAAGAAATACTAAAGGGAGTTCTGCAAGTTGAAAGGAAAAACAGGAGAGAGAGAGTTGGAGGAGAGTGTAAGAAAAAAATAAAAAGACAAAAAGAAAATAAAAAAGCATATGACATACAAAAACCTAAAGAAAACATGGCAAATGTAAGTAATTCCTTGAAAGCAATAACACTGGATTAAACCCACCAGTCAAGAGACACAGATTGGCAGAATGAATAAGGAAATATGACTCATCTTAAGAAACCCATCTTAAGGCCAGGGTTTCAAGGAAGCTGAAACCCATCTTAAGGCCAGGGTTTCAAGGAAGCTGAAAGTGAGTGGCTAGAATACAATTACACAAACAAACAATAACCAAAAAAGGGCAGGAGTAGCTATTCTAATATCAGACAAAATAGAATTCAAATCCAAAACTATTATAAGAGACAAAGATGGACACTATATATATGGAAAAGGCATAATCTTGCAAGAAGAAAGTACAATCATAAACATTTTTGCACCTAAGCAGGGCACCTCAAAATACGTGAGGCAAACACTGGAAAAAAAGAGTGGAGAAATAGATGCCTCTACAATTATAGTGGGGGATTTTAATACACCATTATCACCATTAGACAGAACATCTCTACAGAGAATCAATAAAGAAACCAAGACTCTGAATAAGACATAAGAGTATCTGGACCTAATAGATATATACAGAACACTACATGCAAATACAGTGGGATATACATTCTTTTCAAGTGCACATGGATCATTCTCCAAGATAGACCACATGCTAAACCAAGGAAAAATTCTCATGAACTCAGAAAGGTTGAAATTATACAGAGTAATTTCTCTGACCACAATGGAATGAAGCTGGAAATCAGTAAGGGCCAGAGAACCAGATTAGGCAAAAAGATATGGAAGTTAAACAACACACTCTTAGACAAACAGTGGGTCAAGGAGGTAATACCAAAAGTAATCAATAGCTACATTGAAATGAATGAAAATGACAAAAAAACATATCAAAACCTAGGGGATGCAGCAAAAGTTGTACTGAGAGGGAGATTCATAGGCATAAATGCATATATCCGAAAAAAAAAAAAAAAAAGAGCTATAATCGAAGACCTAACTGCACACCTGGAGGAATTAGCAAAAGAACAACAAACCAACCCAAAAGGAATTAGAAAGAAGGAAATAAAGATTAGAGCAGAACTAAAATCAATAGAAAATAAGAAAGCACTAGAAAAAATAAGCAAAACCAAAAGCTGGTTCTTCCAGAAGATCAATAAAATTGACAAACCATTAGCTACACTAACAAAGAAAAAAAGAGAAAGGCTGCAAATACACATAATAAGAAATGAGGAAGGGGAGATCACCACCGACCACACAGAAATAAAGAGTATCATAAGAGGATACTTTGAAAAATTATATGCCAACATGAAGGATAATTTAGGGGAAATGAACAAATTCCTAGAAATACGCAAAGAACCTACATTGATGAAAGAAGAAATTAATGAACTCAACAGACAAATCGCAAGTAAAGAGATAGAATCAGTCATCAAAAACCTCCCAACTAAGAAGAGCCTAGGACCACACGAATTCACAGGTGAATTCTACCAAACATTCCTGAAAGAACTAACATCAATCCTGCTTAACTCTTCCAAAAAATAGAAGTAGAAGGAAAAATGCCTAACTCATTCTATGATGCCAACATTACCCTAATATCAAAGTCAAAAAAAGTGCCACAAGAAATGAAAATTACAAACCGATCCCTCTAATGAACCTAGATGCTAAAATCCTCAACAAAATACTTGCTAAGCATATTCAATAAGACATCAAACAAATTATACACCATGAACAACTGGGTTTCATCCAGGTATGCAAGGATGTTTCAACATAAGAAAATCAATCAATGTAATACACCACATAAACATTTCAAAAGAAAAAAATCACACCATCATCTCTATAGAAAAAGCATACAACAAAATACAGCACCCTTTCCTGATAAAAACACTGCAAAAGATAGGAATAGAAGGAAACTTTCTGAACATGATAAAGGGTATATATTTTAAAAACCACAGCTAACATCATATACAATGGTGAAATCCTAAAAGCTTTCCGTTTAAGATCGGGAACAAGACAAGTAATCTCACTATCACTGCACCCATTTAACATTGTGTTACAAGTACTTGCTCAAGCACTGAGGCAAGAAAAAGAAATAAAAGGCATCCAAATTGCAAAGGAAGAAGTAAAAATTTCACTATTTGCAGATGACTTGATCCTATACATCGAAAGCCCTGAGAAATCTACAACAAAGCTCCTAGAACTCATAAATTAGTTCAGTAATGTTGCAGGTTATAAGATCAATGTGCAAAAATCATTAGCATTTCTGTACACCAATAATGAACAATCTGAGAATGAAATCAAGACAAAATCCCATTTATATATCATTTTACAAATATTGATACGTATTGTGAAAATTTTGATTTTTACTCACAATAAAAAATAAATGAATTAAAAAAAAATAGTAACTAAAAAAATCAAATACCTGGGAATGAATTGAACTAAAGATGCAAATGACTTACACACAGAAAACTACACAGCATTGTTCAAGGAAATCATCAAAGACTTAAATAAATGGAGGAATATTCCCTGTTCATGGATAGGAAAACTAAACATCATTAAGATGTCTATCCTACCCAAACTAATCTACATATTTAGTGCAATCCCAATAAAAATCAACACAGCATTTTTTACTGAATTGGAAAAACTAAGTAGAGATTTATTTGGAAGGGCAAGAGGCCCCGAATAGCCAAAGACATATTGAAAAAGAAAAATGAAATTGGAGGTATCACATTACCTGACTTTAAAACATACTACAAGCTACAGTGGTCAAACTGCATGGTACTGGCACAAGGACAAACATACCAACCAATGGAAGCGAATTGAGGGTTCTGATATACAGTCATCTGATATTAAACAAGGCCACCAAACCCACTCAACTGGTAGAGAATGGCATCTTCAACAAATGGAGTTTGGAGAACTGGATATCCATATCCAAAAGAATGAGAGAGGAACACCATCTCACATCTTACACAAAAATCAACTCAAGATGTATGAATGATTTAAATATAAGAGCCAAGACAATAAAGACCTTGGAAGATAATGTAAGGGAGCAACCACAGGTCCTTGTAATAGGAAGTAGCTTTATGAACTTCATACCCAAAGCATGAGCAGCAAAAGAAAAATATAAATGGGATCTTCTCAAAATTAAAACCTTTTTCACCTCAAAGTAGTTTGTCAGGAAAGTGAAAAAACAGCCTACCCAATAGAGAAAATATTTGGTAACCATAAATCTGATAGAAGCCTAATATCCAGCATATATAAAGAAATCCTATATCTCAAAAATAAAAAGACAAAAAAAAACATTTTAAAATTGGGCAAGTGATTTGAACAGACAATTCACCGAAGAAGAAATACAAATGGCTAAAAAGCACATGAAAAGATGCTCAACATCACTAACTATTAGGGAAAGGCAAATCAAAACTACAATGAGATACCATCTTACACCCATTACTCTGGCTGCCATTAAAATAACAAAGGACTTCAAGTGTTGGAGAGGATATGGAGGAATGGGAACCCTCATCCACTGCTGGTGGGAATGTAGAATGGTCCAACCATTGTGGAGGACAGCTTGGCATTTCCTCAAAAAACTAACTATAGATCTGCCATATGACCCAGCAATTCCACTGCTGGGTATATATCCAGAAGAAGTGAAAGCAAGGACACAAACAGATATATGCACACCAATGTTCATAGCAGCATTGTTCACTATTGCCAAAAGTTGGAATCAACCTAAATGCCCATCAACAGATGAATGATTAAACAAAATGTGGTATATACAAACAATGGAATATTACTCAGCTGTAATAAGGAATACAGTACTAATACACCAGATAACATGGATGAATCTTGATGACCTTATCTTTAGTGAAGCAAACCAGGCACTGAAGGGCAAATATTACATGACCTCTCCGATATGAATTAAGCAAATCGAGCTGACTCAGAAAGCTAGAGTCTGGAATATAGGTTAACAGGAAATAGGAAGGGAGAAGAAGGTTGTGAGCCAAACGCCCATATGGGTGAAATCTAGGATAAGGTGGAAGTGAGTAGTTGTGCCGTGAAGAGTTATGACAGGGGTGTAGGGATACTATTGTATTGGGCCATGCAAGCTTGACAGGGGTTTAGGGTGGGGAGGATGTGTTGGATGGTCCAAGGAACAGGGGTGAGGGTTGGGGAAGGGAATAGGTGAACACTGGGGATTGGTTGGTACGTGGGTGGAACTACAATTTTGAGAAATCGCTTTTGGCAATATGACAAGGAAGTGTTACTGGTTTAGGGTGTTGAATGGGGGGATATTTGGGACAGGGCACACCTGGGACAGTCTTCTAGAGAATGTGCGAGTGAATATGTTGTCATAGTGTGCTTTATCAGTGAGGGGGAGAACCACATAATGAGTGGGAAGGAGTTGGACTCCCATGCTGGATATGTTCTCAAACAGAGGGGAAGGTGTCTTTCAAGAGCATGGGCAGTTCTAAATAAGGGAGGACAGTTTAATGTGTCCAGCCTTCAGCATTGATGCAAGGATCTATGAATCTTGTCCTTCAAGGAGTGAAGCCTGGTGGTCACTGAGGGCCCCGAGGGGAGGGGAGGGAGGAATAGAAAAGATGGAAGAAGAGGTATTTAGGGGGCAATGGAAGTATACTGCATGATCTTGCAATGATGGTTACAGGCCATGTTAAATTTCATCAAAAAATTATAAATGTGTACAGTCTAAAATGTAAACCATAATGTAAACCATTGACAATGGTTAGTAGCTATGTTTCAATATTTATACATCAGTTGTAACAAATATACCATTCACATGTAAAAAGATTATTAATAGGGAAGGGGGAAAGGGGGAAGGATGTTGTGTATATAAGAGTCCCCTATATTCTTTATGTAACTTTACTGTGACCTAAAACTTCTTTGAAGACAATATTTTAAAAAGTAAGACACTGGGGGAGAAATGGAAGAAAAGCCACTGTACATATAGGACAACTGATATTACAGCGATGAAATGCAAAACATCAAAAAAATAATATTTTAATTATTTTATTTTTTAATATTTTTCATTTTTTTAATATCCCAATTTTTTCCTTTATTTTAGTTTTAGTTTCTATAAATTATTATGTATTTTATTTCTTACATTTAAACATATCATTATTTCATTTTCCTATTGATCAAATTTGGCAATTTTCTTGGCTTCATTTTTGAAGAAGTTCTGGGTCACAGAAGGGTTACAACTATGGCAAGGGATGATCAATGGGGTGGGGTGTCAGTGGTGTGGGATACATGGGAGGAAGTTCACCTGGGCATACGTATAAGGTATATAAATGTGTTCAAATGTTCATGAGGCATTGCCAGAGTGGGTGGAGATTCACACAACAACTGAAAGATTATTGAATTCCCATCCTGGGAAGCTCTGCCACATTCTCTAATGGAACAGCAACAATCCCCCAAGTACAGGGACAGTGAAGAAAGATGGTCCATTGCTGGGCCCTTGATATTGATAACTATGCTTACAAGTCTTTTGCTCTTGAATTTGCAACTTAGCCTAGTGTTTTAAAGTGCCTAAGAGTTACCTCCTGAGAGCCTCCTTGCTCTGGAGACACCCAGGTCCTATGGCTATGGCAGATAGCTCTAAAGTTTGGTGCCTTGCCAAAGTTTGGCCCTACTTTGGAGTTTGTGCTCCTGAGTGTGAAAGAGTTGGACTCAGATGTGACTTCTCTACACATGCCTTTTCTGTCCCTTTTATTTGAACCTATAGTTGGTGCTGGAGTTGGTTGGTGTATGTCCAAGAGACTTTAATGTCTGGGCTGTCCCTGTGTCAGCTGGGCCCAGAATCTCAACAGAGTTGCAATACTCACTCTTCACTTCATTGGACTCACCCAGGACAAGTAACAAGGAGATGAGGATGGACAGCAACCATCCCAAGGAACCGAGAGAGTCTACAGCTGCAAGCAAAGGGTCCCATCCATCTGCTCCATGGGATCAAAGCCCCCTCTCAATTAAAGGTGGAATAGGCATCACTTTTCCAAATTCCTCAGGATTGGAGAATTAACTATGGACTAAAGTAGACTTACTGGTATTCTACTATAGTCTTATTGTGATTCTAGCACTGGAAGAAATTATATCATTCCTGTGGAGGCAGTGGCCACTGGAGATTCTGCAAGCAGGGAGAGGGAAAAGCAGGTGAAATATGGGGGCACTTGGGGGACTTGTGTATTTTCCTGAGTGACATTACAACAACAGATCCAAGGCATTACATATCTTGCCATAATCCACAAAATTGTGCAGGAGAGAATGTAAACTACAATGTAGCTATAATCCATGCTTAATGGCAATGCTCTAAAATGTTTTCATCAATTGTAACAAATGTACCACACTAATGAACTACGTTGTTAATGTGGGAAAATGTGGGCTGTGTAGGAAGCAAGGTATAAGGGAATCCTATATATTTTTATGTGACATTTATGTAATCAAAATATCTTTAAAAAATAAAATATGTATTTTAAAAAACAAAATCAAAGCAACTTACCATATTAACAATCTAAAAAAGAAAAATAAAGTCAAATAATCATCTCAATAGATGCAGAAAATGCATTTCACAATATCAAATAGTCTTTCTTGATGACAACTCTCATCAGTAATTTTCTTCAACTAGATAAAGGGCATCTGTGGAAAATCAATAGCTAATATCATCTATAACGGTGAAAGATTAAATCATTCCCTCATAAGATCAGGAAGAAAATAAGGATGTCTGTTCTCACCACTTGTATTCAACATTGCATAGAGGTTCTAGTCAATGCAATCAGGCAAGAAAAACAAGTAAAAGGCATCAAGAAAAGAAGAAATAAAGTTCTTTATTTGCAAATGAACTGATCATCTATGTAAAAATCCAAAGGGATATATAAAATGCTACTAGAACTAAGATGCAAACTTATCAAAGTTACAGGATATCAGATCAATATACAAAAATCAATTCTATTTTATATACTAACAATAAACAATTGAACATTTAAATTTAAAAATACTATTTACATATCATCAAATTTCTGAAATAGTTACCAATAAAACTGATAAAAGATGTGACAAATCTATATGTTGAAAATTACCAAATATTGCTTAGAGAAATTGAAAAATATTTAAATAAATGGAGAAATACACCATGTTTATTAGTCAGAACACTCAATATTGTTACCTCATTTCCTTGAAAATTGTAGATGCAATATAATTCTAATCAAAATTCCAGCTGGTTTTCTGCAGGAATTGACAAGCTAATTCTCAAATTCATATGGAAATGCAAAGCTTCTAAAATAGCTAAAACAACTTTGAAAAGGAGTAACAAAATTGGAGTAATAACTTTACCTTCTATCAAGACTTACTATAAAAGTTAAAAATAAAGGTAGCATGTTACTGATGTCAAGGTCAACCAAAAGAAGAATGGACTACAATAGAGAGTCCAGAAATAGATAACTGATTCTCCTCAGAGGTATAAAGAGGTGAATCAGAGATATACTCACATCAACAAACAGTATTGGAACAATTGAATATTTATATACTTAATAACCTAAAATTATAAAACTTAAAAAAGAAAATAGGAGAAAATATTTGGTGATTTGGGTTAGGTGAAAAATTAAACTGAATTAAATTAAATTAAATGTACAAAAAATAGAAAAACTTAAAAATTTTTTCATAAGAAAAAACTAGTTAGTGAACAATAACTACTATATAAAACCTTGTAACAATAAAATATTTAGATAAAATATTATAAAATGGAAAATCCTTTACAAAGAATTCAGTGAAGGGATATGTGATATTTATGGTTTGGATAAAATATAATGAAAATAACAATTTTTGCCAAATTTATTTGTAGATTCAAAGTAAACTCAATCAAAATGTGCCATAATTTCTCATATTGTAGAAGAGTAATTTATATAAAATTTTTTAAAAGAAGGAGCCAAGAGGAACAATAAAATATTTTAGAAGAAGGATAAAACCAGAGCATTTATACTATGAGAAACCCAAGACTTACTCTAAAGCTCAAATAATTAATGCAATGAGGAGCTAGCAAAAATTGAGACAAATAGATCAGAGGGATATAATACCACACAATAATCATTGTACAAGAATATTTTTTAATTGAAGGATATATACATACAGTGGCCAAAATTTTATTTTCCTAATTAAGGTTATTTCAAAAATCCATTGTTACATAAATTACACCGTCATAAAGTTGTTATGAGAAAAATCTCTTATTAGTTTTTCATAAAACTTTAAAACAATTAAAAAAAAAAAAGGCCTTCTTGCAATCGTGTGGTCCACAACAAAATAGTATAAAATCTAGCAGAGAAATGATTTCAATAAATTAATTTTAAATGCACATGGAGAAAAATGAATTTGAATCCTACTTAAAACCTTATAGCAAAATTAACAAAGTTGATCCTGACCTAAATGTATAGTTAAAGAGGAAAACTACTTATTTAGGTAACATAGGACAATATATCCAGTAATTTTAGTAGACAAAGACTTTCTTTAAAAACAGGACAAAACCACTAATCATAAATAAAAATTATAATTTGGACGTCATTATAATTTAAAGAGCTACTCATCAAAAACACCACTAAGAACCTAATGGCAAGCCACATAGTAAGAAAATACATCTACAATGCATGTATTTTGCAGAGTCTCATGTGCAGAACAGACCCAGAACACCTATATATTAATAAAAGCATAGGTCAACAAACGTTTCTGGAAAGGGCCAGATAGTAAATATTTTAGCCTCTGAAGGCCATAAAGTCTTTAACAAAACTACTCGACTCTGCTTTTGCAGCCTGAAAGCAGTCATAGATAATATGTAAACAAATGAGTGTGGCTGTATTCCAATAAAACTTTATTTGAAATAACAGATGGAATACGCATGAGGCAAAGTTGCCAACCCCTGGGGAAAAATAAAGATATATAGCCCATGGGATTTCCCATACATGGGAAAAATATAAATAATGTAATTTATGGACTAGAGTTAACAACAACATTGTAGCAAAAACAAAGTTTGTACTATATTAATTCTAAATGGGAATAAAAAAGAATGTGGGATTTGGTTTTGTGAGATATGAATATGATTAGGCATTTTCCCTCATCTTCATTTTTTTTTTTTTCATTAATAAGGAGACCTAGACTGTGTCATTCAACTCATCTGTGTATGTCTGTGTGTCTTTCTGAACATTAGAGGAACAACTGAGTTAGCAGTTGGAATTAGATGAGATAAAAGTGCCTGAAAAAGAACTTTTTAGAAGTAATGTGTCTATAACTTCATGAGCTACCTTTTTCTGTTCTTTTATTTTTGTGAACTTGAAATAAAGTTGTTACTTTTAAAAAGTAATTAATTAATTTTTTAAAAATTACATATCCCATTAAAAATAGGCAAAAACCGTGGATAGGCACATCACAGAAGATATCCAAATAGTCAGTAAATATATGAAAAAGTGGTTTACACTTATTAGCCATCAGCGAAATGATAATTTAGAGAAACAATGTAATAATACCACAGACGCAAAAGCATGGATAGTAAAGCAAAGTTCCCATATTATGCTGGTGGAGATGTAAATTAGTACAAACATTTTTAAAAGCATTTTGGAGATGGATGTTAAATCTGAACATACACATTCTATATGGTACAGCTATCCCTCTCTTACGTAGTCTCAATATATTCTGAGAAACATGTACAGAAGTATATTCCATTTGGACTTGTGTCATGACAGGCAGCATTGCCTAATTACTCATGCTATCCACAACACTCTGTGCATTAGGGGAATAGCTATAGTATCATTATCTTTTAATTGCTTACCTGGATGCTATGACATTTATGTTATTTAATTTTACAGACATCATTGGATAAGTTATATAATGGAATCCCCTATATTCTCAATGTAACATTTATGTAATCTAAAGCTCTTTTAAAAATCAATTAAAAATGGAACCAAATTGAGAGTTCTGATATAGATCCTCGCATATACAGTCATCTGATATTCGACATGGCCGCCGAGCCCACTCAGTTGGGAGAGAGTGGCCTCTTTAACAAGTGGTGCTTGGAGAACTGGATATACATATCCAAAAGAATGAGAGAAGAATATCATCTCGCGCCTTATACAAAAATCAACTCAAGATGGATCAAAGATCTAAATATAAGAGCCAAAACCATAAAGACATTGGAAGATAATGTAGGGAAGCATCTACAGGACATTATAATAGGAAATGGTTTCATGAACTTCTCACCCAAAACACGAGCAGCAAGAGAAAAAAATAGATAAATGGGATCTCCTCAAAATTAAAAACTTCTGCACCTCAAAGGACGTTATCAAGAAAATAAAAAGGCAGCCTACCCAATGGGAGAAAATATTTGGCAAACATATGTCTGATAGGAGCCTAATATCCTGCA
The DNA here is from genome assembly GCA_026826555.1 of Tolypeutes matacus. Classification (NCBI taxonomy): domain Eukaryota; kingdom Metazoa; phylum Chordata; class Mammalia; order Cingulata; family Chlamyphoridae; genus Tolypeutes; species Tolypeutes matacus. The sequence goes on along the minus strand of JAKSZT010049285.1, from coordinate 1,163 downwards.
CATATAAAGAAATCCTACACCTCGAAAATAAAAAGACAAACAACCCATTTACAAAATTGGCGAGTGACCTGAAAAGACACTTCTCCAAGGAAGAAATACAAATGGCTAAAAAGCACATGAAAAAATGCTTGACATCACTAGCTATAGGGAAATGCAAATCAAAACTACAATGAGATACCCACTTACAACCATCAGAATGGCAGCTATTAAAGAAACAGCAGACTATAAGTGTTGGAGAGGATGTGGAGGATATAGGAACCCTCATCCACTGCTGGTGGGATTGTGGAATGGTCCGACCACTGTGGAGGAAAGTTTGGCGGTTCCTCAGAAAACTAACAATAGATCTTCCATATGATCCAGCGATTCCACTGCTGGGTATATACCCAGAAGAATTGAAAGCAAAGACACAAACAGATATATGCACACCAATGTTCATAGCGGCATTGTTCACAATTGCCAAAAGTTGGAATCAGTCCCGGTGCCCATCGACAGATAAATGGATAAACTAAATGTGGTACATACATACAATGGAATATTACTCAGCTGTAAGAAGGAATAAAGTGCTAATACATGGAATAATATGGATGAATCTTGAAGACCTTATGTTGAGTGAAGCAAGCCAGGCATTGAAAGATGACCTCACTGATCTGAATGGAGGAAAGTGAGCAGTCTCTGAGAACCAGTGTCTGAAAGATAGGTTAACAAGGGAGAGAAAGAGAAGAGTAGGTTGTGAGCCATCTCCCATATGGACATAATCTATGGTAAAGTGATAGAGTATACTTGCATATTGAAGGATAGGACAGGTGGGTAGTGATATTACTGGGTTTGGTGATGCAGGGTTGACAGGTAGGTAGATTAGGAAGGGTAGGTTAGAATACCCAGGGTATGTAACTATGAATCTTGACATCCAATGACTCAAGACAGGGGAGTGTCATGTGCCCTAGGAGAGGAAGGAACAGAAAAGATCAAACAGGGGGTATTTAGTGGACATGGGAAATGTTTTTCATTACCTTACAGTAATGGACACGGGACATGGTAAATATCATCAAAAATTATTAAACTGTACCTTCTAAATTGTGAACTATGCTGTAAACCATTGACAATGTTTAGTAGCTATGTTTCACTATCTGTATAACAGTTATAACAATGCTACCATCCACACA
>JAKSZT010049280.1:49377-78143 GCA_026826555.1 Tolypeutes matacus | reverse complement strand
TCACAGACCAGCACCACTGAACCCAATCACATTACTGCACTGCTGTCATGTTCATCCACTGCCCAACCACACCCTTCCAGCTTATTGTAGATTTTGCCCATATGGGCATCAGCTCACTACCCTCTACACACTTTCTGTCTCCTGTAAACCTGTCTTTTAGACTCTATTTCTGTGAGTCTGCTCTATTTGCTTAAGTCATATCAGAGGGGTCGTTTAAATATTTGTCCTTCAGTGCCTGGCTTACTTCACTCAACATAAGGTCTTCAAGATTCATCCATGTTATCCCATGTCTTAATACCACAAATGCACTACCTTCCCCCTGGTGTGGGACATAACTCATGGGAATAAGTCTTCCTGGCAATGAGGAATTATTACCAAGTGCCAAATAGCAATACCTGTGGACCTTGACCAAAAGGGGGAAATATTAAATACGAATGTGTTTTTATGGCTAAGAGATTTCAAAGTGAGTCAGGAGGTCATTCCAGAGGTTATTCTTATGCATATCTCAACAGGATTTCATTGACTGCAAAAGTAAACAGTGCCTCAAATAGTGGGTCTCCTGAGGGCTATAGAGGCATCCAGACTCTATAAGTAGGGCAGACAGGCTCAGGAATTTGGCACCCTGTCGGTGGGCCTTACTTTGGAATTTATGCTCCTCAGTGTGACAGAATTAGCCTCATTTATAGTTTCCCTACACAAGTTCTTCTGTCCCTTTTATTTGAACCCATTTTTAGCACTATACTTATTGAATGTATGTCCCAGAGACTTAAATCTTTGATCTGTCCATGTGCCAGTGAGCCCTGCATCTCATCAGAGTTGCAACACTTACTCTCCAGGTCATTGGACTCACCCAGGACAACTAACAAGGAGATAATGGTGGACAATGCTCATCCCAAGGAACAGAAAGTGTCTGCAACTGCAAACAACATAGCTCCATCCATTTGCCCCATGGGATCTAAATCCCCTCTCAATTAGAAACAGAGTGGGCATCACCATTCCCAAATCCTCAATATTGGGAAATGAAAAATGGACTAACGTAGATTTATTAATATTCTACTATAGACTTACTATTATTCTAGCAATGGAGAAACTTTTATTATTGATAAAAGAGGTTCTGAGAAGAGAGAGAGGGAAGAATATGTGTAATATGGGGACATTTTCGGAACATTGGTTTTTTTCTGCAATGCATTACAATGACAGATAAAGACCATTACATATTTTGTCATAACTTACAATATTGTGCAGGATGGAGTGTAAAACTAAGATGTAAACTGTAGTCTAAGATTAGTAGCAATGCTTCAATATGTGTTCATCAATTTTAACAAATGTACCACACTAATGAAGGATGTTGTTAATATGGGAAAGTGTGTGTGTGGGGGGAGTGAGGCATATGGGAATCCCCTATATTTTTTATGTATCACTTTCAAAATCTAAAGCTGCTTTAAAAATAAAATAAAAAAAATAATAAAGGAAGTAGAGTTTTGATAAGGCACACTTCTGGCTGACAAACTGATCCAATGTTGTAGTGTAGAGTTCCAGAGGACTATGGTCCCACTATCAAGTTCTCATGGATACTTATAAGTCAGGAAAATTTGATAGTTGCCTGGTACCACAGTTACCCCAACTTGGTGAATATATTGCAGGCAAAAAGCTAAAAAAAAAAAAAAAGAGTGCTGTCCTAGGAGTCATTAGCTGGGTGGACTTGCTGGGCCTTGATGCTAGAGATAACACAGGTTCATCAGGGGTAGGAGAAACACAGAGACCATGCCCATGAGGATATGTATCAGGAACGAGGTATGGCACCCTATTCGGTGCTGTATTGAAAGACCTAGCAAAAGTATGCAGAAGCAGAGAACAGTCAAGATATGGGAGACCCAGTTTGTGAGGGCCTTAAGCTGCCCTCCAGTGGCTCTAGAAGCCAGGTAATTGCAGATAGCTTCATTTACATAAATTTAAAATAGGCCAAACTAATCTATGGTGTTAAAATTCAGGAGAGTTTCTACCTTTGGGAAAAATACAAGCTATATTGACTGGAGCTGGGAGGGCATGAAGAAGCATTTGAGTTACTGGTAATTAACATTCTATTCCTTGATCTGGGTATTAGTTATATGAGCATGTTCATTTTGTTATAATTCCTCAAGATCACACTTATTATTTATACATTTTATGTTAAATTGTTGGAATTTTTCCCAGAGAACAGAACATATAACTAAGCAAGGAATAGTCCCCACTTTCCAGTTAGGGGTTCCTTAAAATTTCTCTCCAAAGTCTCAGAACTTCCCTCAAATGTGAGTTGCTATGTCTCATGTTTTTCTTCTTTCTGAATAGGAATGTTTAACTAATTTATGTTGGAAGTGTTAGGCACAGAAACATTGTTTACGCTCCTAGGTCCCTGCATCATGAGGAGCCACATTCAAACTTGATGTAGAAATTGTATGATTCTGGGTTCTAAGCCTAATACCGTAATTTAAAGAAACATTTTGGATGTCTTCCTTGAGGACGATGTGAGTTTTCTTTTTCTTTTCAAGTAGAAGCTAAGTATGAACAAGAGAGGAGGCTGGTAAATTGTGTTATTTCATCCTATTGTTTGCTGTCTATAGTAAGCTATCCCACTTTTTTACAAGTAAAGTAAGATGATTATACTTACCAATCCCACTGCAATCAGGCTTGACTATGTGACTTGTTTTGTTAAGTATATTTATTATTTATTTTTAAAAGATACTTAGGTTGCAAAAAATTCTACATAAAAAAATATAAGGGATTCTCATATGCCCCACTCCCCACACCTCCCTCTTTCCCAACATTAACAACTTCTTTCATTTGTGTGGTACATTCATTGCAATTGATGAGCACATTTTGGATCATTGCCACTAAGCATGGATTATAGTTTACATTGCAGTGTACACTCTCTCCCACTCAATTCTGCAGGTTATGGCAGGATATGTAATGGCCTGTATCTGTAGTTGCAAAGTCTTTCAGGCAATTCCAAGTCCTGAAAATGCCCCCATATTACACCTCATTTTCCCTCTCCCTGACTTCAGCACCTCCAGTGGCCACTATCGCCACATCCATGATATAATTTCTTCCATTGCTAGAATCACAATAAGCCTATAGTAGAATACCTGTAAGTCTACTCTAGTCCATATTTTATTCCCCAGTCCTGAGGATTCTGGGATGATGATGCCCACTCCACCTCTAACTGAGAGGGGACTTCGATCCCATATGCGTGCTGGAGGGGAATCTCTTGCTTGCATTTGTAGGCTCTCTCAGTTCCTTAGAGTGGTGGTTGTCCATCCTCACCTCCTTGTTATTTGTCCTGGGTGAGTCCGATGAACTGGAAAGTAAGTCTTGGAATTCTGCTGAGGCTCAGGACCCAGCTGGCACATGGACAGCCCAGACACTCAAGTCTCCTGGAAGTACACCTACAAACTCCAGCATCAAGTATAGGTTCAAATAGAAGGGACAGAAGAGGCATGTGTAGAGAAGTCACACCTGAGTCCAACTCTGTCACCCACGGGAGCACAAATTCCAAAGTAAGGCCCACTGGCAAGGTACCAAACTCCAGAGCTATCTGCCATGACTGTAGGACCTGAGTGTCTCCAGAGCCCTCAGGAGCCCCACTACTTGGGGTAGTATCTACCTTGGCAGTCTATGAGATCTTGCTGAGACCAGCATAAGCGTTACCTCTATGATGACCTCCTGACTCACTTTGAAGTCTCTTAGCCATATAAACTCATTTGCTTTACCTTTTCCCCCTTTTATTCAATGTCTTTTTCCAGTTGCATCACCAGCAGATGGTTGGTAGTAACGTGTGACTTGTTTTGGCTAATGATGTGAGAGGAGAAGTAACAAGTGAAATTCTGAGCAGAAGCTTGAAAAGCAACTCTGTGGTTTTTATCATTCTTTCCCCTCTGCTAGTAGCCTTACATACCTTTTGTCATGAATACTTCCTCAGCTTGGATTTCAGAATGAAGAAAGTGAATCAGAGCCAGCACCAACCAAGTCAATATTATGTTAACAGGAAAAAATAGTGAACTTTATGAACTGAGTTGCTGTGTTTTTTTGTTACCACCACATGATTCAGTAAAAGTGACTAACACACAATTCACAAAAATATTTTTTCATTCATTAAAGTTTTTCAGTCAGCTTTCTTTTAAAAGCTTGTATTGATACCGGCCTATGATAATAATCAAATCACTTAGATGTTTCTAATATGCAAAAGAGTCATACTCCCCTCAAACTCCAGCTTCCATTTGCCAAATATAATGGAATTTCCCATTTTCATCATATTATACTCAGCTCTCAGAAGCACCAATGAATTGATCTCTTCTACCTTTTTAAAATACTCTCCTCTGGTAGGTATGAGAATTCTATATTCTTATGTCCTTCCTTTTATCTCATCAATTCTTCCCTCCATTCTCCTTTGCTAGGTACCTCAAACTGAATTATAAATGCTAGGGTTCCTTAGGGCTCAGTTCAGGCCTGTCTCTCCTCTGTCTTTACTCTTTTCCCCTAAATGTTATTTCCATCTTCATAAGTTTAAATATCATCTGTATGCCGATGGCTCACAAAATTACATTTCTGAATGTCAAACTCAATTATCTAAATGAAAGGTCGACCTCATTCTTTGAAGTCTTAGAGACATTTCAAACCAAAAGTGTTAGCAACACTATATTTTTTTTACTTTATCATTATTGTAGCTTCTTAAAAAAATGTTATTCTTAAAGAGGATTTAAATTACATAAATTTTCTAAAAAAAAAAAAAAAAATAGGGAGAGGGAAGCGGATGTGGCTCATGTGGTTGGGCTCCTGTTTAATATATGGGAGGCCCTCTTCGGTTCCCAGGGCCTCCTGGTGAAGGCAAGCTGGCCTGTGGAGAGCTGACAGCCTGCACCCGAGCCTGTGAAGAGCTGATAGCCATGCTCCTGGAGAGCTGGCGCAGCAAGATGATGCAACAAAGGGACACAAGCAGACACAGTGGGAAAATAACACATAGTGAATTGCCCCAGAGACAGCGAGCTCAGGTGGCAGGGGGGCAATAAATTTAAAAAAATAGGGGGATTCCCATATACCCTACCCACCCCCCCCATACTTTCTCACATTAACAACATCTTTCATTAGTGTGGTACATTTGTTACAATTGATGAACACATACTGAAGCATTGCTACCAACCATGGTCTCTAGTTTACATTATAGTTTACACTTTGCACTGCATAATTTTATAGGTTTTGACAAAATGTATAATGGCCTGTATTCATCATTGCAATGTCATACAGGACAGTTGTAATGTCTCCAAAATGCTACACCTATTCCATGTTACACCTATTTTTCCCTCTCCCTCCCCTTAGGCTCTGGTGGTCACTGCCTTTATATCAGTGATACAAGTTCTTCCATTGTTAGAATAACAATAAGTCTACTTTAGTCCATAGTTGCTTTCCCCCCTTATGTTTGTTAATTCTTCAATCTTGAGGATTTGGGGATTGTGATGCCCACAATTCTGTTGTTGTTGTTGTTTAGGGGAACCTCGTATGTGGGAAACCAGCATTCAACTACTGAGCCACATCAGCTTCCCTGGGATTTTTCATTTGTTTTGCTTGTTGTTTGTTTTTGTTTTTTTCAGGAGGCACTGGGAACAGAACCTGAGACTTCCCATGTGTGAGGTGGGTGCTAAACTGCTTGAGCCATATTGGCTTCCTACTTTTTTTTAAATTAAAACAATCAATATATTTGAAATTGTTCTTTTTATCTAAATTTATTATTTCACTTTATACTAGCTTTTCTGTTTCTTTTTTTCCCAAGAATACTTATTTTTTTAATTAATTTTTTATTTTTAAAGAAGCTTTAGATTGCATAAACATTACATAAAAAATTTAGGGGGTGTGATGCCCACTCCTACCAACACTATTTTTTAATCTATTTCCCTAATTCTGTTTCTCTACAATGTCAATTTTTCTCATCTCTGTAAACTGTGCCATTATCTGCTTACTCAAGCCTGAAGTGGGTCATCTTTTATTTTTTTCCTTTCCTTCTTTTCTCATGTTCATATATAACCTGACAAAAAGTTCTTTAGTTCTATTTTTTTAAAATGTCTCCATCACTTTTTCCATTACCACCATCAATTCTTATCTGAACTTCTTGAACACCTCACAACTGGCCTCCCCACTTTTCCATTTTCTGCTTTCACGCCATTCTCCAGGGAACCACCGTGATGCTTTTTCCTTTTTTTTAAAATTTTTATTAGAGAAGTTGTGAACTTACAAAACAATCATGCAAATGTGCAGAATTCCCACACAACACCCCTCCACCAATATATTACATTGTTGTGGGATATTTATTACAGAATATGAGATATATCATCAGACCATTACCACTAATTATGGTCTTTGCTCTTTCGTTTTAATCTTTAGTGATGTCTCATTACTTATAAATAAAATCTACGCTCTTTGCATTGACTAACAAGGCCCTGAATAGTTTTATATCTGCTATATTGGAACTGTTACTTTATGATATTTACCCTTATTTACCACACCATATCTTTCAAAGGCTTTAAAAATATAAGGCAATGCTTTTTCTTGTGTATTCTTCTCCCCATTTTTAGCATGGGTAGTTTTTTACAAACCCTAAATATCAGCTAAAATACCTGCTCCTCCAGATTACCCAATACATAATAGACTCTATTTCATTATATTTATCCATTTGTACATTTGGTCTATTTTTCTATCTGGAAAGGAGTCATACAAACATGAGAAAAGCCCATATTTTTCTTATTGACCATTAAGTCCCATGCATTCAGCAGAGTGCTTGGCAAATAGTAGTCACTGAATGAATGTCTTAGTTTGCCAAGGGGCTGCTGATGCAAAGTACTAGAAACGGGTTGGCTTTTATAATGGGAATTTTATTAAGGGCAAACGCTTACAGTTCTGAGGCTGTGAAATGTCCAAATCAAGACATCGGCAGACATGTTCTCACCAAATTTAGCTACTGCCTCACGTGGTGAGGCAAGATGGCTGCTTACCACTGCCAAGGTCCCTGCCTTTCCCTCTGGGCTCACCTTCTCCTGGAGCCCAACTGTGGGGCGATCAGACATATGCCTTGTCTCTTCTGCCTTGAGCTGCTCCATGGGCCCAGCCCTCGGAGGTTTCTTCCTGTGCCTCTATGCTCTGTTGATTCCAGACTCCAGGATCTCTTTCAGCCTCTCAGGGCTTCTCTCTCTCCCTACAATACTCTGTCTTGCATGGCAGGACTTTTTTTCTTTCTTTCTCTATTCTCAGTTTATATAAGAAACAGCAAGAGGGCGGAAACCTTACCTTGCCTTTTCTCTTCCAGCAGAAATTATGTCCATTTTCCTATCCATAAACTGATTTACCATCTATTTCATGCTGGCTTTTTCTGTGGATCTAGACTCACTTCACCTCTTCATTCACTCCTTCCTCTATATGCCTTCTCTCTTTCTTAATTTAATTTTCATTATTAGCACATAAACACCCTCATATTTATCCCAGTACAAAATAGTTTTTTATTCACATTATCTACCTTCTGTGACCATGTATTTTTTTCTTCATTTTGTAGATATATTTCTTGGATGGATATTTTCTGTTTGCAGTTAGTGTTTTTAAAGATAAATTGAGAGCAACAAAGATAAGAGGGAGTAAAAGTGGATGAAAGAAACCGAGCTTAATTTTACTATTGAGGAGTTAAAGAAAATGATGCAAAATATAGCTGAATCATAAGACTCATTTCTGTCCCTGACTATGCTATGGATAGTTGGGTAAAAAATTTAGGCTGAAAATCATCTCTTGGTTTAAAATGAAGTTATCCTGGATGGAACTAAAGAAATAATACATTGTGAGAAATGGTAGTAAGCTCATTAACTAATCGAAATAATATGAAGTGATGATTCAACTTTCCATATCATCAGGATAATTTATAACTAATGACATTATATTAGAATTAGAGCTCTAACAAATCAGTAAAGGAAAAAAATATAAAAATGCTTTGTACTTATTAACATTTATGTTACAGTCATTATTTATCATGTAACAAACATAGTTATTTTATAATAGTTATATACAATTATATATTACTAATCATACCCATATCTTTATTTGATTTTAACAGTATATTCAGGTCATGATGTACAAGAAATTGATAAAAAAAAATTAAAGGGAAATCATTTTATGATAAGAAGGCTCTAAAAAGAAGTTTTGACTCATTCCTCATTTTGAATTGCAGTGAACCATTTTAACATTTTATTGTAGTTTCTACAGGGAGACCACCTCAAGCATAGCCCAGTGGATCTACTGGGCCTTGATGCTATAGGTAACACTGTTCAGCAGGGGTAAGGAGACCACAGTGACCATGCCCATGAAGTTGGGCACCCCAGGGGTGAAGTGTGTTGCCTAAATCTGTGCAGTGGACAGTCCTTGCACAGGCACATAGAAACAGATAGCCAAGATGTGGGAGACACAGGTATTGAGGGCTTTGAGCTGCTCCTCCATAGAGACAATGGCCAGTGTGATGCAGAGGATGATGGTGTAGGAGAACAGGTTGAAGAAGACATTAGAGCCCATGGCCAGCATAGTGATGCATAACCCATAGAACCTGTTGAAGTGGGTATTGGAGCAGGCCAGTCAGATCATGTCCTGGTGAAGGCAGCAAGTATGAGATACTGCCCTAAGGTGACAGCAGTCAAATTTTTATAGGCACAGCAGTGATACCAGCACTCTACATACCTAGCACAACCGCAGCCCATGCCACACAAAGACCTGTGAGCGTAGATGAATAGTGCAGTGGGAATCGAATGGCCAGCGGGTGGTCTGGAACCATAGCAAAGAACATGGCTGACTCCATGAAGGAGAAGAGTGGAGGAGGTGCTGCTGCAGATCACAGTGTACCAGTGTCTGGGCATCAAATTGCAGCACACCCAACACTGAGGGCCATGTGGACGTTCACAGGCCCAAGTCTGTCACAGTCAGGCTAGCCAGGAAATAATACGTGGGCTGGGGAAGGGCAGGGTCAGTTTGTACCAGTTGAAAGAGTGCATTACCCAGCAGAGCCACAAGGTATCCTGTAAAAATGGGCAGTGAGATCCAGTGGTGAGCTCACTCCAAGCCTGGGAGGCCCTTCAGCAGGAATGTAGAAGGGCTCAAGTTGGCACTTAGTAGGGTGCGCATCCTCATTTTCAAGAGGCCTATTCACTCTGGAAGAGACGGCAGTGTGTTTGGAAGTTAAGGGGCTGGTAAGCGTGAACACTCCCACTGTCACTGGACACAAGCCCTCTGGTGGCTGGTCTGGCCTCTCAGTGCTGTCCGTATTCAATGACCTCACCGTTAATCATTTCCGTCCCAATCAACTTCAGTCCTTTCTTGCTTTCACCCCTTTTTCTTATTTTCAAAGAATTCTTGCTATACCCTCGGGAAATCTCAAAGAGAATTTTCCCTACTCCTGCTCTTAACCAGCTTGTAAAAAGTAGAACTGCCTGAAGGAAAATCTATATACCTCAACCTTAACAGAGTGCTCAGATTGTCAGAAAATTTTCCACTCCTAAATTGTCTTCGTTGTATGACTTTTCCTCTTCAAGCTTTTCACTTCCTGTAAAAGATATCATCTCTAATTTTTCTGAGCAAATTCAAGATGCCTGTAGAGAATTTCCTCATGCAATCTGCTGTCTATTTCACCTGATTATTTTCACTATGTGATCCTCTCCACATGCCCTTATAATCAGAAGAAGTGATATCCTGTGCCTCTTCAAACTAAAAAAATACCATGACTCTGACTACCCTGTACCTCACCCCTTGGGCTTCTCCTCAGGCACTCTAAGAATCCTGTTCATGCTCTCACTAAGTCATACTAATTCAGCCTATATTGTGTACATCTTTAAAGCTGCTACCTTGACTCTAATTACTGGGATTCCTTTCTGAAACTGATTTCAGGATATATGAACATAACTGCTCCCTTGTTTTTTGTTCTATCTTTTCTTTTTTTCCGCCTGTCTTTTCGGGTATGTTTCCTCAGAAATCCACCTGGAGACCTGACACAGCTTATATAACCTTAATAAATCAGGTAAACTTATTAGAACAATGTCACTTACACAGGTGTTAGGAAATATATATTGATAAGTGTACCTTGAAATAGCAGCAGCAATAACAGAACCTGTACCTTGCTCAAATTTGCTTATTAAATACTAAAACCAGGGCCATGTAGGGAGAGCCTCACAAGGCAAGCCCTGACAGTTTAGATCTCAGTGTGCGACATAAGAATTACCTCTGTATCCTCATTAGTAAAATAAGAATAATGCTATCTTCTAATCCGAAGAATAAATGTGAGCTTTAATTGTCATGCTATGTTGTACAGAATTTAGCTCAAATCCTAACAAGAGCAAATAATAATGTTGTTACTATTGTTCCCAAATCCAAAGATGATTTCCTTATTATTTTCCCTTAATATTCCTACTCTTCCCACTCCCTAGTATACAGAAACAAAAAAAAAATCTATCTCCTCTTTAACAAGGTAGTGTTTCAGATCTTAGAAGACAGTGTAATGTGTCTTAGAAGAATTGGAAATGTAGTGAAAAATTGAGGGCCTGAGGGAGTAACTGAGAAACAGGGAGAAAAGGGGATACCAAGGTATAGGTCAATGCTTTATAGAATGACCTAAAGTAAAGCTGAGGGAGAGACTAAGGGATGAGTTTGAGGAAGGGGGCAGGTAGAGTGAGGGTCAGATAAGGGAAGGACCAGAGACAAACAAGTACTGAGGGGCAAAATGGGGTCAGGGGTAATGGTTCAAGAAGCAGGGAAGCCAGAGAATGGTGAAAAGGAAGAAAAAGAAACCGTGGGGATGAAAGTTGGTGAGAAAGATGTTGTAGGATTTAAAAAGGCAAGCTGAGTGTTAGAGAGAAAGGGGATTTGATAACTTAGAGGAAGAAACTGAGGAACAAGATAAGAGGAAGATGTGGCACAGAGAGAGAAGGGATGAAGGGCTTAAAGAATAGGAAGACTAAGTTTCAGAGTGAGGGTTCCTGAAAGACTGCGATAAGGAAGACTGGTGAAAGAAAGACATGGAAAAACAACTGGGCCACGAGGGAAGAAGCCAAGGAACAGTGAGTAGAAAGGCCAGAAATAAGTTGAGGGAAAGTTTAGGGGCCTGGGGAATTCTCTCAGATCATGCATTGATTAAAGAAGGAAATGAAGAGGCTGGGGGATGCTGGATCATAGAGGAATGGAAAGCTATCTTGTGGGGAGGCCAGAAGGACAGTATTCAAAACCTGGAAACCTCTGAACCCCCAAATCCACTGGAAGAAAGAAAGTTAAATTGATTAAGCAGACTGGGAAATTTTTCTGCTGGACATCAGAGCAGGCAGGAGGAGTGGTGGTTTATATAGAAGGTGTGGTGGTTTGGAACTGCATGTACTCCCAGAAAATCATGTTCTTAAAGCTAATTCATTCCTGTGAGTGTAAACTTATTATAAGTAGGGCCTTTTGATTAGGTTAGTTCAGTTAAGACATGGCCTAGTGTGGGTCTTAGTCTTCTTTACTGGAGTCCTTATAAAAGGGATGGATATAGGGAAAGAGAGAGAAAGAGAAAGAAAGGGAGGGGTGAGGGGAGAGAGAGAGAGAGAGAGAGAGAGAGAGAGAGAGAGAGAGAGAAGAGCCTAAAAGCAATGGAAATCTGGACGGGAAGGGAGAGATCAGCAGATGACACCATGTACCTTGCCATGTGACAGAGGAGTCACATGGCTAGCAGCCAGTCTGCAGGAAGAAAGTATCTCCTGATAATGCTTTGATTTGGAAATCTTTCTCAGATTCAAAACTGTAAGCTCATAAGCTAATAAATATCAATCGTTAAAAGCCAACCCATTTTATGGTATCTACTTTAAGCAGCTTAGCAAACTAAAACAGAAGGCTTCCCAGGTCTTGGGGCTGTGAAGAGAAACTCTCAAGAAGCACTTTTGGTCATATAACCTGAGGTATAGGGGAGGGGACTGTGCATGGGGTCTGAATGAAGCAGAACTAGAAAAATAATGGGGAACACCTTTTGATAGATGCCAGCAGAAAGGAGTCATCTTGGGCTTCCTGGACATGAGGAGGGTGAACTTCTCTGGATCCCACTTTGTTTATTTGTGTGTCCATATATTCAGTTAATATGTATTTTATTGAGTATCTCCTATGTACCAAGCACTACATTTATGGGGATGTAATGGTTAAACAAGACCTAGATAAGTTTCTCCAAGGATCTTACTTTAGTAATCTATTCTATAGAACAAAAACCAAAAAGCAAAACATTATATTATCATGCAACAAATGTTACAATGAGAAATGCAGGGTGCTATGGGAGCAGACAGATGGAGCATCTCATCTGGTATTGGAGAGGGAGACTGTCAGTGAAAATATCCTTGAGAAAGTAGCCTCAATGTTGAAACTCCAACATGAATTATATCCAGGCAGGGGTAGGGCAAGCTTCTCCACCATATCTAGGCTCAGAGTCTTCTGATCAACAGGTTTTTGAATTAGACATGTTTTACAGTAGTTTCCTTGATTTAAGCTTTGTCATATTCCATGCCATATATTACAGTTAAAGCATTGATTTCAGCTTAATGTTAGACCTGAGGTTGAGGAACTTAGGAATCCACAAGCAAGGTCAATTCATAGAGAAAAGGAAGCAGGGTTAAATTCAAGGGCTTCTTCTAGATGAACTAGAGTCAGAGGGAGCACAACCTCAGAAAAAGCTGGAGGAGTTCTGCCTAAGCCAAAAATTGAGGCAGATTGCAGGGATTCGGATGGTACCAGTTGGGAACCAATGTTCTTAAGGATATTGGCTTTGCCAGGATAGGAAGAAAAGAGAAAAACCTTGGCTAGGTAGAGAAGAGAGGAGCAGTTCCACGGAGCTATGAACGGAGATAAATTTCCTAAAGTGATTTAGAGCAACTGACGTTTATAACCCCTGTGCCAGGTTCTGGGTGCCTTTTACTTATTGCTACCTTTTACTCTTTGTTTAGTTTAGTTTCAGTCTTAGTTTTTGTAAATTAATGATGACACTCTACAGAGTCTTTCTCTGGGTAGATTTTGATGCTACTAAAAATACCAAGTATCAGAGACTAGAGGAGTCATTACAATTTAAACAAGAGGAGAGTAGTATTCCTAATCCACAATTTAAGAAAACACTTTACCCATACTTTATTTGGGCATTGGAAAAATCTTGGAACATATGAAGTGTTATCGTAGGCACTCAATGCTAGAAAGTTTTGGCCTCATGGTGTATTTTCTTCTGGTCACCCAGCCCATCTTTTATCACCAGGATTCTACATTACCCTTTCTAAGTCCCAGGAGCTTGATGATTGCACGGCGGATCTCCTTGGTCTTAATACTGTATATAATTGGGTTAAGCATGGGAGGCACAAAGAGGTAGACATTGGCCATGAGGAGGTGGACAGCTGGTGGAGCATGCTTCCCAAAGCGGTGTACGAGGGACAGCCCCATCATGGGCACAAAGAATATCAGCACAGCACAGAGGTGTGAAGTGCATGTTTGGAAGGCTCGCAGCCGCTCCTCTTGGGAGGCCAGTCCTGCCACTGTGTGCAGGATGATCCCATAGGACAGCACAATGAGCACCAGATCCAGCATGACGGTGAATACCACCAGTGTCAGTCCATACAGATTATTGAAGGTGGTGTCTGTGCAGGCCAGGTGTATCACTTCTTGATGCAGGCAAAATGAGTGAGAGAGGACTCGAGGCCCACAATAGGGTAAAGCTTTCAGGAGGAGGACAATAGGGATAAGAGCCACAGGGCCCCGGAGGATGACGACCAGGCCTACCCTGACCACTCGCTGGCCAGTGATAATGATCGAGTATTTCAGGGGGTGGCAGATGGCGACAAAGCGGTCAAAGGCCATGACGAGGAGCACTGAGGACTCCATGAAGGAAAATGAATGGATGCAGAACATTTGGATTTGGCAGGCTCCAAAGTAGATACCATGGCATTTGAACCAAAAGATCCCCACAGTGGTGGTCATCGTAGACACTGACAGTCCCAGGTCAGTGAGGGCCAGCAAGGAAAGTAGGTAGTACATGGGTGTGTGTAGATGAGGGGTGATCTTAATGATTAGCAGGATGAAACAATTGCCTGAGATCGCCACCAGGTACATAAAGAAAAAGGGGATGAAAATCCAGTGTTCAATGGCTTCCAACCCAGGAAAGCCAGTGAGGAAGAAAATGGGGCTAAACCAAGTGATGTTGGATGGGAGCATGAATTGGGGATTGAAAGGATATTGAACTGGCATTCCTTGGAGGCTGAGATGAAAATAAATGAATACTTCTGGTTATTCATTTCTCAGTTCCACTAACATTCACATCATCATAAACAACAACATGATCATCACTTTAATAACATCTGCTCCACTATTATCAACTCCATCATCCTTACTACATTATTGAAGCTTTTTTTGATACCACCAGGATTTTTTCTATATTTCTATATCTTAGTCTTCTTTTCTTCCTTTTATTTTTTGCTTACCCCTTAAATACGGCTGTTTCCATCCTTGGTTATTTTCTGGACTTGCCCAGGCAATATCATCTACTACCAGGATCTCATTTATGATCCATATGCTGATAAATATGGATATGTTAAATCTATAACTTAAGCACTTCTTTTTTCTTTTATTTTGATTTCCAGACTCACATATCTATCATCATGCTGAGCATCTGCACTAGATGCTTCATAGTTACTTCAAAAGCAAGTTAAAAACTTCTTTCTTCCTCAACAATTTTTTCCTTCATCTGTGTTCATTTTTTCAGTGATCTAAGTAAAAAATTAAGTTTAATATTTGAATCTTCCATATTACACTTCTGTCCAGTGTCTGATCAATTATAAATTCCTGAAATTCTAGCCACTAAATATCTCTCAAATCTGTTTACTTACTATTATCTTCACTTATGTTGTCTTAATGCAAATAATTATTATCTCCTCCTGGATTTTCCCAACAGTTTCTGATTGTTCTTTTTAAATCTGCTTACTGCAATATAGCAAGAGAGATATTTATAAACTAAATTTGACATGATGTACAAATAGTTTAAAATGACATTCAACGCCTTGTCTGACAACTAACAAAAGGATAATCATGGACAACGCCCATTCCAAAAAACAGAGTATCTACAACTGCAAGCAAGACAGTTATATCCATCTGCCTTATGGTATCAAGCATCCTCTCAATGCTCACGGAAGCAGAGTGAGCATTACTATCCCAAATCCTCAAGATTGTGGAATGAACATAAGGGGAAATGCAACTATGAACTAAAGTGGGCATATTATTCTAGCAATGGAAGAACTTGTAACTTTAATATATAGACAGTGGTTACCAAAGTTTCTGAAGGGAGGGAAAGGGAAAAATAGGTATAACATGCGGCTGTTGGGAGGCAATGGAATTGTTATGCATGATATTGCAATGACAGATACACACCATTATACATTTTGCCAAACCTATGAAATTGTGTGGTGCAAAGTATAAACCATAATGTAAACTATAGACCATGCTTAGTAGCAATGCTTCAATATGTGTTCATCAATTGTAACAAATGTACCACACTAATGAAAGATGTTGTTAACTGGGAAAAGTGGGGGAGGCGGAGAGGGTGGGGCATAGGGGTATCCCCTATATTTTTGATGTAACATTTATGTAATCTAAAGCTTCTTTAAAAAATAAATAAAAAGCAAAAAATAATAATAAAGTGCTGATAGAAAAAGAAACCCTGTCTAACCTTATTTCTGTTATATACTCTATTCTAATCTATCTTCATTATCTCCTTCAAATTTTATGGCATCAACAATACTGAGCAAACAATTCTCCCAATTTCTCCAGCATTCATGTTCATGTCCAAACATTTGTACTTTCATTCTTCCAATTCTTCCTTGACTATTTCTCTTACTCTTTGTCTCACTACATCCTATTCACACAGCCTAGCTCACCTTAGACATAATCTCCTTTGAAAGCCTTCTTAAGGCCCTGAAATTCATGAAGGCTATCCCTTTTATGTGCTCTTTTAACACACAATACTTTCACGACCATACTTCTCACATACAGTATTGTCATTTTCTGCATCCGCTCTAAAATGTGAATTCCTTCTGACAGGAACCATGTCATTTTCTTTTTAGTTCCAGATATAAGCTTAGTGCCCTACAAATTTAGGGTGATTTAAATATAATTTGTGTAACTTAATACTATTTGTTTTCACTTTACCTCATTTCAATAATTAGTTATTAATTGATTAAACAAATATTTATTGAACTTGTATTATATGCCAAGCATGATTCTGTAACTACAATGGAGAAAAGAAACAGAACAGAGACAGAAACTGACAAATAAATACACACTAAACTGAAAGGCATACAGTGCTATAAAGAAATTTGAAGAAGGGTAAAGGGAAGAGAATAAAACCAATGCATTTTAAACGACGTAGCTAGAGATGAACTCTTCGAAGAGGTAACTTTGGAGCAGAGGTCAGAATGAAATGATGGACAAGCCATTAGAGAAGAACGTAACAGGGAGAAGAAATTGCAAGTGAAAATTCCTGAAGCCAAAGTCTACTTTACTTGCTTGGAAGCCAAAAGGAAGCTCGTATACATGAAAAGTAATGAGAAAGGCAGGGTTGAAGTTGAAGTGGTAGCTAAATGCCAGATCATGTACTGTCTTGTAGGACTTGTTACCTACTTTGAATTTTATTATACTTGCA
Source organism: Tolypeutes matacus (assembly GCA_026826555.1). Classification (NCBI taxonomy): domain Eukaryota; kingdom Metazoa; phylum Chordata; class Mammalia; order Cingulata; family Chlamyphoridae; genus Tolypeutes; species Tolypeutes matacus. Next base: position 61,420 of record JAKSZT010049280.1, on the reverse strand, counting down.
ATTTAGAGGTGAGAGCAGAGGTGCTGAATGGATACAAGATTTCAGAGGTTCCAGAATAAAAGCAGGGAAACCAGTTAAAAGGCCTTTGCCTTTTGTCCAGGGAGAGAAGACAGTGTCTTAGACAATAGAGTTTGATGGTAGAGGAGGTGAAAAGTAGTTGGACTTCTTGGATTAGGTTCAGTTGCAAAGAAATTAGTCATGGGAAAAACCAAGTTTTGGGACTGTGCAACTGAGTCAGTGGTGTGTTCAATGCATGGTGGGGAACCCTAGAGGAGAAATATGTTTGAGGAAGAAAGTAAGAGCTCAGTTTTTGACATGTTAATATTAGAAACTTACAAGGAAAAATATTGGGAAAATGGTAGACATGTGGGCTGCAGAAATAAGTTGAGGAAGAGATATAAATTTGAAAGTTATGAGTATATGAAAGATGAGGACACTTAAAAAGTAAGTATGGAGAGAAGTTTCTAAGACTGAACCCTGGACAAATCCAATATTGAGAGTCAAGAAGAGGAGGATCCAGCAAAAGAAACTGAGGGAAAAATGCCAGATAGATGGGAAGAAAACTAGGAGAGTGTAGTTTTACGAGTTTCAAGAGGGGTTAATCAAATGTGGATAATGTTTCTAAGAGACCATAAGTAATAAATAAAAGGCCATAAGTAATAATGACTGAGGTGAACAAGTTACCAAAGGACTAAGCAATGTAGAAGTCACTGCTGATCTTGACAGTAGAAGTTTCTTTGTAGTAGTGGGGTATAAAATTTGATTCTTGTGTGTTCTTGAGGAAAAGAGGGAGAATGAGAGAACAGATGGACCAGGGCAATGGAGTAGGATTCTAGGCAATGCTGAAGCTCACCTGATGCTCACAGATTCAAAGTGAAACCAGTCCGCATTTTGGTGTGTTTATCACCAGCCACATACGGCTACTCAAAAGCAGAAGAAACAATGTAGAGTTATATTTAATGAAGTTGAAGTTAAGGTGGGTTAGCATGAGGGATGTTAAGCATGTTTGCAAAAGAGTGATTATGATGATGTACTATGGAGCCTAAACTTGGTAAAAAGAAAAGTTAAAACATGAGAGGATGATAAACAGTGAAAAGGGGTCAGATATCTAACATATGGCTATGAGACTGTGTTGATGATTTAAGGTAAAGGATACAATCCTTGAGAGAAGGTCAGGAGTTGAGAGTGAGGTCCCTGACTGGATCAAGTGGGTGAATACAGAAATCACTAAGAATTATGCACGAATTAGTATTGGAAAGATTAAAGGGAGCCAATGCTAAAATCTTCAGTGAATAAAGTAGCGTGATTAGAAAAGTTTTGGTGGATGCAACAGGTAGGGACAGTGGTGATAACGTATGCTGGCATGCCCTTGGGAAGAGTAGGGAGGAGGAGGCAAGGGAGAAAGGCACTCAGGAGACCAGCGTCAGCTCCACATCACTCTGACAAGTGGGAAAAAGAACCATCCACACTTCTCTCCATTTCTACACCCCTCAGTTCACTACTCAACCAGATGCCTTCTGGCTACCTAACTTAATAAAAAGCCTCTAGCTAAAGCCACACTTCTTAAATTCACCAGTAACCTCTAGGAGCTAAATCCAATGGAGTGTCTTAATCGTACCTGTGACAATTCTCTTACGTGCACACTCTCCTTTTTTAAAGCTTTCCCTTGGAATTCTTGATGCCAATCTCCGTTCGTTTGCTTCTGATTTTCTTTACAGCTCCTCCTCAATCTCCTTTATATAAATATTATATATACTTTATATATTATAGTTATAGAAATTATTTATATATTTATACTTGTGTGTTCTTTTATATAATACATATTACATAGTATTTTTAAATTTATTTATAGGTTTTTATATTTATGTATTCTTTTTTTTTAATTTATTTATTTTTTATTGTGGGTATGTATGTATTCTTAATTTATGATTGTTCCACCCACTTTTTTTTTTTTTTTTTTACCTACTGGAATGTGATTCACTAAGACCTCTGGGCTCCGGTACAGTGTCTTATCCATAGTAGGCATCACTAAATATTTGTTCCAAGCAAAACCAAATGAATGAATAAATTAATAAAGTGCTCACCTCTTGCCCTGACTAGTTGTGTCTGGAGTTCGGTGCTGAGCCCCATGTTCACTGACTTCAGAGTGACAAAAAGGACATGGAGAGTGATCTGGTGGAAGCAAGAAGTCTATAGAGAGACAGTGACAGGGCCAGGATTATTTCTCCATGAAAGAAAGTTTTAGTGAGTTTTTCCTGGAAATGAGATATAATAGTCCATGATAGGGAACAACAAGTGCTTCTCCATTTCTACTTAGAGAGATGCAGAGGAATCCATTCATTAGCACATAGTCAGGTCTAACTACAATGTAATTTCAATATCCACAGCAGAGACTTGAAGAGGAAATTCCTGAATAGAGGCATTTTCTGTGTTCAGTGAGTGATTAGCTCTCTACCTTACCTATAAGATAAATATTCTTTTGTTTCAATTTAATATTTGCTGAATTTTAAAAATGAACTATTGGAGGAGGCATTTGATTTTTATAAATAGGAAAATAGCAAGTGGAGCCATGCCTATGAACAAGGACTTGGACCAGATACCTCATAATCCAACCAGGGAGGCCAGTCCCACAATGATGAAACTCATCTGTAAACATGCCTCTTGGCATGAAGATGGAAGAGGATTTTGGAAGGGCGAGGACATATCTTGTATACTGATGAAGCCACAGGGAGCTGTCTGTTATTTACAGAATGATCTTTCCTGCTATATTTTCTAATACATCCTCTATGCCTGGCACTAAAAATGCACTTAATATATGGGTTGAATAAACAAATGACTGTTGGGTTTGTGAGAGGAAAGGGGATAGCTGATGTGCCAGACTCTGGAGACCAGGCTGGATGACGCCTGTGGGAGGTGGATCTGCAGACATGACCGAGGAAGGCCTGGCCTGGCCATGAAGGTCCTGGTCAGGAGGAGCAAGGCAGGCTTTTCTCCTGGCCCTAGTAAGAGAATATTATATATGATATCTCCTCTCCTCCAGGCAGTGCAGGTCCTGATCCTTTCTCTGGCTCTGGCTCTGGCTCTGTGCATAAACTCAGAGAGTTTTTATAAATGGAAGAGATTTTGTGGGGATTCTGAGTTCCAAGGCTTCATTTTGCAAATGGAAAAGCTGAGGCCCAATGTAGGGAATACATTTGCCTAAGGTCGCTGAGGTTGTGAGGGATGGAGCCAGAATGAGAAGTCAGACCACCTTCTTCCAGGCTCACTGATCTTTTGGGAGCTTACATATGCCCTTCTTCTTGTATTTTCTCCTTCTCACATGTGCTACCCACCTGTCTGCCCCTGAAATCCTGGCACAGGATTGTAAGGGAGACTCACCAGCAGCTGCAAATTTTTAAAAGGTGACACCCTAGTAGTTTGTACCGAGGAAGGAAGAAAGTAGGTAAGGAAAGGCAAGGAGGTCAGTGAAAGGCATGAGGTGGTGGCTGTCAGTGCAGGATTTATCCTTCTTCCTCCTTCTTCCTCTGTGCATGTGACACAATGTGATTCCAGCTGGGAGAATCTGACAACAAACAAAAAGTCTCCAGGGTGGAAGACCTGTGGGTAGGAGCCTCTCATTACTTTTCTCTCCTTGTCCTCCATCTCTCTTTCCTCCCACAGGTTCAGCTGAGGCTGAAGAGCCCTAACATTATATGATTCACTGCCCAGGTTTTTGCTACTGGTAGATATCTGAGATAGGAAAAGCAGTGCTGTCTCTCCCTATTTTTCCTTCTCTATGAAGAAACTGATCCCTGTCATGTGACTTCATTCATTTTTCCCTTTGTCAATTAAGGTGAACCCATAGTTTGCCAGAGAGGTGGGATACAGTATATGAATAGGGTTGCCTATGTAGCCTCACAGCTGGCTTCTAAATTGCTCATCTGCCTTGTATCACAGGGCTCATCACAACCACCACTCCTACAAGTGCCTCTCCTTCCTGTATGATTTTCTTGCCTATTTCTATTTTTCTTTTTATCATAACATTCATTTGTCCCTAGTCTCTGCCAGCTTCGGTGTCTTTGAGTCCAAATGTCATCCAGATTACAACTTTCCCTATATACTCCCAACTACAAATACATGTCTCTTAGGTTTACCCAAGGCTCTTGACTCATCCTTGAATGCACAGTACACTCATTCAGCAAGCTCTCTGACAAGCAGCCATTTTTCACTTTTTCCTCTATTCTTCTATTCTTTGCTATTCTGGTAACAAATATCATCATCTTTTAGAAAAATCAATTTGTATTTCTTCTTCAGTCTATGTTACAGAACTCGTATTACAGGGTCGGGTTCTCTTCCTTTCTTCACTTTCAACACACACACATACACACATACATGGAGACTGGCATGAAGAGAATATATTTTTCAAGTGTGGATGGTTGATAAATATTGTGTGTGGCATGAACCCTCAAACCTGGGCATATAGATCCAAAGTGAGGACAGAGACCCAAGATGCCCATGACATGCCAGTGTGATCAGAACATAATCAAATAGGAAGTGGCACAACATTGGGCCAGGTATATAACTAGTTAATGGTCATGGCCAGAGTGTAGGCAGGCAGAGTCAGGGTGACATGGCAGGATGCAGGGGGAAGAGGATCTTATCAAATTGTACAGAAGGAGGAAGGTAAAAATTACCATTCAGGCTTGCAGGAGAGGAAACTTGTCTCAGAGAAATTTGAGAAAATTCTGCATGTATTGAGAACATAACCATGGCCATGCCATAGAGAAAGTCTGATTAAGGATGTGATAATAGCAACAATGCCTGCTGCTATTATAAGATGGCACAACAATAATCATAAGTGTGTTGAAAGAGATTTAGATAGCAAGTTATGTGAGTAGAGGTGGGTGTGGTAGTTTGAGATTATTGATGAACCCCAAAAAGAGATTATATTTGTAAACTAATCTATTCCTCTGGGTTTGATACCTTTTGATTGATTTAAATTCAAAGGCTTTAAGTTTACTTGATTAAATCAAGATTAGGGATTTGATTTGACCACATCATTAGGTTGTGACCCTCCCCTTGGTGGGCTATATAAATGGACACTCAATCAAGAAGACAGAAGAAGTTACTCAGGAATAGAGAGAGAGCCATAGACATGGAAGAGGAGAGAACTTTGATCCTGAGCCCCCAGAGAGAGCTGAGCCTTTTGCCTGATAGTTTGCAGCTGAAGAGAACAAAGCAGCTGTGCCCTATGCCAGCCTACAGCTGAGATAAGAAGAAGCTGGGCCACAGAGTCTTAAGAGGAAAGAGGAAGGCTGAACCCTTGCAGATGTCGCCCACCATCTTCCTTCAACATGTGGCAACAGTGTTTGGTGAGGAAGTAACCTTCAGTTAGACTCTTTAGGGCCTTGTAACTGTAAGCTTTCACCCCAAATAAATACCCTTTATAAAAGCCAACAGATTTCTGGTACTTTGCATCAGCACTCCTTTGGTTAATACTGTACCTATATAATAGCTTTTTACTTGTTTTTTCCTAAAGTATACAATAATTGAGGGGCTAATGACCAAGCAATAGTCTTTTTAAAAAAATGAATCCTCTCAACTCTTTTTTCTTCTAAATGATCTTTAGATTTATTTTATCGCAAATGATCCTCTTTGAATGGTGACCAAAATTGTATTAACCATTCTAATTAGTTTTCATTCACTGTGCATCTATTAAGTGCCTACTCTGTGAGAAGAATTTTATAGATACACAGGAAAGCATGACATAGTCTTGCCTTCACAAAGCTCGCACATTTATAAAGAGAGTAGTTTGGTAAAAAGAGTTTGTGAAACAGTGTGACTAGCTCTGGCTAGGAAGAGAGCTGGTTCCTGAAGGCTTCGATTGGTGTGTGGGCAAGAACAAAGCAACAATCCCTGCCACCCTCTCTGTTCCTTGGGTAATGTTGCAATTGTGTGAATATAAAGTGAAATGAATGTGGGGAAGTGATGGTTAGAGAAATGTACATATTAATGTGTTGGTATGAGTCATTTCAGGCCTTATGTCTCAATGCATTACATATCATTTCTAAGAATATCAATGCAAGAGTAGGATTATTTGCAAATATGCCATCCGTTTAGTGCATATATTATTGTTTGAAAATTTGGCTGTGAAATGTGGTTCTGTATGTATGTATGTGTGTGTGTGTGTGTGTGTGTGTGTGTGAGAGAGAGAGAGAGAGAAAACACATGAGAAAGAGAGAATATATTTTTACATCTGGCTCAGTGTCCATATGTGAGAATATGACTGGCTAATCCCTTGACCACAAGGAGCACAACTGAGACTATTCTATACCAGAGATTGAGAAAGCCTATGAGAGAGAGAAAAGGATGGATTTGAACCTGGCATGCTTTTCAAGGGCCCAGGATAAATTATATTTAAAGGACTTTCTAAACCAAAATTGGTGTCTGGTCCACCAAGCCATGCTTGACGAGGTATGAGATGACACATGGAAAAAGGAAGCAGCCACAGCAATATACATGGCTGAGATTTTCCAGGGTGACCACCAGGGAGAGGCTTCAGACCAAAAGATGGGCTAAAATACAGAACAGCCTCTCCTCCTCCATCTGCAGCCCAAAGCAAGAAAGTCCATCCCTTCTTCCAGCACCATCTTCCTTGTCCTTTATATTTCCTGCTCATCTCTGAAAACTTCCAGACAGCTCTTTATTCCTCTGAAGATAATATCCACCCCCATCTCCAAACTCTGTCTCGTGTATGCATACATACACATAGCAGACACATCCACACCCATGCACACCCATATAAAACCTTGAACCTGATCAAGAGAGATTATATTTTCTCTTCACTTTTTCAGACTTTTTAAAGATAACTTTTGAGGGTACAGATCTTTTCTGGGTCCTTCAGTCTTAATTATACTAACCAAGCTATGGGTACCCAGTCTGACAGATCCCTACTGGAGTTTCTGAGTCTCTCCTGACTCTCTTTATGAGGTCCCATGACAGAAAATGGCCAGCAGCTCAGCCCCCTCTTCCTCAATCCAAGGTCCAGGCATGTTAGAATGAGGCCTTTCCTTGATTAACTCCATACAGAGGTGTGGGGTTGATATGGACCTTTCAGGATGACAAGACCTAAAGAGGGTAGGATGGATAAAGGTACCTTCTGATCTGGTCCTGAATCTTTAAGAAAGCTTCATGTCAGAGTTTATTTTGTCCAATCCCCTGTCCCTTCTGCATCTATATGAGCATAGAGAGTCTGGAGTGACTCCAGAGAAGAAAGTTCCATGTCTTCCCAGAGATATTTGCACAAACACCTTCTTTCCTAACACCCTCCCTTTCTTCAGTCATTCTGGATAAGAACGAGTTTTCAACCTCATTGTGGGAATTTATCAGACAAGCCTCTTTTAGGAAACTCTGCCCCTTGGGCTAAGGCCTGCCTGTCTTCTTTTGTTTGTCTGAGAGCACTCAAACAACTGACTCACCAAAGCAGATCTGACATTTCCCAAACTTTTCCCTAAGCCAGTCTGCTCCAAGAAATCATACTGAAGAGGAGGCAACTTCCCTGCGCCTGGACTATCTATTATTCAATCAGCGGCCACAAGTCTGTTGTGAGCATATTATGGCTCACTGTACAGAACCTGTGCAAAGTATTATAGGATATGAAGAGCTAGATATGACCTCTAGTGAGTAGAAGCACTTACTGCAATGTGTTGGAGTAATGATACTAGGAGTTTAAAGATCCTTTAAAGTACTTTAAGCAGAGTAATAAAAATAGGCATGAGATTTAGGATGCTAGAGGAATGGAAACTTTGGGAAACTCTTGTGATAATTCCAATGATAGATGAACAAAGTCATGGGGTATTGGATAGAGAAGAGAACAGTGAGGCACATTTCAAGAGAGTGCATTATACAGGATTGGTAAACTTTCAAGGTGTGACTGAAATCAGACACGACAGACTGAGATATAAATGTAAAAATGATGTTGTAGAAGAAGAGGAAACATTTCCCAACACATTTTATGAGGTCAGAAAATTTCTGATTTCAAAACACAAGGGTATTTAAAAGAAAAATAAGATTACATAACTCTACTGCCCATATATATATATATATATATATATATATATGCCTTAATCAAATAGCAGCAAATGAATCCAGTAAGTTGACATAAGCCAACTATCAATATTTGAAAAAGGCACCAAATATTTCAAAGAGTAAACATTAAGCTCGCAAACAAATGGTACTAGTAGAAATGGATATCCACATGGAGATAAAATGTGCTTCAAACCTACCTAATACTTTACACAAAAATTAATTTTGAAATACAAAAAATACCTATAAGAACATGCTAAATAATCCTATAAATGCTATAAATAATCCTGAAAAATAAAGAGAAAATCTTTGTGACCACTTTTAGTTAGGTCAAATTAGCAAAAGAATAAATATTTATTAACAAATTAAACTTTTATTAAAATTCAAGTCTGATATTAAGGAAATGAAAAGGCAAAGCAGACATTAAGAAAATAAAAATTTACAGTGTGTACATTTGACAAAGGGCTTGTATAAATAACTCTTACAAGTCAATAATATAAACAAGGGAGCAGCTGTAGCTCAAGTGGTTGAGACCTGCTTCCCATGTATGAGGCCCTGTGTTCAATTCCCGGTACCTCCTAAAAAAATAAATAATAATAATTCAAACAATTCAATTAAATGGGCAAAATTAATCCAATCAGTTTCAAAAAGAAAGTTGTGCTAATGTCCAATAAGCATGTGAAAAGGTGCTCAAATATTAGTCATCGAATAAATGCAAATTAAACCACCATAAAGTAACATTTTACAACTAGCAGAATGGTTGAATGGTTTTAATTTAAAAGATGGACAAAACTATTTGTCATTGTGAATGTAGATCACCTGAGCCTCTCATTCTTTAGTGAAATTTTTCAACAACTTTGGAAAACAGCTGGGGTTTTCTTATAAAGTTTAAGCATACAGATACCCTATGGTCCAGCAACTCCATTCCTAGGTAAATACCTAAGAAAATAAAAACTACATCCATAAAACAGGCTATACAAGAAGATTCAAGGCAACTTTATCATTTTTTGTTGTTGTTGTTTTGATTTACTTTTTAGGAGGTACCAGGGATTGAACATGGGACCTCATACATGCGAAACAGGCACTCAACCACTGAGCTACACCTGTTCCCCTGTTGTTGTTGTTTTTAAATAATGGTTTTATTGCGATACGTTACAACATAAAATTCATCCTTTATAAATATACAATTCAGTGGCCTTTAATTTATCCACAGAAGTGTATAACTATCACCACTATCTAATTTTATTAGCATTTCATCACCCAAAATAGAAAACTCATAGCCATTAACAGTTATTCCCCATTTGTTCCTCTCCCCAGTCCACAGCAACCACTAACCTACTTTCTGTATTTATGTATTTGCCTATTCTGGACATTTCATATAAATAGAATCACACTATATTCAATCTTTTGTGTTTGACCTCTTTCACTTAGTTTTCAAGATCCATCCATTTTGCAACATGAGCTGTATTATTATTTCAGTTCTTTTATGGCTGAGTAATATTGCATAAATTTAATCAGTTGATAGATTTTTGAGTTGATGCTACTTTGAAGTCATTATGAAAGAATAATAAGAAAGCAATCATAATTGACACAATCAATATCCAATGTGTATTCAATCTATTCCATGTTCTCTTTAATCCTCAATTATCATTGTTCCTTACAACATTCCACTCTAGCAATAGGTTCTCTTTTTTTTTGAAAGTAAATGCATTTTATTTAGTTATGCTATATTTTCAGTACTAGCTCATAAAAAATATATATTTGCAAGCATGTCATCAGAGATTTTTCAGATTGTCAATATAAAATTTGTTTTATATCTATCCTTCTTCCAGTACCATGCTGTTTGGACAACCATAGCTTTGTAATAAGTTTTATTTTTTAATATATTTTTAAAAGATACTTAGATTACATAAAATGTTACATAAAAAAATATAAGGAATTCCCATATGCCACACTCCCCACACCTCCCACTTTTCCCAACATTAACAACTTTCATTAGTGTGGTACATTCATTGCAATTGATGAACACATTTTAGAGCACTGTCACTGAGTATGGACTATAGTTTACATTGTAGTTTACACTCTCTCCCATTCAATTCTGTAGGTTATGGCAGAATGTATAATGACCTGTATCTGTCATTGCAATGTCATTCAGGACAATTTCAAATCCTAAAAATGCCCCCATATTATACCTCTTGTTCTCTCTCCCTGATTTCAGAACCTCCAGTGGCCACTATCTCCATATCAATGATATAATTTCTTCCATTGCTAGAATCACAATAAGTATAGAAGAATATCAGTAAGTCCACTCTAGCCCACATTTTATTCCCCAATCTTGAGCATTCTGGGAGGGTGATGCCCACTCCACCTTTAATTGAGAGGGGCTTTCAATCCCATATGGCTGATGGGACTCTCTTGCTTGCAGTTGTAGACTCTCTCAGTTCCCTAGTACGGTGGTTGTCCATCGTCACCTTGTTAGTTATCATGGGTGAGTCCAATGAAATGGAGAGTAAGTATTGCAACTCTGCTGAGGCACAGGGCCCAGCTGGCATGTGGATAGCCCAGAAATTCAAGTCTTCTGGACGTATACCTACCAAATCCAGCACCAACTATAGGTTAAAAAAAAGGGACAGAAGAGGCATGTGTAGAGAAGTCACATCTGAGTCCAAATCTGTTACACTTGGGAGCACAAACTCCAAAGTAGGATCCACTGGCAAGGTGCCAACTCTGGAGCTATCTGCCATGACCATAGGACCTGGATGTCTCCAGAGCCTTCAGGAGGCCTTCTATTTGGGGTAGTATCTACTTTGGCAGTCTGTGAGATCCTGCTAAGACATGCATAAGCGTTGCCTCTGGGATGACCTCCTGACTCACTTTGAAGTCTCTTGACCATATAAACTCATTTGTCTTTACCTTTCTCCCCTTTTATTCAAGGTCTTTTTCCAGTTGCATCACCAGCCAGTGCTTGGCAGTAATCCTTCTGTGCACGGAGGCTCATCCCTTAGTGTCATGTCCCATGCTGGGGGAAGGTAATGCATTTATATTCTGAATTTGGCTTAGAGAGAGGACACATTTGAGCAACATGGAGTCTCTCAGGAGGTAAGGCTTAGGTCTACCACACTAGGCTAATTTGCAATTTTAAGAGCAAAGGCTTATCAGCATAGTCGTCAATATCAAGGGCCCATCAACGGACCATCCTTCTTCACTAGTCATGGCCCTTGTACTTGGGGTGTTGTTGCTGTTCCATTAGAGAATGTGGCGCAGCTCTCCAGGATGAGAATTCAATATTCTTTCCATTATTATGTGAATCTCTACCTACTGTGGCAATGCCCATGAACATTTGAACTCATTTACATACCTTATATGTATGCCCAGGTGAACTTCCTCCCATGAAGCCCCCAGCACTGACACCCCACACCAGTGATCCTCCTCTGCCACAGTTATAACCCTTCTGTGATCCAAACATTCTTCAAAAATGAAGTCAAGAATATAACCAAATACAATTAATAGGAAAATGAAATAATAATGACAGGTTTATATAAGACACACTTATATAAGACACCCTGGTCTTATATAAGAGGGGATAGCCCCAGAGACTGATGCCTTATCAGTGGGTTCTATTTTGGAATCTGTGCTCCTGAGAGTGACAGAATTAGACTCAAATAAGTCCTCCCTGCACATGGTTCACCAGTCCCTTCTATTCAAACCTACATGTGATGCTGGAGTTTCTTAGGTATACTTCCAGAGACTGGAGCCTCCCGCCTACCTATGTGTCAGGTGTGCATGAAATCTAGGTGGAGCTGCAACTCCTACCCTACAGCTCAATGGACTCATCCAAGTCACCTGGTGAGGAGACAACGATGGGAAATGGCCATCCCAGGGAATGGAGAGGGCCTGCATCTGCAGGCAGGATCATCCCACCCACCATATCCATGGGATATAAGCCCTCTCTCACTTGGAGTTGGAGTGGACATCACCA
>JAKSZT010049280.1:0-48977 GCA_026826555.1 Tolypeutes matacus | reverse complement strand
TATATATATAAATAACATTTTTGTAAGCAAATACACATATATGCATATATATTTATATATCATTTTGCAAATGTTTGTATGTATTGTGAGAATTTTGATTTTTACCCATAATAAAAAAAAAGAAATAAAATACATAATTATAAAAACTAAAATTAAAATAAAATAAAAAATTGGAATATTAAAAAATAATGAAAATATTTTTTTAAAATTTTTATTTTTTTATTTTTATTTTTATTTTTTAAAATTTATTTACTTATTTTTTATTATGGGTAAAAATCAAATTTTTCACAATACATACCAATATTTGTAAAATGATATATAAATATATATGCATATATGTGCATTTGCCTACAAAATGTTATATATATATATATATATTTAAGAGGTGCTTAGATTACCTAAATATTAAATATTACACGGAACCTACAGGGATTCCCATGTTCCCCACCTCCCACACCTCCCACCACATCCCACACAAACGTCTCCCACAAGTGTGGCCCATCACCCTCAATGGACTTACACATCCTGGAGCCTTGCCATCAACCATAGACCACAGTTCACATCATAGACCACACTCTCTTCCACACAGTTCTGAATGGTGTGTGCTGATTTAAAATGGCCTACATCCGTTGCCACAATGGCACTCAGGACAACCTCCAAGTCCCGATAAAGCCCCTGTATTTCAACTGCACATCCCCTCCCTGCCCCGAAAGTGACCAGTGGCCACTGGCTCCACCTCACTGTTATAATTTCTTCCATTGCTAGAATCACCATATGTGTACAACAGAATACCATTAAGTCCACTCTAGTCCATAGGTCTTTCCCCAATCCTGAAGGGATTGGGATGGTGATGTCCACTCCACCTCCAAGTAAGAGAGGGCTCATATCCCATGAATATGGTTGGTGGGATGATCCTGCCTGCAGATGCATGCCCTCTCCATTCCCTGGGATGGACATTGCCCATCGTTGTCTCCTCGCCAGGTGACTTGGATGAGTCCATGGAGCTGCAGGGAAGGAGTTGCAGCTCCACCGAGATTCCACGCACACCTGGCACATAGGTAGGCCAGAGGCTCCAGTCTCTGGAAGTATACCTAAAAACTCCAGCATCACATATAGGTTTGAATAGAAGGGACTGATGAACCACGTGCAGGGAGAACTTATTTGAGTCCAATTCTGTCAGTCTCAGGAGCACAGATTCCAAAATAGAGCCCACTGATGAGGTTTCAGTCTCTGGGGCTATCTCCCCTTATATAGGACCTGGGTGTCTCCAGAGCTCTCAGGAGCCCCTCTGTGTGGGGTGATATGCACTTTGATGTTCTACGAGCGCCTACTGAGGTGTGTGTAAGCGTTACCTCTGGGATGAACTCCTGGCTCTCTTTGAAGTCTCTTAGCCACTTGAACTCATTTGTCTTTACCTTTTCCCCCTTTTATTCAAGGTCTTTTTCCAGTCAGGTTGCCAGTTGGCACTTGGTATTAATACCTCGTTGCCAGGGAGGCTCATGCCCGGGAGTCATGTCCCACATTGGGGGGAAGGTAATGCATACATATGCTGAGTTTGGCTTAGAGAGAGGCCACATTTGAGCAACAAGGAGGCTCACAGGTGGCAACCCTTAGGCACCCCATAATAGTAAGCTCAGTTTCAATTACAAGAGCAAAGACTCATAAGGGTAGTCATCAATAACAAGAACTCATCAGTGGGTCATCCTCTTTTGAACAGACACTGTCCCTGCACTCAGAGGACTGTTGCTGCTCCCTTGGAGAATGTGGCAGAGCTCTCCAGGCTAGGAATTCAGATTCCCTCATTTATTGGGTGATTGTCCACCCACTGTCACCATGCCCCATCCTTTGATCTTTTGAACAATTTTGTATATCTTTCATCTATATTCAGATGAACTTAATCCCATGGATTTCCCCTCCCAGACACCGCCCACCAATAATCCCCTGCACTACCCATTGTAACCCTTCTGTGATCTAAATCTTCCATGAACTTTTAGCCCATAAAATAATCAAATACACTTAATAGGAAAAAGAAACAACAATGATAAGCTTACATGCAAGAGACAAACATAAGGAAAATTAAAATAAAATAAAAAATTGGAATATTAAAAAAATAATGAAAAATATTAAAATTTTTTTGACATCTTGCCTTTTATCACTGTAATATCTATTTTCCTGTGTGTACAGTGGCTTTTTCTTCCATTTCTTCCCCAGTGTCTTACTTTTTTTTCATTTTTTCTTCAAAGAACTTTTAGATCACAGTAAAATCACATACAGAATATAGGGGACTCCCATATACCCAACATCCTCCCCCTTTTTCTCCTTCCCATATTAATAACCTTTTTATATTTGGATGGTACATTTGTTACAACTGATATACAAATATTGAAACATAGTTACCAACCATGGTCAATGGTTTACATTATGGTTTATTTTTCAGGTTCTCTTTTAAGAACTCCAGTAGCTTCTAAATGCACACTCAAAGAGTAGGTTATTATTTCCACCAGGAGAAGAGGAGGGCATTTTTTTTTTTTTTTTTTTTTTTTTTGCCTACTCTATCCTGCCATTCTCTCTCCAAAGGGAATATTTGTGGACATACATTCTCTGGAAATGAAAAGCCAAATTTATCCTTAAAGTTTGAAAAATAAATATTTGAGAATGACTATATCACTTAGGAATCTTTTTGCTGCAGGAAATGGGAAAGTATTCTCATTGCCCTAAGTGGGAAAAAAAAAAAGTTCTATTGGGGAAGAAGTTGGATGAGGATGTATTTGTGGATTATTGCCCCTGAGAGAATTTACAAGAAACTTGAGGATTAGACTAAGAAAATCAGCAGGAATCCTGACAGTTCCCATTAGCCAAGAATCAGGAATTCAATCAACAAAAAGTAGAAACAAACTGACAGGGGCATTAGGGACATTACTGTAGCAAGTTCAGTATACCTTTACTCTGAACACCATCATCACTACTGCCATAAACAGACACTCCTCATTATTTTCACATCACTCTTCAATATTCAAAGCCTCTGGTGGACATCCTAATTTTCTTGAGGTCATGTTGTTGAACTATGACTTCAGAAATTGGAGAAGAGAAGAATCTGGCCTCTGATTTCTCCATTGAAGTCAGGGTACTGTCTATGAACAGAGCTACAAACAAAAAAATAAGTTTATTTTTCTTCAAAATAGGAGAAATTAGATTATGAATCTCAAACCTAAAATATATAACCCATTTTCACTATGGAAACCATCTTCCACTATAGGTTTCAGTGACTGTGCAGCTATTCAGGGATATTTTTTAGAAACCTGGACCTTGGAAATATTGTTTCTTTTTTTGTTGAGCACTGTTCTGTTCCACAAGTGGATTAATTATACATCCAGTGTCAATGTCCTCCACTTATTGCCTAAAACTCAAATGTGCAAATGTGTCAGGTTCAGTCATCCAGCAAGCACATGCTAATCACGATGGATTTAAGATGAAAGAAGTTTATTGGAGTAAACACCCATGAAGGATAATGGGGAGAGGGGATTGGAGTAGGCTCAAACAGATACCTTTCTGACACCTGTGAAAGGAGTGAGAGAATGAAGGAGGATCAGGTAGGAAGAAACCCAAACTTCAGAAAAGTTCTGAAAAAGTTTCAACGAGGTTGAGCAGGAGTCCTAAAACAAAGATTGATCATTAGAGAGGTCCAGCACTGGGCAGAAACGTCCCAGCTCTAGTATCATCACTGTAGTCATTGGTTGTGAATAGCCTATGGAGAGCAAATCCCCAATATTAGACAGCTAGAGGCTATCAATTATCTATACTTCCTGTAGCAGGCTCTCCCATGATGGGAGATCTGAGTGGCACCTCCATGGCTGCCTCAGCAAGAATACTCAAATATATAGTATCAGAGAACGAGAGAGAATAGTTCATTTAATACCACATATTGTTCTCAAAGGACTGAGGGAAGTGATTAGCAAGGGCTGGTTTTTCAGAGTGAGTGCTTTATATTCTTTAGGATATTTAATGTTTCTATATTTAGTTTTCCTAACTTTGGAGAACATACCAACCTCATCTCTATGATCCTTCTCTAAGCACACTGTATGATATATGGTAGAGGTTATTTGTACTAATACAATGGCATATGACAATCGATGAGATTAATCAGCACTTCCCATTCCCTCTCTGAATGAGATCTGTGGAGACATCTTTAGGCTGAAGGCTCTCTGTCTGCACAGCCTTTTGTTTTCATGTTCTCACTAGTAAAATGTTTTCTTCTGGAGACCCAATTGGTTCTTGATCCTGTTATTTTCAACACTGTTATTTTTGTTTTAATTAAGAGATTTAATTTTATAACTTTTCAGCCATTGAAATATGAATGGGAAAAAGTTTATATGCCTTTGAAAACTTAGTCAAATGCATTGGAAAAACTGTATAAATGAGTTACTAAAATAATTGCTGCTAAATTAGGTATGGCCAAGACAGCTATAAAATATTGAGAAGGGGAAGAAAGCATAAAATTTGAAAACCATTCTTCAGTCTCATTGTATTTCAAGTGTCCAATTATCTTCATTCCATTTTGCAGAAATTGAGACTGAACAGCATGGATGATGGGAAAGTTCGTGCAAGAAAGATGATATGGGATTCTATTCAAAAGGCACTGGCTATATAGCAAGAACTTATTCATGCTTGGTGCTGATACTTTTATAGAATGTGAAAATTGATGTTTGGAAACTTTTCTTGTTTCCCATAACTTATTAATCCCCCCCACACACATACACATCTTGTGAGTTCTACTTATACAAAGAAAAATTATATAATTAAGGATTGAAAATGGAAACATTTTTGGAAGGTATGAATGATGCAAAATATATATATATCATAAGAGAACACAGGGATATAATATAAGAAGGAAGAAGTTAGGAAGAGCAAACCAAACTAAGAGTGAAAACTTGTTCAAACAGTTCTGACAGTTGACCTAAATAATTTTGCATTATACCAAATAAATTATGTATTGACAATAAGCAAAAAATTAAAGATTATGCTATTAGATGATCTATCTTCTGGAAAAAAAACTTCCTATCTCTGGTTTTTATTGATAATAAGGACAATTCAAATCAAATACTTATGATGTATGTACTTATTTTTAAAAATTTTTAATTGAATTTGCTTTTCACTTAACCAGTCAACTACTAGCCCTTGGTGTTCTACTCAAGGAAAATGTTTTTTGTTATGCAATCTAAGTAAAAGTGTACACTTGTTAAGTAAAGGCAACTTCATAAAAAGCTTCCTTAATATTCATTAGTCATTCACTCAAAACCCAACCAAGTAATAATTTAATTTAAATCAATGATATGCTTGCTTTAAATGTGTGCTTGCTTTAAGAACATTTATTGAGTCCTATTCTTTAGGATTTACAAACCATTGTTATAAGAACTTTTATTATTACCTACTTTAAATCTTCATAATATTGCTTTGAAGGGACTGCTACTGCAATCTCCATTATTTGAAGAAGAGCACTGCATATTTGATGGAGAATGAGAGGCATAATGGGCATGTGAATGCATATGTAGGACTCCCAGTGTGGATGTGTCAGTTTTGAAAGGCTTGTGCCTGAATGGAAGTGTCTTTTCATTCAGTCATTCGTTTATCCCTTTATTTAATAAATATATTCAAGAAAATGTTCTAGATGCTGAGTATATTTCAATAGACAACAATCCTTGACCTCTTAGAGTTTATATTACATTGAAAATATAAAACTAAGTAAGTAAAATATAGAGTATAATAGATCCTAACATATTCAGGGAGGAGAATAAAGCAGGGAAAAACATAGTCAATAATGGGACTTGTTTGCAGTTTTAAAATAGGGTGGATATCCTAAGAAAGTAGTTCCGCGAGGATTTCACTTGAATGTGAGGATAACTATGCATTTATAATTGAAGGGAGTATAGCTTGAGGACAGTAGACAGGATATATTCTGTTTTAGCTCCCTATTACAGAACTAAATTTCGTGGTGGCATCAAATGAAGAGTATCCTTTTAGGAAACATTGTTTTCAAGTATTTCAGAGCAGCATAGCAATAGAACAACACTTTTATGTAGTCTCCATTTTTTAGATATGTGCCAGCTGATGTTGAAAAACACTTATCAAGAAGTAGAGAAATAAAACAAAAACAAGAAGTTTGTGATAAACCTCGAAATTTTCTACAAATTCCATTTCTAATCCAAGTTTTCCCATATTATTTTATAGGTAATTCTAAAAATTGATAAAATATTATAACAAATTGATGTATTTCATTTATCTGATCTCTCTTACTGCCTCTATCATAAGATGATTTTCCTGGTCTGTGTTGATATTTTTGTCAATAATTTTATGAATTATGTTATTCCTGACATCATTGCTCATCATTGATCATGTGGGCTCATCCTGATGAGGGTACTGGGCATATCTTCCTTGGCTAAAATAATTCTTGACCTTAATAATTGCCTATCCCACATCCTGCAACTTGTGTTTCTCCTTGCGCTTATGGTGGACCTGTCCATCATCACTGATTTGACAAGCATGTCTGTCTACTGATCCATATTATCAAGGTCAACATCTAATTATGATGAACTTGCTTGTAATAAACCTTATTATATACAATATAAAACCACACTGATATCCCAGGGAATCATTTTACACTTAGCCCTGAAGAAAGCATTCTAGAGTAGATAAAGTGGGGCTGTTGTATCTCTTGATGGGTATGAGGCAAGAGACATGTACAGTGGGCCCAGTTTATATGTACCTCTCCAGATATCATCAGATCCACACATCTGCATCCTGGACTCTCCATCACTTCTCAGTAGAAATCTGCAGCAATCGTTTCCATTTCATAATTTCTTAACACTATTGAAGTTGATTTAGCAGCCCCAAGATAAGGGTCAGGCTCTGCACAGCATCTGTTGTGTCTTCTGAAAGCCACAGTTGCAGCAGTGCTCAGAACCAACATGACTGGCCCTGGTTCCCTCTAGGATTTCTGGATTCAGAAGAGGCACTAAGCTGTAAGGAGTGGAGTCTGACTTACCTAAATTTTACCTGGAGGGGCTGAATAACTCAGTTAGAAAGTGCATCAGATTCAACACCCAGAGGTAATAAATTTGTCCAGCGAGAGAGAAGAGGCAAGAGGGAGCCAGCAGGAACATTCTCCTACTCCATCCTATGAGCTTTCGGAGGCATGGTGACTTAACCTGACACATTCCATATGACCAAACATGTAGCTCTGTATTCTTGTGACGTTGTGCCTAGCCCACATGAATCAACTTGTTTTTGCCTTCCCTTCTTCCCTGTTTATCTCTCTCTTTCCCTTATCCTTGCTGTATTCAGATTCTCTCCCATAATATATCAGTAGCCTATAGGATTTTTTTTTTTATCTCTCAGATTCTTTTTCTAAAGGACTCAAGCTGAGTGACTTAAAGGGTATAGCTAATGTGGCTTCAATTCTGGGTGAATTATAGAGAGAAGGGAAATTAGAACATTTAGCATATACCTGAACCTGTATCTTTTGATCAAGTGGAATGGTCCACGAGCTTTGAGGCTTGTCTCTAAAACAAGTCAAATGTGGGTTCCCTAATAATTTATGATCTGCTGTGTTATTGACACTTTTAAACACGGTTCACTATTTGGGTATAATTACGTATTTGTTCTCTCCATTTGCAATGTCAGTACTTTAAAGTACTGTTCCCACTAATTCTTGGGGTACCTCTGCCTGTCACTGTCTTTTCTTTATAGTGGAATTTTATATCTTTAAGCTACAACTAGAGTTTTAGAGTTTGTCCAATTGGTTGGCCAAATGGTTGGCCAAACTGGTGGCTTTTATAGGCCACAGAAAGTAAAAATTTTATATTTTATAGTTATGTTTGATTTTTTTAAAAAAGTGAATGTGAATGATTCTGACTTCTGAAAAAGATATTATCAGGATTAAGGTGTAAATATCAAACTGTGGACCTTATAGTCATGTACCAGTGGCCTTGGATGCACTAGAAATGGGTGGGCAGAATAAATCCACAGGGTTCTTATTTCAAACTCCATAGGTGGTACATAGCTAAAGCCAACAGAAAGAAGGGGTCAATTCACTATTCTGCTCACTCAGACTGTGTGCCCACTGGAAAAGCTGGTCACTCTGGGTTCCAAATTGCTCTTGGCAGAGTCTCTTACCTTAAATATGGTCATATGACCCTTTTCCCTGTGTCTGTTCATTGAGCTAGAGGACCAGAAACAAGAGTTATATGACAATGTTTATTTTAACTGGTATATCTCTCAGGACTCAGCTTAACTATGACCTTCTCTGAGAGCCCTCATTTCTCACACCAGCTTATCTAAGTCCTTCTCTGTTATTCTCTCTTGGACCAACCTATTTGTTTCTTTCATAGCAGCTAAATAAAGTTGCCATTATTTATTGTATTTATTTTTTCTTATATGCCTCCCCCATTAGAAAGATAAGCTTTATAAATGTGGAGAATATATGCTTCAATGTATCCTCAGTATCTACTTCTTACTGACATGTAGGGGCTTCTCATTAAATAATTATGGAACAAATGATTGAAGCAGAATAGATGCTTTCTGTCACTAAATCTCAATGCTCAATAATAGTACGTTGACATCTCAGGAAATGTATCCTTCTGGGGATTTGAATTAAATTTTCTCTATAAATGACTGGTATCTGACAGCACAGCCACTTTAGGTTACTCTTTGTGGATAATATATATAAAATTTCTGTCTCACTTTACTGTAGCAGTTCCAGCCTTGACCATTCAGCATAAGAGATACTTTCTTTACCTATTTAATATCTTATAGCAATCAAAATCCAAACTCTGAAGTTTATGATTCACTAAAGAAAGTGAGATTGTCAGGAATAATAAATAACATTACTGATTATTGCTATTATTACTTTTTAATTCATGATTTGGTAGCCACTAATATTTGTATAGTTTCATTTTCTTTATGCCTGTCTACAGAAGCAACTTATACATGCAGTATAAGCCACAAGATGGCAGTACTCAGCTGGGCTACCGCAGAGGGTGGTTGGAATAAGAAACCTGTTGAAAAAAGGGTGACCTCACACAAAAAGGATTGAAGGCAGGAATTCAAAGCCTCTTTGGCCACTTCTCTGTCCCCAGTGGGGATGCTTAGAAAATATCACCCCTTTTATCCTCATTGTTGATAGTATAGCCAAAAAAGTCATCACTTTTAATAATGGTTGACTTTTTGGGATCTTAGTCTATAATCACTTTTATCCAAGAATGCAGATAGGCCAGCATTTATCTTAGTGCAGCATGGTGGAAATAATATTACCCCCTCTCCTCCTACACACCCTCCCACCATCCAATATAAAACTATTTATTTCAATATTTTCAAATTTGTGCATGTAAATATTTAGGAAAAGGTGCAGAAGAATACACACCAGATTAAAGAGAGGGATTATCTCTAAGGAAGACAGGAAAGTAAGGGTTTATGTCATAAAACTAGTGTATGCCATATAGGTTTTTAAAAAATTCGGATATTTGGAAATTTCCTCAACCTATCAGATTTTATTTTTCTCATCAGTAAAAATAAGATATAAAAGAATCTGTTTCATAGCTTTTTACTGATATAATGAATGTAAATCTCTTGACAGTGCTACACTTGGCACATAGGGGCTGCTAACATACTATTGCTAATTTTATTTTACTAACTATAATAACAATTGAACTTACTATTTGTTAGGCCATCACTTTGTCCCAACCACCCCATTATGCTTGTATATACATATCATCTTTTATCATATTGGCTTTATGCAATACTAGATAACCAGTAGATACTCAGGTTATATATGTGAATAAATGAATGACTAAATGAAAGCCTATTTTTAAAGACTTTATCCTTCCTATTTGTATAGGTTCAGGTCCTGGCCATATGGCCACATACATCTTGAGGCCCAGTCACCCTAGCACAGATTCTGCTTCAAAGGCATTCAGTAAATGTTGGTACGTCAAAGAATGCCCAGTTTTAGAAAAGTTCTAAAAGCTTCTGGTCCACATGACTGAACTACAATTTAGGCTTCATGGAGAGCTGTACCAGACAACTGAGGGCCATGAGAAAGGGAAAAGTTTCTAGGCAGAAGCTTCCAAAATCCATAGAAGAAAGTTCCTCAAATCCTCATGGGCATGGTACAAACTCATCATTATACTCCTAAAATCACTTTGCCTGTAAAAGCCACCACTAGATCTGTGCATTTTTTTTCCCAAAGGATTATGCTGAATTTATGATTCCTGGGGATCTCAGAATCTTTTGACAAATGGAACCAAAATCTCCTCCATGTCCTGATTCTTCACAGGGTAGTTGATAGATTTCAGTGCAAGTGTTTGTGTTAGAAAATCATGCATGCTGTCAAGTATTGTGCTTGTGAACAGAGGTTTCACAAAGTCCTGACTTTTTTTGACAGAGCCTGACCAGGTCCTTTCTAACTCAAGTGTCAAACGAACTCATTTATACAACATGTCTAATAATAATAGTTAAAACTTCTCTAGTACTTACTATAATCCAAGAACCATGAAATACATTACCTGTATTAATGCATTTGATAAAATAATCTGATAATCTAGATACTATTGTTATCCCTACTTAAAGATGAGCAAACCAAACCACAGAAAGATGAAGTATTGTGCTAAAGTTCACACAGACTGATTCTAAAACTACCATACAAGACAAGATATAGAAAAGCATGAAATGATGAGTTTTTAGAAGGCTAGAGAGGACCATGACTGGATTACCCATGCTAAGTCATAGTTAAGTAATTGATTGAAGATGCAAAGAATCTGAGTGGCAGAGATAAAAACCAAGATAAAGAGCGCTGAGGGAGAAAAGGGAACAAAGGGCCAAGTGAAGCTTGGGTTACTTGGCTCAGATGTGTTTGGAGGAGAGGCAGATCTGCCTTGGTAGAAGTGAAACTTTGAAAAATGTCTGATTCCTTACTAACAGCTGGAATAAAGCCCAGGAAATTCTTGATATTGATCAAGATTTGGACATGGGTCATGGAGTAATGAAAATGGACATAGAATGCATACATGAAAAGGATATATATTTATAATATATATGGGTTTTTTTTTTTTTTTTTTTTTAAGAAAGTACCAGGGATTGAACCCAGGACCTCATACATGGGAAGCAGGTGTTCAACCACCGAGCTCAGGATATATTTTGTACCAGTGTCTCTACTGGGCACATAAAAATACCATTTTTCGCTTTAGGTTCCAAAACATCTAAAATTCTATCAATAGTGTTTTAATTCCAGTTAGCAAATGAAATAACTAAAAATCATAGAAGTTAAGTGATTTTGCAAGGTTATTTGGCAGAGACTCTCTTCCTTCTAGACCACACTGAGATGTTAGAGACCGGGCTCTTCTCCTGTTCTTAGAGGTGTTTATCCTGGTTCACACACTGCAGAGGGAGGAGTAAATTTATGCAAAGTTTGGGAGGTGAATGGTTGGGGACCACAAGGCATGTGCCCAAGAGATAAGACACCAAGTCTCATGAGGAACTGAAAGTCTGGACCTATGCTCAGTGGCTGATAATGCTCCTGATACATCCTCCCAGCTCCACATGCACAGAACTCCTGCTTGTAATTAGATGCGAGTCAGTCACTGATGAAGAATTATTTTCGTGAATTTCAAATTCTATCCAGGATTCTTTGGGTCCCAGGGGAACACCCTTATTCCTTTAACATCCGACTCACAGAGAGACCTTCCCTTGGACTCCTTTTCCACATCCTCCTTCTGGCCCTCACCCTCCCTCCTTTGTCTCCTACCATTCCTTCCCCTATATTCCCTTGCCCCTCAACTTACCTCTTTGAGTTTGCTCCATTCTCTTCCCACACAGTTTCTTATCTCTCTTACTTGGGCTGACCTCTAAATCACCTAATCCTTAGCACATAGCTGGACAAACTCCCTCAGGAGCTCTTCCATTACCATCTAGCCCACAAACATATAGATTTTCTGGCTGTTCCACAGGGTGGTTGGCTAGTTTGAAATTTCCTTCTAACACCTAATAATGCTTCAATTAACGTGGTACCCATTGCTGGTGACAAAACTGACTGTCTCCTCTCCAGTTCACTCCATGCCCCTTTGGGCACAATCAGACTCCTCAGAATACCAGAGAGGCAGACAGAAGTCCTCTGAGAATTGCTAGGGACATAAAATTCACTCTGTCATTAATCTAGCTTATATTGAACATCTATATTGTGCTAGAGAATATGGATCCAAGTGGAGGTGATGCCTGGATCATAGCCCCTGTCCTCAAAAGTTTACATCTAAAGATAGGAAAAATCACTGTACAATTTAAATGTATCATATGAAGTTGGATGTAATGAAGTATGTTTTAGAGTAGTGTGAAGTCTCACCAGCTCATCAGCACACCTAGAATGGTATAAAGTCAGCAATCAGCATCAAACCCAGAGCCCTGTCAGAAAACATGTGCATCTCACTCATGTTTTTGTTCACAAATACGCTTTATGGAAAAAATTCTTCAGGGTGGTTACAACCATATCTACATCTGTGCTTAGAGGGGAGGATGGTGGCTGACAGGTATGTAGCTCATAATTGGTTGGGCTGTTTGCTATCTCTAGCCAAATGCATCTCTTCACTGTATTTTCTATTATTTTTTCTTGGGGGGGAGTACCATGTCACTTTATTTCTTTGGTTTTCCAGCTTTACTCTCAGACAATGCAAATTCAGTCTCCTGCCTACCTGGCTGTTGTGTGATCCCTCACTGATGATAGGGTAGGGGACTCTGAGGAGAGACACAGCAGAAAGGCAGGAGTCCCCAACAGCCAGGCAGGCTGGTAGAGGTGGATACATAGCAGATGGACTAAGCACCAGCAAGCAAAGGCTCTGGGTCTTCTTCCCCCAAACAGGGCCAAATCTCCTGCTGCCAGCCTCCCGTACCCCTCCACCAACACTTCCAGCCAAGGGCAGGCCAGCTCCTCGACAATCTGATTTCTGGCTTTCCCTTACAGTGGGGTTCTTAATCTTTTTTGTTCCACAGACCCCTTTGCTAGCCAGGTGAAATCCACATGCACCAACACGTCCCCACAAGAATAGTTTTTTTGAATTTTAATTCAAGCTCACAGACCCATTGTTAAGAACCCCTGCCTTAGAGGCCATGCATGATTCTCCCTGTACATTCCAGCTAACCCACTTAAATCAAACCAAAAAACTAAAACCAAAACACAATAAAAATTCAAATAGCAATCAACTGAAGAGGACACCTCTTGTCCTGTATCTCTCTGCAAGAGACCAAGTTTTTGATTTCTGTCTTTCCCTGTCCTGGAAACAAGAAACAACACAAATGCTACCTGACTCCAGGGTACACCCTGTGATGGCTGGAGTGAAGGGCATCCTGGTCAGGCCATAGGACAACCCATCTCCCTGACACTGTTCACACTCCCAGCCTCTCTGCGCCTCCCCAGCCACCATCCACCAAGGTAAGGCCATCATACAAGGCCCATTGCCACATGTAGTGGGTGGAATGGGCAGTGATGGAGAACAGTGTGCTGAACTCCTTGTAGGAAGGGAAGCTCTTGGACTGGAAGAACTTCTGCAAGATCAACTTGGCCTGGGCCTTGAATTTTGATGTGGAAATCATGTCCAACACCAGCACCTGGCTGTCTCTGCTGCCTGCCACTGGCACCACAAGGTAGCTGGACAGGGACCCACTGCAGGCTCCCTCTCTGGAAGGCCCTCTATGGGCCTCCAGGGGAGCTCTCCAGGAGAAGTCTCCACCTGCTGGGCCCTCTTGGGTGGGGCCTCCACAGCTCTGACATTCCTGCCAGTTTCTTTCTCCAGCTTCCGCTCAGCCTTCTGCACCTCTTTGCCCAAAGTAGGGGACTGCAGTGGGATTTTGGGTAGGCCTCTGGGCCAGTCTGGGGCAAGACTCTTCCAGACCCAAAAGGTGGAAGGTGACAAGCTCAAGTAGTGGAGGCAGGAGCCACAGAAGACAAGATGCCCACTCAATAGCTGCCTGCGGGGAAGCCTGGCACTGATGCCTCTGCTAGCAGAACAGGGACATCTTTTGCTATTGTCTCCTATTGTCTCCTCCCAAGTCTCACCCTTCCAGGAGAGCAGAGCCTCTTTCTCAGCAGACACTGGTTTGGGAGCCCTATCTGCTGAGAGGACTGGTGTCAGCTTCAAGCCAGGGTTCCTTCTGAGGGCCTTTAGGTGCCAGTTGTAGAAGGTGAATCTAGAGATGCCAGAGAACCTGCATTTGAAGCAGCAATACTGGACTCTTTTGTTCAGGGAGATGCAGTGCTACAGGTACAACTTGGCCAGCTGCATTAAGATCACTCCTGGTCACGATGCCAGTGGGTGGCACCCCAGGCTTTTGGCAACCTGCTCCTATGGCAGCTTCTCCTCCATCTCCAGGGCCTCCCTGAGGGTCAGGAGCCAGCAGGTCCCAGAGCCCAGCAGCTCTGGCTTCCATGCATAGTAGGAGCAGCAGGTCCCAGAGCCCAGCAGCTCCGGCTTCCATGCATAGTAGGAGGAACGCGAGATCTCTGGGAACCTCTGGAGGAACTGCTGCAGTAGTACTACACACCCCACAGTGGAAGCAGTCCTGCAGGAAGTGCTTGGCCGAGAAGCAGGCGGCCACCTTCTGCAGGTGCTCTTGGGACTGCATCTCCAGCAACAGAAGGTGGTGCTCTTGGTGACGCTGCAGGCTCACAGAGGTGGGAGTAGCTGAGGCCCGGTTGGCGGTTGAGCAGCCCCAGAGTCTTGGCCAGTGGTGACATCCCTGGGGAAGCAGGCACCAGGCTGGTGGCAACTTCAGCATCCACTTCTCCAGCCCCACCACAGTGGCAAAGTACTGGTGGCAGAAGAGGGGACTGCTGAGGGGTGCAGCAAAGAGGGCCTGTGGTCATAGCCGGGTGGTGGAAGACAGGGAGGAGGATGACGCGTTTAAAGTACTGCTAGATCTTGAGGTTGTGCACAGGGCAGACCCAGTATATGTGCTGCAGGACCGAGGCAAGAGCATACAGGTGCCACACGTTGGAGAAGCTTCTAGGGAAGCAGGTGGCCTTAACGTCGGCATAGAAGATGGCCTCTAGAGTGGCAGACGGCAGACTGGTCATCTCCCCAGACTCCTCTAAGCACAGGGAGTAGTGCACCGCCTGCAGCATCACCTTGGAGTCGATCGTGACTTGCAGGTAGTATTGTGGGTACAGCAGCACCTCCACCACCGTGCGTGCTTGCAGCTCTAAGCTGAGACCAGCGTCGCTCCACAGCAGAATGCTGGTGGCCTCGAACAGCAGGCTTGCACACCAGTGGCAGCCTGTTTCATGGAGCATCCTCTGCATACACGCTCAGGGCCACTGAGTCCACTTCCAGCAATTGTGGCCCCCGGCCTCCTTCCTTGCTGCTGGAAAGGATGAAGAAGACAGGACCCATTTGGCCTCCATGGCAGACCCGAGGAGAGCCTCCCCAGGCCTCAGACTCCGCGGCTTCCTGAAGCTCCTGCAGCATCTGCTGTACCAGCTGGTCCTGAGCTGTCATCCTTCACAGAGGCCAGCTTCCCTCTTCCCTCAGTATCATTTCAAGTAGATGGTGTCTCAGAACCCAGGTCTGGCCTCTGTCCACTGTGTTTGAAGAGGAGTGAGCCAAGTCTCTGGACAAGCAAAGAGAAGCAAGGGCCAAGGGATCTGATTTCATGCTGGTATCTTCACAGTATTTTCTACCACATGCTTGACTTTATCCCTCCTCCTATATCTGAGAAAGTATTGCCAGGCTGGGACCAGCCTAAAATTGTGTTACTTTAGCATTGCTATATGTTCCAATCCCATGGTATCTACCACTGGGAAGTGTCAACTGAACTTTAACAATACTGCTATCAAGGCACTGAACCATTGCTTAGTGGTCACCAGCCCCTCAGGGTCATGAGGTGCTTCTATGGACTTTTGATGTAATTAAGATCATATTTTAAGCATGGTTCATGATGCTGTGGTCTAAATGTCACAAAACTATTCAACCACAGCAATAAGTCACCATTTGAATTCAAGGTTATCACAAGCACTATTTCCAGCATCCTTGGCTTTCTTTAGCTTTCTTTTTGTCCCAACACAGTCTGTGCTGTGTCAAGGATAAGAAGAGAAGCACTCGCTTGAGAAACACCTTCATAGTCTTCTGTTCTGTGCCTTTTTAACGTTTCTTTCTCTCTTTTTGGGTATCCAGCAGCCTCTTAGGAAAACATAGATGTCACAAGGATGGAAAATGGTTCACTAAAAATCAACTTTTAATATAAGTTCATCAAAATGGAAATTTAATCACTAGAAACTTAGGAATGTTGGAAAAGTTGTCTTGTGAGGGTAGCTTTAGTATATCCAGAATACAATCCCAGGAAGGGAAGACTGAACTCCATACAGAAGGGAATTTGATCATTCACTATGGGGATTCTCGTCACAGAGAGGGTGAAGAGCCAGCTTCAAAGGACGACACAAAGTGCACAAAGATGGAGACATGGAGATGCACATAAGATACAGGAAGATGAGTAGAGACATAGAAACACCTTTCATGTTTAGTTTTTCTTTCATTTAATAAACATTTTTTAAGCTACTATTTTATTCAAAGAAGGAGATATACATGAAAGAGGTAATTACAAAGGTGGTAGGATTTTCTAAACAGAGAGATAGGTGGCTCTCATGGCCCATCAGACACAAGTGACTGCCTAGCTTACAAACCAGAGCATGTATCATGGTCCCACATTTGCACATTCATTGCTTTCCATGTTATCCAATACCCCAGTGTTTCTGTGAAGTTCTTTTCTTTGGTGATCAAGGGCAAAGGAAATGGAAGAGGTCATTTAACTCCATCTGAGCAGAACCAGACGTCAGTCTTCAGGGAAATAATTTGCTTCTGCATGGTCCCTTGTGAAACCCTGCCAATTTCACTCTTTCTTCAGCCTTTAAATATCTCTACCTATATTGAATCTATAACTAACAGTACTGTCACTATGGAGAATGGGTCTTACCTGGCCCAGACATCCCCCTCCTCTGGTATGTGGGGAAACTCATCCCTACTACCTGCTGTGAAACCTTTCTTTCCAGCCCAGGCTTTCTACGATCCTGAGCACAAACTTCACCTTTATCTTTCTCTCCCACATAATTGTACACACATGGCCTGACCTTTCTTAATTCTGTTTTGCACACATGAAGAATACACACAAAACTTTGCTCATGTGCATCTTCAATCTGAGCTTGTTTCGTCTGTAGCTTCTGATTTTACAGTATTGTTATATTGTTATTATTATTGATTAGCAGCTACTCATAAAGATTCACACTGGACTTCTTTCTCCGGACTACGAATTTATTTACTTCTTAATTTTAATTTTTATGTAACAAGTATGTATTAATATTTTGGATGCACTGTTGTCTTATATGTTTATTGTGCTTACTTGTAATTATTTGGGAATTAGCTCATAGTGAGACTCTGTGCTTCACTGATGAAATGTTCTCGAAAAGACAACTAGCTCTATACAAGGGATCAAAACAAATGCAGTGGTGCAGGGATGCCCAGTCCAAATGAAAGCCTAGCCATGAATAGACTCAGTCTTATATTTGTTGGAATATGACAAAGAACTCAGAGTCATATCACAGGTACTATTAGTGGGATGAGAGTTTTGCATAAAAGGCAATTATCAATTGAGTACATACTAAGTGCTTTGCATTCTGCTTAGTGATTTTACTTGTCTTGTTAAATTTCATCCTCATGAAAAATGTAGTGGTAGAAGAAATATTTGGACCTAGAAGTCAGAATTTTTTCTGATATTTGACCACTTATTTTCAAGTGTTTCTAAGAAACTTATGCCAGAAAACCTAAAGCTACATTTATGATTTATTAGTCCCGGACAGGAGAGATGAACAAAGAAACTCTCCAGTCTTAAATTTAATGGATTTGCACACTTACTAATTGCTGGATCCTGGGATCACCTCTGGGTATATGCAGCAATTAAAGAATAATTTCTCAAATTAAATTCCTCAAAGTCTGCCTCTTTCTTAATCTGAGACTTGTCTATTTGTCAAGTTTTTCTCTTCGTGTCTATACCCTGGTCATTACAGTGCCTTCCTTCATCAGTCTGATTTAGGCATTTGAGGAGTAAATCCCTATTGAGACACATGGGGACAAAGTGGAGGCAGATTAATACAGTTGAAGGCAATAATAAAAGAAATAGATTATCTATCTCAAAGTCCTGAGCCACTCTAGAGGTATCATCTATTCCCGTGGATATTCGGCATTATTCTTCCTAACATATGTCCTCCATAGGGAAGGAAGGGCAGATTTAGTTTTTTCCCTCTTCCAAGAATCTGCAGGAAGAGATTATTCAGAAGCTAAGACCTAAAGATTTTGGGGAGACTTTGGGATTCATTCCTATGTCCCATTACCACTTGACTAGCATATTACTTTCTCTGCCTTTAAACTGTGACCAAAAAGCTCTTTTTAAATTCACCCTACTTTCCAGCCCTGTTGCCTGTTCAGGACTTCCAGGATAAGACACAATGGATCCACTCAGTGACCTGTTAATCTGATTTCTTTTGCTCATTGGTCCCATAGGATTAACTTTGGAAACCTGAGTTTTGTTAAGGACTTGGTTCTAAGACTACCTCTTTAGATCATATCTGGAAGCCAGGCTGAAAATAGCACTTGTTTCAGAAAATCTTCCCTAAGGCCTATTTCTGCTTCCTCCCTCCTTCTTTTCTACCCAGCCTTGAGGATTTGGGATTTTGCAATGTGGTACCCTAAGGTCTTGTCCTTTACCTGATTTGATTATTAGCCTTGTCACTAGGAGGATAATTAATTTTAAGCATCATATCAGGTTTGGGATGAAAAAGTAGGAAAGGCGGTCTTTTTGCCCCAGCTTTTGGGAGAACTCCCAGGACCGTGTCTTTACATTGAGGCATATATGGATATGGGGCACAGTACAAGTTATTACATTTGATTGATGAGAATGAGGAAAGTTTCTCTTACCCTACTCCTTTTTTTCCTACTCTTGAGATGTTCAGCCTTGGTCATAATGACCCGAAAGCTCTGTTCCATTTCATGGACTAAGTGCTATCAAAGAGAAACTGAACTTCCCATTTGTTTATTTCTCATGACCTCTTTCTCTGAGCTTTCCATCACACCTCTGAAAGATAAGGCAGGGCAGGAAGGAAAGGGTGAAAATTTTAGGTGGTGTCAGTCAAATGTACTCATTTGCAGACATTGTAACATGTTATACTAATCCCTTTTATATATTAGTCTTGTACAGCAGCCCAAGGATCACTGGGCCTAGAGGAAAAGTCAAGAAGAAAAAAATTTTATGTGGCTTAGAACTCTCTCAAGTCTTTACAAAGAGCATGAGGAAGGGTTGAGCTCTAATTTAAAGTTTGTACCTTATACTTGTGAGGGTAATAGATGAGAAGATGGGATGAGATGACAGTCTAGGATTTCCAAATCTTAGAAAACATTATAAGGTACAATAATAGAGACACTCAGAGGACTTGCATATTCAGAGACATAAGGAGAAAAAAGTTCATTCATTTTAATCAAAAATTAAATTTTATTAAAGGTCAATTATGTGGCTGGTTCTGTAATACAGTATGGGTTAAGGCCTATATGATCCTTCCCCTCCTGGGTTACAGTCTAGAAGGTATAAAAGAAGAAATACAAGTAACACACATAACAAGCAGACATATACCCAAGTTGAATGGAAAAAAAAGTACTTTGGGTTGATCAGATATAAATCATTTACTAGTCTGGAAACTACTCAACAGATCTGGTATAGTGTCTATATTCTCCACATTATTGATAAATATTCCAAGAGGTCTGGAAAATTCTCCCCTTTCTGTGATCAAGCAGCAGCACAGTTTACTTTAAGTGTCAAAACATCAGAGACCAATGACAGTGGACATCCATATAAAAGGCAGTGACTGTTGTTGAGTGGCCCCTTGTGTAATCCTAACATTTTTTATCTTAATCCCATAGCAATATCTTTCTTAATTCATTCAGTGGAGAGTTTGTCATTTGAAACATAAATACTGGCTCTTCAGAAGACCATAGGACCATACCACATCCAACCTCCCCCCTGTCCCCCAATTCCTAGGTTGTGATCCAAACCAACTTTGATAAATATTTGAAGCCAGAAAAGACCATTTTCTTTTGTAACCATAAGCATTGCCTACATCCTCTCCCTTTCTCTCTACACTCTCACAAAAATGACCTTCCTTTCTCAACTTGCACATAACAGGAATACACCAAAGGCTTATCTATGATGTAATTCCAAATTGGAACTCAGATGCCTCTTTACTATTTGAAAAGACATATCTCTCTTCAGCAGTATCTGTTGTAACTAATTAAGACAATAGTCACTAGTTATTAATTATTATTATCAAATTACTATTTATTTAAATATTTTATTGAACAGACTTTTCATAGATATATTTTCCCTATTCTTACCATCTTGAATTGAAGATGTTGTTTAACTGAACACCATTTTCTAGAAACAGCAACCAGCTCCTTACACGTGAGGAAGCCGGATACATGTCTGAAGTCAAGAGTATGATATTGCTGGGTATATAACGGTCTGTACATGTGAGTTGCCCAGAGAAAACAGTAAGCATCAGTTAGGTATTTGAGATATGTGCTTAGTATTGTATATACATTGTGCCATATGTGACACAACAATAAATAGGTAGGGCAAGATGGTGTTCTAAGTGGCAGAATGATTGGTTTCCATTGAAATGCTCTCCCTAGTAGCTCCTCCCAACAAAGCTGTCTGCTGGCCAGGTTCCCTGAGCTACTACTCCTCAGAGAGTAGTGAGTCAAAATTATGCTCTAGAATGAGGCAGAGAGAATAAGTGAAGTATGCCACTCTGAATCTGCTTGGTTTTAATGCTATAGATTACAGGGTTCATAAATGGGGGAAAAAGGAAATAGATATAGCTCATTGTAATGTGAACTACTTGAGGAGCATGTTTTCCAAACCTATGAATAAATGTTAGACCAACTACAGTTATATAGAAGACCAAGATACAGCAGATATGGGAAACACAAGTATTGAGTGCTTTGGCTCTCTTTTCACCAGAAGCAATGCCCATGACAGTCTTGAGAATCAAAATGTAGGAGAAAATGATGGTGAGAAAGTCCAACAAGACCATTGCAAACACAACCATAACTGGGTAGAGACGATTGAAGGTGATGTCAGCACAGGCTAGTTTGATGACATCTTGGTGTAAACAGAAAGCATGGGATAATACATGGGTTCTACAATAAGGAAACCAGTGCAACCGAATAATTATTGGCATAATTGATAGCCCAGCCCTTGTCAATACTCCCACCCCAATCTTCATTACTCGGATGTTGGTAAGGATGGAGGTATATCTCAAGGGATTGCGGATGGCAATGAAACGATCATAGGCCATGGCAAGCAAAACACCTGACTCCAAGATAGAAAGAGTATGAATAAAGTAGGCTTGTGAGAAGCAGGCCCCATGGCCAATTTCTCTGTGATTAAACCAGAGAACCCCCAGCACAGTGGGCATTGTGGTCAGAGTCACCCCAAGGTCTGTGGCTGCCAGCATAGCTAAGAAATAGTACATGGGCTCATGGAGGTTATGTTCTTCTCTGATGAGAAAGAGAAGGGTACCATTGCCAAGAAGTATAGAGATATAAAATAAAAATAGCGGGATGGAGATCCAGTGATGTGCCTTCTCCATGCCTGGGAAGCCAGTCAGAAGGAAGGGGGAAGCAGTGGAGTTGAGCCACATTGTGGACCTTGCAAAGAGGAAAATGGTCCCTCCAGGTAATGCAATAGAAGCCCTAGATCCTTAGAAGTTTCTCCTTGAGTGTGCTACCTGTTCATAAGATATCCATCTGTCTTGATTTCCAGCAATAGCAAACACGGTAATTCAATGATTCCTTGGAGATTCCTATATATAGGAGAATAGAATTTATGAAGAACAATTATACATACTAGTCTGGATTTACTATATGTAAAATTATTTGACAATACATTGTGGATATCACAGTGAGACCTTTTTGATAACTGTGGGGGCTTAAAGCTGTATGTGCCCCAGAAAGACATGTTCATAAATTTAATCCATTCTTGTGGGTATACACCAATTGTAAATAGGACTTTTGGGTAAGACTACTTCAACTAAGGTGTGACTCACATAATTTATGATGGGACTTAATCCACTTACTGGCAGCCTTTATAAATGGAATGAATACAGAGGAAGAGAGAGAAAAGCCGTGGAAGCAAGAAGCTGAAATCAACGAAACCTGGAAGAGAAGCGAGAGACCAGCGAGATCCTTGCCACCATGTGTCCTGCCATGTGGCAGAGGAGCCAAGGATCACAAGCAGCTGATCTTTGGGAAGAAAGTATCCCCTTGATGATGCCTTGATTGGACATTTTCTCACCCTCAAAACTAAACCAATAAATTCCCATTGTTTAAGCCAACTGATTTCATGGTATCTGTTCTAAGCAGCATAGGAAATCTAAACAATGACCTTATAGACCTTATAACCCAGAAAATGAAGACAAAATGACAGAAGGAATGTACTAGTGCTATAATAGAACTGGTACTTCCAGGTTTTATTTTTTTCATAATGCTCCTTATTTTGACTGCTGGTATTGAAGGTATATGTAAAGGTTTCCCAAATTATGTGAGGACTAAATAATCAGTAGAAAATTGGTTCTTAGCAGTGTTGGAAATTCAGGTATGAAAATCCTAAGGCTAAATCAATCAATCAATCAATCAATCAATCGCTGATTTGAACAATGACTGATATTAAATTATGCTATGAGAAAAGTCTATTGCTGAGGTTCTGTGGATTTTGGGGAAGGGCTTCAAAAATGACTTAAGAGTTACTTACATGTGTTTGTCTCCAAAACACATAAACCTCTAAATTGATGTTGCCCAGCATTGTAATAATCTAGTTATTAATGTTCTGTGTTCAAAAAACTTCTAATTTTTCATAATATAGATTTAAAATGGACAAAAAGATGGATTTTATCATAAGCATTTGTGGACACTATTTTTTAACAGCAACAAACTACTGTTGGCATATCAGCTAGTTGGTGATGCAGAGATAGAAATTCGTTATTGAGGCCAGCTCCAGAAAAACATGTTTTAAAGTATATGGAGTCTGATGTGATTTACCAACAGTGAAAAGGTTTCTTAGAATTTGAAGGTATCATCTGGGGCAAGAAGCAGACCTCTGGGAGTCAGTAAAGTACATGTTGATGTAACCGGATTTTGTCTAGGTTCTTGACTAACCTACAAGAAATGAATTTCAAGAGCATGTAGCATTAGTTAGGCCAGTAATTTGTTAAGGGAGGGAGGAGAAATGGGAGAAAATAACAGATCATAGGTCTCCGAGAGAGGAAGGAGCTGAAGAGTGATAAAGAGAGCAGATTTATAGAATACAATTTCCCATTATAGATTATAAAGGCCCAGGTTTTACTTGTGTATTGATCCAGGCGGGGGCAAAGTAGGCCCGAATAAGGCATGAACAGGAACCTGGACAGGGCAAAGGCAAGAGAGAGAGAGTTCAGCCTTTGCGCTTGCTTCTTAAACCATTAATTATTCTGCCTCTTTGCTAATGGCATGGAAGGAGTCCCAGTTGTTTGTTGTTTTGATTGATTACCATACCTATCAATCCCCCAATTGGGCCCAATGATAAAGCCCCTGGAGAATATCTAGGGCTTCTCCTGGCTTCCAGACGAAACCTCATCCTGAATGGCAAAATCTTGCGAGGGTTTTCCAGCAGCCATCTTAGGGATACCGATGTCCACATGGACTTCTTGCCAGGTTCCAGATATGTCTTTTGATTCCCTATCTAGCCTGCTTCATTGGTGGCATCATCCACAGATAAATGGGGTCATCTATTATGGTTGAGATGGACTTAGTTTTCTCACATGCTTTGAAAAGAACATTTTGGTGTGAATTTAATGCATGACTCCCAGGACCCCTTTTGCCTATAAAAATTGCCCTCAAGATCTCTGGACTTTCATGTTCGAAAGAATTTGAATTTCCAGCACTGCTCTTTTCTAACAGTAATGATCTTGAGAAAGTCATTTAATCTTGAGATTTGGTTTCATCACTTGTATATGGTCCTAGTGATTCCTGCCTTGCCCAGTTAGACACTTCACACAGGATGTAAAGATGGAATGGAATGGCCAAGGAGAAAGTGCTTTATAAGGAGTAATTATTCTTCATTTTTGAGGTTTTGTTACTGTTACTCAGAAAATCTTCCTCATGCTCTAGGATTATTCATTCTGCAGTGTGTCAAAAGATCCAATTTGCTTAAGAATCCTGGGCAACAGACATATTATAATGGAGATTTGAGGAGGTTGAGGTTAACTATAACTGTAAGTACTGGACTAGCGTTCATCTTAGAACTTGATAAAAAGTGAATTATCTGGGTGGCAAAGGAAAGGAAAGAAGAGCATTGACCTTGCGTGGGGATCTTTTAAACAGCTGAAGATGACAAGAAATCTGAAGTGCTGGGGTGGGACTGAAAGAAAAACATCTCTGTCCTCACAGGGGTGTAAAAAGGAGGAATAGCTGACTCCTGCCTGTCAGTGAAAAACTCATAGTTTACGTAGGATTAAATTAAAGCAGAGTGGGAGGGGACAGAGAAAGGAAGATAAAGTTGAGAAGCAAATGTAAAGAACAAAGAATCCTTGAATTTTCATCATTTGTCAAGAACTTCACTGAAATGTTCCCTGTGCCTCATTTTTTTGTAAAACTCTTACAATAGCCCATTTCCCCCATTGTATAGATTCAGACTGGTTTCATGCCCAAGGCAATACATTAAACAATTGATAGGGTCCTTTTTCTCCTCTATTGACTAGGACGACTTCAGGCTTGGGTGGCCTCAGTATAGTATTTAAGAGCACAGCTGGGCTGGCTGTCTTTCTTTGTTCTTTTCATACTGAAAAACTAGTGTGTGTACTTGGTTTTCTTAGAGCTATATTTATGGAACCTGAGATTAATTGTGAGGTCTGAGAGGGGTTAAAAATCCAAGACTATTTTTTCATGCCCAGAAGCCACACATCCTCTCTCAGAGTCTCTATTTAAGAGTGGACTTGGGTTATTCATGAGGAGTTGATTCCCAAAGTCTCAAAATCTGCCACATAAACTCAGAACTCCATGCACATTTCCAAAAAGAGATCCCACTCAGGACTGAGCTTTTCACATGTTCTCTCAACTTCCCTTGGGCTCTTTTCTCTCACTTTTCCTGAAACTCCATCTATCTCAAATACAATTCCTCCCTCCAATATTTTATCCCCTGTAAAATTTTGTCCTTTCCACTCCTTTCTGGACAGTTCAAATTTCTAATCCACTCTGATGTTTATCTATATGACTTCACATGGATCCACTCTTAATACTTGTTTCTCAGCAAAATGTCTAGCATATAATTTATATTCTTTTTCAGAGTCATTAACCAATTGACTTACATACACAAATGGACTTTGTGACCCTCTTACATCCCTGCATTTCTGAGTAGGTTTGAAAATCATCAAAACACCCATATTGATTGATACATTTTACACAATATTCAATTCACTCTGAATAAATAACTGAGTATTTCAAGTACCTGCAAATGTCCCCATGGTCCTTACATGGTTATGGAAAGAGAAATTCTACCCTATTTTCAATTCAGGGTGTGTTTGATAGGTGCTGGAGATACACATATATGCAAATTACTACCTTGATCTAGAGAGGCATGCACAGCCTAGGCTCTATCCTTAATTTTGGCATGATTTACCAGCTCACATTGTTAGATAGTGACCGTTCCCCGGAAAATATTTGAAACACTGATCACTACAGCATTACCCCTCCTCAAGCTTTTGGAAGAGTTTCTATCCTGAGAGCTTATCTGAACTTTTCTTGGTAGAGAGGACATGTGAGAAATCACAATGTTGATTTGAGACCCGAAGGGCTGAGAGGAAGAAGTGGAGAACATAGTTTATCCCTGATTCTGCGCTCATTCTCCAGTTAGCTCCCATAATTCTTCTTTGTCTCATGTTTCCCAGAATCTATCCTTGACCTTATTTTAAACTTCTGGGGAGGTAATATTTAAAGAATCTAAGGTTTAACAATGCCAGGGAGTCTTTAGGACCCAGGTGTACTCTCCATCTACTCATGATAGATAATACTGCTGCTTTTCTGTGTGAGAAACCAGCTCTCTGCTCCTGGTCCTGCCCTGCTTTGCTGTGGAGGCTGCCGAAAGACCTCAGAGGGAAGATCCATCAGATACCCTCACTGACCTGAATTTTGGTTCTCTCCCATTCTTCAGTATCATACTGATGAATCTGAAATCATCAGCCTTGTCAAGGATCTGGTGATAACACCATCTTTTCAGAATATGTACAAGTTTTTATTTTAGAAGCTTTCCCCACCCCAGGGTCCATTCCTGGTTTAGGGCATTCAGAAGACGCCTTCATTGCTCTTTTCTCCCCCAGCCCTTCTTTCTCTCCACAGCCCTGGGAACTGGGGCTTTGAACAGCAGTCCCCAAGGTCTCTGTCTGTGTCCTATCTTATACTTGAGCTCTGTTGCCAGGAGTGTTATTAGTTATTTACATCTCTCATAGGAATTAAAAGAAGAGCCATCAGGGACCTGGACTAAACCAAAATTGTTGGGAGAGTACTTTTTCCCAGCTATCCATGAGAAGTTCCTATCCCTGTCCCTAAAATGAAGAATGTGTACAAATTGAAGCAGAACAGGGCATCACTTTTGGTGAAACAAAAGAGTCACGACCCCCTAACCCCATCCTCTTTTTCCTCATCCTGATGTCTTGGTTATGATAATAGAAAACATGTGATTATTAAAAGAAATTTCTCCACCTCAGCAACTATGAAGTTTCTAATACACTTTCATAGGAATAATTGAGCTGGCTGTCCATTAATCTTCCATCAATAACTTGTTAGCTTCTGAAGCTTAAGGCATTAACCAGAACTTCTTAGTTCCAGTTACAGGAATAAGACCAAACATCCGGTTGTAAAACCAGACCAGATGGCATCGGGGGCACCCTGTGGCTCAGTAAATCAGCGACTTCCCCCTTAAGGACTGAAGGCCAGGCATGCCTTGTCATCAGCAGAAAAGGCAGTTATGGAAGCCCTGAACTTAGGAGTCTGCACATCAAGATCTAACTCTGAGCTGTGACTGATTAGCCACTGAAACCAGGATAGCAAGGATAAGGCTGACATGCTGAGGGAAAACAAAGTTAAGGAGTGTATCTAGTTCCTCTTTACAAAACCCTTTAAGAAATCCTGCATCTCTGCTCATCTGGCAAAATGTGCCATGCAACCTTCACTTGTTTTTTTTCTTGTTTTTTTCCTTGGTTTTTTTTTTTTTTTTCTTTTCCTGAATATAAAAACCCAACTCATATTCTCATGAGGAACTAGTTTTGGGAAGATTCCCCCAGTTCCTTGCTGCACACTCACAATAAATCACTTTCTCCTTTGTAGTGCTGGTTCCAACAGGCCCTTATTTTGGACATTGGCTCAAGCTATTGAGAGCCTCTCTCACACATGAGAGGTACCAGGTTCGGTTCCCAGTGCCTCCTAAAGAGAAGACAAGCAGACATAGAGAGCACAGAGCAAATGGACAAAGAGAGCAAACAGTGAGCACAAAGAATGGGGGGGAACAAATAAATCAAATAAATCTTTATAAAAATCAATCTATAAAAAATAAATAAAGCCTAGAAAATTAAGTTCAAAGTGTGGATTTAAGTAACACACTGAAATCTACTAAAAGAGCAAATGAAAATTATGAAAATAAATATAAATGAACATTTTTAAGAAAAAAATTGAAGTCTCAACAAATAGTTTGAAACATATCTGATGCAATTGAAAGATGTATTAAGGTATTGGAAAAATAATTGAGAATATATCCAAAATGTAGAGAAGGAAAAAGATAAAACATTAATTTTTTAAAAAATTAAAAGATATATATGTCTAATAAACATGTAATCGTAGTCCCAGTAAGAGAGTATATAGGGGCAAAATCAGTATTTGAAGATATAATAGCCTGTACCTTTACCACAGCTGATATAAAACGCAAGCCATAGATTCACACAGTACAAAAAACTCTCAAAACGGTAAATACAAAGATAACAACCCTTAGTCACTTCATAATCTCAGTACTGAAAAGTAAAAAATAGAGAACATGTTAAATGTAATCAGAGATAAAAGCATTGCTATCAAATTCGATAAAAAAAAAACTCAACTAAAATAATGGAAACAATAAGACAATAGAATGGTATCATCAAAGTCCTTAAAGAAAATCAATGTCAATGCATAATCCTATACACAATCAGAATATAATTAAAAAACAGAGGTGAATTAAACTGAGAGAATCTATCACAACGATAATATAAACCGTGATCTTTTGGTAGAGTGTGAGGCTGTAGAGAGCAGTAAAGAACAATACTTCAGTAAATGTAAAACTTACAGACAGTATGAAGAAATATAATGGGTATATTTAAATTATATATAGAAATAAAATACACATCTCCAGAAGGACTAAAAGTTGGAGGAGGTAAACAGTTAAATTTTTCTTCAGTCCTCGAATTGTCCAGGTAGAAGTGAAAAACTAACATAAATTAGACTTGATAAGTCAAAGATGCATATTATCTAAATGATAACTACTAGAAGAATAGTAAAATAATAATCAAAATCTTATATAAAGGAAAAATGGAATGATAAAACATAGTAAATAATCTAAAATAAAACAAAAATGAGAGAAGACTGGGATAAATTTGATAAAAATAGTAAGATGTTAAATTTAAACCCATTTATGTCACTAAATGCATTAAAAATAAATGAATTTAATACTCTAACTAAAGAGAAATATTATCATACACAATTAAAAATATATGAGCTTCTTTTAAAACATATCTTAGATATAAGGACACAAAAACATATAAAGTGCAAAGATTAAAAATATATTCCAGGGGAGCTGGTGTGGCTCAGTTGCTGAGCACCTGCTTCGCTTGTACTAAGTCCCAGGTTCAATTCCCGGTACCTCCTAAAAAAAAAAAAAAGATTCCATGCATCACTAACCAAAAGAAAACTGGAATAGCTATATCAGTATCAGATGAATTAAGCTCCAAGGCAGAGGCATATAGAGGAACATTTCATAATAAAGTTAATTTCCAAGTTATAGAATGCATTTCTAAATTTGCATGTACCTAATTACATAGCCAAAAAATACAAAAGGAAAAAATTGCCAGAGCTATAAAAATAAGTAGACAAACCCCTAACATAAAAAGTGAAAGATTTTATTACACTTTCTTAATAACTGACATAACAAGCATGCCAAAATCAAAAATCAGGGAGCAGATGTGGCTCAAGTGGTTGGGCAACAGGGTCCAGGGTTCAGTTCCTGGTGCCTCTTAAAGAAGACAAACAAAGAGGAGACAACAAGGAGACAACAAGCAAAAACAAGGAGCAGAAA
Organism: Tolypeutes matacus; assembly: GCA_026826555.1. Classification (NCBI taxonomy): domain Eukaryota; kingdom Metazoa; phylum Chordata; class Mammalia; order Cingulata; family Chlamyphoridae; genus Tolypeutes; species Tolypeutes matacus. The sequence goes on along the minus strand of JAKSZT010049280.1, from coordinate 19,502 downwards.
ACGAGCAAGATGACAAGCAAAACAACAAGCAGACAATGAGCAAAAACAGAAAACGAGCAGGAAGCAGATGTGGCTCCAGTGGTTGTGCTCCCCCCATGGGAGGTCCCGTATTATGGTTTCCAGTGCCTCCTAAAGAGAAAATAAACAGACAAGAAGCAGACAATGAGCAAAAACAACGAGCAGACAGATAAGCAAGCCATCTTGGGGGGTGAGAATCAATAGGATTTAAAATATATAAAAAGCATGACTAAAAACCTTGATCAAGTTAACAACTAAAGAACATAAGCCAACAATTGCATACTATGCATTCTCTCCAGTACATATGGAACACCCACTAAAATCAAACACTGGGTCTTAGTAATATTTCTTGATCTGGGTTGAGGACACAGAATGTATTCATTTTGTTGTAGTTGTTGGTTATACACATATAAGGTGTGCACATATATCTATGAATATTATATCCCATTAAAAATGTGTAATAAAAAAACTAACTGCATTCCAGCCTTGTCAGAGAGTGAAATAAGCATGGCTGTGTGGTGGTGAGGGGTGAATATCCACATCTAATTTAGCCTCACAGGGATTTTCACCCAACCTTTGTTTTCAGCTCCACATACCATCATAGTGCCTTCCTGAGTCCCAGAGGTCTCAAATTCATGAACCTTTCTGAGTTAGTAGAATTATACTTGGTGTCTTATGCACTTGTCCTTCTGTAGTAGTTTAAGTTCCATCTCTCTTTGTTCTGCAATATCAGTCCATATTCATTCCATTTTTCTTTTTTTAAAAAAATTCTTACCTGCTATTGTTTTCTCACACATTTTAATTTCCCCCTGTGTTTATAGTTGTATTATTATTACTAATGTAGATAAATACAAGTGTTCAATCCACCAGATTTCCATATTTGATTTCCATATTTTGCTCCTTTTCTGTAATCTGTCACATTTCATCTTTGCAAATCATTTTCCTTGTTTGTCTTGTAGATATAAATTGTACTTCTATTCTTATGGATAAAAATTTAACATGTAGAGTTTACAAAGCTCAGTTATTCACAATAATGTCTTTTATCCTCTCCATATGAAGAAATTGGCATGCTTTAGTTTTAATATTTACTTCCTTTTTTTCTATTGTTGATATGACATTTTAATGTAAATTTTATTGACAAATTTAGACATTCATATGGTTCATATTTCAAATTATCTCAATACATGTATAGTAAAAATATTCATTTGAGTGTACTTCAAATATTCTTGTTTCCCTTCTCAAAAGAAATAAATATTTTCTTTTAGGACATAATATGCATAAACAAGAAATCATTTGCACAAATGCCTTTCCCAGTGAAAAATGTACACTCTTCTCTATTTCAATTTTAATATGCACATATATCTTTGAGAACACTCATAACTAGTACATGAAAAATATCAGCACTTAGGGTGGTGTTGGATTCATAGAATACATTTGGTAGCATTGCTTCCGGTTCAATTTTTGGAAGAGCTTGAGCAAGATTGGTATTAGATCAGCTTTGAATGATTGGTAAAATTCACCTGTGAAGCCATCTGGTCCCAGGCTTTTCATCTTTGGGATGTTTTTGATGATTGTTTCAATCTCTTCACTTATGATTGGTTTGTTGAGTTCTTCTATTTCTTCTAGTGTCAGTGTATGTGGTTTGTGTGTTTCTACGAATCTGTCCATTTCCTCTATATTGTCTAGGTTTTTTTGCATACAGTTGTTCATAGTATCATCTTATGATCTCTCTTATTTCCGTAGGGTCAGTGATAATGAGTGAAAGTTCTTGTGGCTCCACATTCCCACCAGCATTTAGTGTTGTCAGTGATTTGGAATTTAGCCATTCTAACAGGTGTGCAGTTGTACATCATTGTTCTTTTAATTCGCAATTCCCTGTGATCTTTGAGCACATTTTCATATGTTTATTTGCCATCTATATAGCTTCTTTGGTGAGATTAGCATATGAGATTTTAACTGCAACTTCCCAAATGTAATCTAAAATTTCTTAAAAATCTGAGAATATTTAATTTATAACATGTTATTTTTGCAATTTTTTCATTTATAAGTGTATATATTTTTCATTTATAAGTGTTACGGTTAGGCTAATGTGCCAGCTCGGCCTGGTAATTGTGTCCAGTTGTTTGGTCAAGCAAACACTGGGCTAATTGAAATACAAGGACATTTATGGACTTTGGTCATCAGTGATTTTATTGCATAGATGACTGATCACATCTACAATCAACCAAGGAGATTGTCATCAACAATGATAACATTTTATACAATCAGTTGAATGCCTTAAAAGGGAAAGTGATTTCAGCATTCAGAGAAAAATTTCCAGCTTGACTTCAGACAGCCAAGATCTCCTGGGAACTCATCAAGCACCTTCATCACAGCCCCTGGTTTGCAGCCTGCCTGTGGAATTTGGTCTTCTCCTCCCCGATGGTCACGTGAGATAATTTTATAAAATCTCATATTTTCTACAGATATCTCTAGTTGATTCTGTTTCCCTAGGGAATCCTGACTAATACAATAAGTTTAATATCATTACCTCAATTAGGAAAGTAAAATTTGTGTCTTTTATAATGCTAAACTTTAGTGGAATATTCACCCAAGAAATGTTGAATGAATCTACATAAAAAAAGGATGTTCAAGATAATTTTTGTTCTGAATGTGACTTTAATAGTAAACCAACTGATGATGTTGGAAATGGTTTTGAAGAAATGAAGACCAAACAAGTTTGTACTCTCTTCACTCAGAATTTTGATTCCTCATATCTTGAATTCCATTTTTTTTTCTTTCTTTTTTTTTTTTTTTGAGGTACCAGGGGCCTAGGAGTGAACCCAGGACCTCACATGTGGGAAACCGGCACTCAACCACTGAGCCACTTCAGCTTTCCTGAATTGGTTTTTTCATTTGTCTTGCTTGTTGTTTGTTTTAGTTTTTGTTTTTTTTCAGGAGGCACCAGGAACAGAACCTGGGACCTCCCATGTGAGAGGTGGGAGTTCAATCACTTGAGCCACAACTGCTTTCTTGAATTCCATTTTGCAGCCATAATTGATTGTGAAGTGCTGAAACTAGATTGTGTTATTTGCAGAGATGTATTGATTAAGGAAGCAAAGACATTTTATGTCTTTTTAATATAATAAAAGAAATGATATTTGTATTTTTATGTCTCTATTTTTCTTGTAATTTTTTTTTCAAAAATATCAATCCAGCATTTTGAGAAATTTGTTAAAAAACGGGTTCTTTATTATAGATAATTTAAGATGAGCTGATCTAAAGACTTTCTCTTCATATATCTGCATTTTTTAGCTAGTGTGATTGTTCTGTGGACCCCACCTACCCACCTACCATCTACTTACACTTGAATGTGTCCTCCAAAGTTAAAACTTGGAAAAAAGAGTCTGAAGTTACCACCAAAGAGATAATAGTTAAACCCATAGAAATAAACAGACTCTTCTGGAAGGAAGGGTAGAAAAATAATGACAGATCATGGGGCCAAGGATAGGGGATGGGAGGAGGATAAGGAAACAGTACAGAAGATGGTCCTCTCCTTTACCATTTTTTCCAGGCCATTTGGCTTTCATGGGAGCCATTCCTGCATGTCAGGGAGTAAACATGGGTTTCAGTCCCTAGTAGGATGAAGGGAGTATGTACTTTTAAATTATCTCCGCTCGGACATGATTGTTTATCATTCCTTCAGTAATCTTTCAGATCATCAGCTCTTGGCCAATCCATGTTCTTAGCAAAGTGGAAATAACCAGAAGAAAAGAAAAGAAGAGGTCATCTCATGATATCTGTGAGTGTTTTTATCAAATGGCACAGAAAGTAGAATCCTCAGTAAATGGATGTGGCTTAATTTAAGTCAGTTACATTTCACATAAAAAAGAAAAAACAGACTCTCTATCCTAAATTATTTTTCCCTTCTGGATTCAGTTTTCATGAGAATGAGGCAATATTCAATGGGAATATCACTGATTTGGGAGTTTGCAGATATTTTTTCCAATTCCCCTTTTGTAGCATTCTTGCTGACTGCTTGGACTAATCATTTTCATTGTCTGGCTCCAGTTTCCTCAACCCAGAAGGAGGTTTTGGTAAGAGGAGACCATAGAATCTGACCCTGCTCCCATACTACCCTCATTCGCTACCTTTTCCCAGGCTCACTTGACTCACTTTGCTCTAACCATGCAACCCTTGTTTCTGTCCTCAATTCATGTCCAACTGATTCAAGCCCCGGGATCTTTCCTTTGTGCCATTGTCCTCTTGCACAGCTGTGTTCGATCACATAATTCACTTTCATTTTTTCATTGGTTTTATCACTATTTTAATTAATTAATTAATTGTTTTCTTACTTCTTATCAGTCACTCTCCCTCGAATATAAGCTCCTTGTAAACAATCTACTATCATAAATTTTTACAATAACATTTGATATATAGCAGGTACTAAATAGTTCCTAAATGAATCAATGATTTTCAAAACATATTTATTGTTGAAAACTATTTTACAAATAAAATCTTCATTGGACACTTGGTACATGAAGTAGATAATGGCTGATTTGCTGTAGTGTAGAAAAGAGAAAACAACAAGAAATTTCATATACATACATCTTGTGGTACACCTCTAGACAACTTTGGAAGCCTGGTTCCTTACCATAGGGTTAAAAACTCACTAGACTAGACTAACTCTAAATTCATAATATTTTAAGATTATGCTTCTAGGACCCTTCAGTGTTCACAACTGATTATATTTTCTCAATCCCAATGTTTATGAAACTTGGATACTTCTAACCAAAGTGTTACCCTATTGCAGTGTGCCCCCCTTTGACCCCTACCACCACTGCCAGAACGTGTCTAGTAATGGATTCTGTCTCACAATCAAGTAAATAAAGTCAAGTAAATATAGTCTGTAGATAAGAGTTTCCCATGTGTCCCAGACCAATGGGATGAAATTTTTACTTTAGTATCCAAATAAACTGACTTGAGGTCACACCTATGAGCTATGGGAAATATAGCCCTTTTCCCAGTTTCAAACTATTTTCAGGGCTTATGATCTCCTGAATATTACTTCTGCAGCTCACTTCCCTAACGTGGCTTGGAGCCTAGCAGCTGCCCTCCTCTCACAGTCTTGGGGCAAAAACCTGGGCCTAGATCAATATTCTACTTCTTTCATTCCCATTGTAGCACTAAGATTAAAACTGCTTAGTGCAGACTTGTGTTTAAGGTTTTTTGGGGTGATTGAGACATTTAAAGAGAATTGCAGTGAAGGAAAAATGGACAATAATTAGAATTGAATACTATGATAAATGTCTTAATTATCCATCTCTTAACCACCTAATGAGAAATTTCTCACTGAATTGTTTATTTTTAGCCTCTCCTCTTCAGTATATTTCTGTCTGAAATCAGTCATTTTATTCTCTCATCTTGGCTGTAAATCTCCAATTTCCAAATTCCTATTGCATTTTCCATTTGGAATAATTCGGCTTTCTGCTTCAACCTCTTCTTTCTTATTTTATGTCTTGTACAATTCAATATTCTACAAGCAAAGAAGTGAAGAAGTCATGAGGGATTTTTTTTTTTTATCCTTAAAACCATCTCACATAGATTATACCACTTTCCTGGTACACAAAAGCATCTACAGGCAGTTCTTGCTTTAAATAATATTTGATTGTTTAAATTTTTGCCACATTTATATACACTTTGACCTTATTCCACCCTTTCCATTGCCCAGTGGACAATCAACCTGCATCCTTGGTAGAAAACAAAAGTATGAAATTGTCCCTGATCTGCTTGGTCTTTACCCCATAGATAATGGGGTTGAAAGCAGGTGGGATAACAATGTAAAGGTTGGCAAACATGATATGGAAAGTGTGGGAGACATTGTGCCCAAAGCGATGGGCAAGGATGGAGAAAAAGGCTGGTGTATAAAACAGGAGGATGACATAGACGTGGGAACCACAGGTGCCAAGGGCTTTCTGGCGGGCTTCTCGAGAAGGGAAATGAAAGACAGCACAAAGGATGAAGATGTAGGAAATGGCAATGAGAATGACATCTGATATGACTGTCATGAAGGGAACACAAAAGCCATACCAGACGTTGATGGAGATATCAGCACAGGCAAGTCGGGCAACTCCTATGTGCTCACAGTACGTGTGAGGGATGATGTGTGTCCTGCAGAAAGGTAGGTGTCTCAGCAGGAATACAACTGGCAGTGATGCAGAAGCTTTGGAAGGAGATGGCCACAACCATCTTGAGGACAGTTTTGGGTGTCAAGATGGTTGTATATCTCAAGGGAGAACAAATTTCCACATAGTGATCAAATGCCATGGACATCAGAATGGCTAAATCTAAAACAAAACTGTAACAGAGGAAGACAATTGTGTAAGGCACCCTGGGAAGGTGATTTCTTGAGCCCCAAGCAAAAGATACTCAGTGTTTTAGGCACACAATCTGTGGACAAGATGAGGTCAGTCATGGCCAGCATGGAGAGAAAGAAGAACATGGGTTCGTGAAGGCTGCACTCCACTGTGATGAGGTAGAGAAAGATGCAGTTTCCCACAACAGCCACAATGTAGATGGCACAGAAGGGAATTCCAATCCATACATGGAATTGCTCCAAGCCTGGGATCCCCACCGGAATGAAAGGACCTGAGTTGGAACTGCTCAGGTTGATCATTGCAAACTGGAAAGGCACAAGGTCCAGACCTTGAGGACAGAGAGTGATATACGGTAGTTAGGATCATGTGATGACCATCTCATTTCCAACCACTCAACATTATTGACACCTAAGATAGGGTTTCAGTATAATTAGTTAATGTCCTATGCATTTGAGAGTGAATAAAGGTTGAGGTTAGTAATGATGGCAGGCAACATGTATAAACCAGGATTGTTCAAGACACAGTGGCTATGTGGTCTTTCTAACTAAAGGGAAGTTCTTCTCTGTTTTGACCAACCCCACTGGTCTTCACAACTGCAGGAAGCCTTCCAGACTGGCTACCATCACCCTTTCCATTATGCACTCACAGTGATACAAGTTAACTGATTACAGGACATACTTTTACATAGGTTGATAGATTATAATTTACATGTTTTATGATCATCACTGTTTAACAGCTGCTTGCTCTGTTACTGTGGAATATCCATCTCTGCCTCAGGGCAACTACTTATTCCTTTCAAGGCTACTTGATGACTGTGGCTTTAGAATTGTGAGCTCAATACCCCTTTATTACCTTCCAAAATTGAATTCATTTCAACAAACACTATATGAATTCCAAGAAACATACTCTTTTGTATACCTACAAATTGAATATGTACAATTTAGACCCTGATCCATGCTTACATTCTTTAATGAATTTTATTCTCATATATATTACCCACACATAACCTTACACAAAAGTAAACTCACCACTCCTCTTTCTCTCTCTCTCTCTCTCTCTCTCTCACACACACACACACACACACACACATACAACAGCTGCAGAAGACAGAGGCCACCAGGAGGACATAAAAGGTTTCATGACTGGATTATGTAAGAGTCACATGCTTTGTAAATTCCCCCAACCTTTACTCATGGATGTTCTCCTTTAAATAATGGGTCGTAAAACCTCTCTATTTTCTAATAATCCCTTACTGTACATACACAGAAAGCTATTTTTGCTTTACCTATAACCATACAGCAAAACCAGAAACTCTTGGTATCAGTGCTAAGATGAGAGGTGTGATAGCTATATCCCTCAGATTCTTAACTTGACAAGGCCAGCAATCATGTTTAGTCTTACCCCTGAGCACCCTTTTACATCTTTATTAAATAAGAAGCCCTGCTCACAATACCTTCAATCTCCCAAACCAAGGCTGAGTTTCTCCTCTTTCCTGCATTTGGTGGAAGAAAAACAAAATAATACCTTTTTCTTTTGAACTCTTCCCTTATCTATAAGTAAAAGCAATTTTTTTCTTTCTGTAGAAACCCTCTTTTAGAGTGTCACTATAATTCACATGTTAGGTTCTGGGTACACAGTCCAGAGTTCCGACAACTTGCTGTAGTCCAGCGCCACACTTGCTAAGTATTTGTGTTCTGCCTCTCAGATACCTGCACCACAGTTTTCTTCTCCAGTGTGGGACCTTGAATTCAACTCTTGCCAGCATTAAAGACCTTCCTGGGCTGATCAGTCTTCATTTGAAAGCCTCTCTCCTCTGCTAGGCACATACTCAATAATATATGGCAGCAGAATCCTCATACCATATACTTTGAACCATAGCTTCCCAGCTTGTATCAGATCATCCTTTATTCATACATATGTGGGGAAATGTCTTCTCTGAGTTTTATATTTCCATGCACTGAAATACAACATGTTCATACATCATCCCAAAGCATTCACACACATTTTGGCATGCATGCAACCTCTCAGGTTTGTCATTCTACATTCACACAAATGCACAATGAGGGACAAACTACAAGACAATCAGTTTGGTCTTTTCAATAAGTCATTAAAATGGGAAAGAGAGGCAGGAAAGGAAATACCTTTTCAGATTAAGATAAATCTAAGAGAACTAAAACTCAAACGCAATTGGTCTTTGATTGGATTTTGTTTAAACAAACCAAGTATAGAAAACAGTTAATGAATGACAGTGGAGATCTAAACATGAACTAGGCAATAGATGATATGAAGGAATTAGTGTTAATTTCTTTGGACGTGAAGATGTTATTATGGCAGATGTATGCATACACACACACACAGAGTGCAGAGGGCCTACTCTGGAGGCAGAAATACAGGCACTTTAATTCTGGCTTCACAAGGTACTGGTTGTGTAAACTTGGACAAGTTACTTAACTATTGATGCTCAGGTGCTTCATTTATGAAAAAGGATTAATATCCCTGGTTCTCACAGTTGTTATTAGAACAAAATAAGACAAACCCAAAATTAATCCTGTTGCAGTGCCTGACACATAGCAAGCATGCATTAAGTGTAACTGCATGTTAATGGATTATATTTTATATCATCACTATAATCTTTAACAGTCAGACCAGATGGTGAAAAGAGAACACACAGGCAGAAATAAACAGATGCATGAAAACTATGAAAAGCACACACCTAGGCATATACACATAGCCATTTTTTCCACCCCTTAGGTTAGGGTTCTGGGCCCTTGTAACATGTCAGTCAAAGATGCTATCTATAAATCACTAGCTGTGGCAATTCTGACCCAGTTGCTTAATTGTCCATCTCTTCTCTTCTTTTGGTGTCTATTCAATGGAGCATAAAACCAAGTACTGGAGACTACAACTTCTTTTTATAAATGGAACTTGCTCAGCAGAGAATATAGTGCACAGTCTGTGGCCAGCAGAAGATGGTAGACTGATCTTTTCATTCACTCCCTCTTTCACTCCAAATTCTAGTCCTTTTCAAACTCCTTCAAGCAGCTGATACTTATCTATTCATTGAAATAAGTCCAAAGGGAAAGAAGGAAGCTTGTACTGACTGAGACAGAGCAAATCTGTAAGAGAGGCAGACACAGCAACAAAGAAATGAGTAGAGGGAAAATGAAGGAACTGATAGAAAGGTTGATTCTCTCTGTCCATTTATATTTTCAGGTTTTTGCTCAAGATGTGGAGGAGGTGGGCATTTAGGGCCTGGGGGACCCAGAGGGCCTCTCTTCTCACCGTCAAGGGAAGAAGATGAAGTTTCTATTAACCCTTCCCATACCTGTGATTTAACTGAATCATTCACATGTGTACTGATGTTCTTATGAGCATACATACAAATCTCTGTGTAGCCGTATGTGCATACCTATAAGAACAAATAAGTTCAAAACTCATATACTCAGTGACCTAATGTCTACATAAAGGTAACAATATTTGTACCTGCTTCACAAGATTATCACAAGAGTTCACAAATTAAGTAGGACAGTGCTTGTAAAAATCCTTAACACTGTGGCTGATACACAGTGTAGGACATGTTCCTTCATGTGCAATCCATTTCCACCTAAATCATAAGAAAGCAATGATTATATGACCCACTCTAAGGCTGTTCTTACATCTTTAAGTCTTTGCACATGCTGTTCCCACCTAAAATATCTTTTCTGTGTCCTCCTGACTAACCCCTCATTAAGATTCGTTAAGTTTATCACTCGAGAGCTCCTCTGATGCCCTGGGCTGAGAATGGCCCCTATTCTCGATTTCCTTGGGCATGTTTGGATTGCCTATGACTCTTATCCTGTACTGAAATTTCATTTTACAAATCTTTTGGCTTCAGGAGTTGATGTCCTCAAGGGACTAGACTGATATTTATTTCATTGAATAACCAGAGCTCGCATTGCCTGGTTTCCTGGGCCTGACATATCATTTCTACTTTGAAGAACATTTGTTGTGCAAAGAAATGATTTTGCAATACTTTTATAGGTCCTACTAGTGGTGCTTGATATATTTTGCACATATGAGTGCCATACACTGTTGAGATAAGTTTAAAAGGGAGTCATTCAAATAGAATTATAGTGGACTATTTTACACAATGTGACTATGAACTGCAGTAACTCTGCTTTGGGCAGTTCCTTAACCATAGCTCTGATCATATAATGATAAACTGAATTCTTTTTCACATGTTATATGTGCTATGTAGAAAATTACTGCAAAAGCAAGCTACTTAAAACAACAATATTCATTTACTGGGAAGCTAATGTGGCTCAAGTGATTTGGCCTCCCATCTACCATATAGGAGGTTCTGGGTTCTATTCCAAGGTTCTCCTAGTTAATGCAAGCTGGCCCATGAAGTGAGCTGGCCTGAGTGGAGGGCTTGCCCATGTGGAGTGCTGGTCTGTGCAGGAGTGCAGGCCCACACGGAGTGCTGGCACAAGATGACACAACAAAAACAGACACAAAGGAGAGACAATAAGAGACGCAGCAGACCAGGAAGCTGAGTTGGCGCAAGAGATTGAGCACTTCTCCCCCACTCCAGAATGTCCCAGGTTCAGTTCCCAGTTGAATTAGTCAGCCAAAGGGGTGCTGATGCAAAATAACAAAATCTGTTGGCTTTTATAAAGGGTATTTATTTGGGGTAGAAGCTTACAGTTACCAGGCCATAAAGCATAAGTTACTTCCCTCACCAAAGTCTATTGCCACATGTTGGAGAAAAATGGCTGCTGATGTCTGTGAAGGTTCAGGCTTCCTGGGTTCTTCTTTTCCCTTGGCTTGCTTCACTCCAGGCTCAGCTCTTCTGCTATCTCCACAAGGCCAGCTGTAGACTATCAAGCAAACAGCTTATTTCTCTTCCCGGGGCCTTTTCTCTTTCCATAAGACCAATCTCCTTGTGTGCTTACTTCCTGGGGCTCCAGCTCAAAAAGTGCCAACCTCCCTTCTCTGGGGTGTAGTTTCTCTGTGAGTCCCTACCCACCAACGGGTCAGGGACTCAACTTCCTACTGATGTGGCCCAATCAAAGCCTTAATCATTATTTAATCAAGAAAAAGTGAAACCTCTGGTTCCAATACACTCTAATATGCTCAAAGGAAAACTCCAGTTTACAAACATAATTCAATGTCTATTTTTGGAAATCATAAATAATGCCAAACTGCCACACCAGTGCTGCCTAAAGAGAAGAAAAGCACAACAGAAGAGCACACAGAGAGCAGACAGCAGACAGCAAGCACAAAACAACAAGGGAGAGGAGGGAAATAAATAAATAAATAAAAAACCAAACAAACACTTCTTACCATTGTGGAGCAAGTTCATATATTGTGAGCCGTGGAAACACAGGCTCAGGCACAACAAAGACTTTCAGCGAATGGCCACTTTATTACTTACACAGCACAAAAGGTCCAAAAGAGCAGGGAACAGGGAGGAGCTGATGGAAAGGTTTACTCAGGAATGAGACAGAATAAATTGACATATTGGAAAGTTCATTCTGGCTATAACGTGGACTTGCTATTGGAAGAAAGTAAGCTGTACTTGAAGCTTTAGAGAAAGCAAAATAAGTTTGAAATCTTGTGCTGTAGTCCAGTCAAAGATGATGAGGAGCTAGACATGCTGAGAGCATATAGGAATGATTTAAACAAACACTCCACCCACAGCTGGGACTAGGGTGAGGCAAGTGAGGTGCCTAGAGTACATTTAAGGAGGCACTTGCTCTTAGGGTCATAAGTGCTTCCTTACATTTTGCTCACTAGGCACCTTTATGGGCTGCTCAATAAAGGGACAGTCAAGTTGTCGTTGCCAATTCAGCAGAAAAGGAGCTAAGTATTATTTATTTATTTATTTATTTATTTATTTATTGACAATCAGACATAAGCTTTATTGCAACTTATGGACAGGAGAATATTTCTGAAGGTGGCAGAGTGAGATTTATGAGTCATATTAGTGAGTTTATATTTGGTGTGTCTTGACTCTGTTTGTTCAGTGTATATTCTCATACCTCTGGATGGTAATATTAAGTTAACAAATGAAAATTCTTAAAAGAGCTCTATCCAAATTCAAGTATTTTCTTGATTCACTTGCCCTGCCTACTGTTTAACTGGAGACAAAAACAGACTCCGGGTCCCAGAGGTCATGACCTTGGGACTCTCCAGGAACCATAAATGCTCCCGACTCACTTTGCCTCCTGTGCAGGGGAAGGCACCCACGTATGGCTGAGGGGATGGGTGAGGTGAGGGAGCTGGGTTGCACAGGAAGCAGGCAGTCCATTTCTGGAGAACTTGGACACCCAGAGACACTCAGCACTTCCTGAAAATGCCTGGGTTTCAAGAAGCCATTCCAGAATGTGCAGACTGGCCAAGTGGGTAGAAGGTAAAGAATCTTTATTTGGAATGCACTTTTCGTGGTAATTTCAGTAGGTTTGATAGGTGGGATTAGATGACCTTTCAGTGTGGTCTCTTCCTGAAGTTCTTTGATTGTAAAAGTTGCTGGAGACCTAACAGTGCAGGTTCACCCAGTGTCTTAGAACCATCAGTGAATCTAACTTCCCAGTTGTGCAGAGAGTGGTCATCTGGCTTAGCCACTTTTCACAAAAGCCACTCAGGCACTTCCTTTTTCCTGGGTTTCCCAAGGGGTGAATGACAAACTTTAAGTCCTTTTAACTTTCAGGCTCAGCTGAATTACTGAAAACTGAGCTCCCTGCCTGAGCTGTTTATACTGGATGAAGGCCTAGAGCTCAGGAGCTTCCCCACAAGAAGTGTTTTGGCAGCTGGGTTCTTGGTTCTTGGCTAAATGGCAAGAAAGAGTTCAAAGATGCACCATGTTAATGAGGCAAGTAAAAGGGTGTATTGAGAAAGGAGAGAGGGAAAGTATACACCCAAGGTATGGGTGTGGGCATGCTCCACGTGAGGAGACACACCACGTGGCTGGGGCTGGGGTCCTCTTAAGGCTGGTCTTTCATCCTCCCTCTCGCCATATTAAGGAGGGACCTCAACTATTTGCTGTCCTGATTGGTTGCCTTTTTACCTTCACCTGTCAGCTTTCAGGGCACCAATGGGGAGGACTTTCTGTTTGGAGTCATCTGGCGCTTCTTTTGAGTCCATGAGTTTCAAATGGGAACTCAGGACCAGGGTCTCAGCAGGCTTTTCGGCTGAAATTTTATGCTTTGCTTTCAAGCAGCTGCCTTCCCCCAGGAGGTTTCTGGGCAGGGTCTTGTAGCCATGTTCTTTGCTAGGTCTCAGCTGTGATGGTTACAGCTTTGTTCTGACCTGCAGCCTTCCCTATACTTTCTTTTTTTTTTTTTTTATTGTGGGTAAAATCAAAATTTTCGCAATACATACCAACATTTGCAAAATGATATATAACCTATACTTTCATATATTAACCTGCATCAGAAGCAGTTGGGGTTGGTTTCTAAGAGCATGTACCTGCTAATATGTGACCCAGAGGCCTGGGATAGTTGCTCTGGCCAAGCTCCCTTCTGAGACCTTCTGGAATCAGGGATTCTTCATCATGGGAATTCTTCTTACACAGAGGAAGTTTGGGCTAAAATGGTTCCTCCAGACAAATATATTCTGACTTTAATAGACAATAGGTTTTATTTTTAAAAATTAGCATAGACAGATACAGACACATACACACACACAAACACACACATTGCTTCTACCATTTTAGAAGCTCAAGACACCACATCAAATATGTTCTTTTTTATATATATATTTTAAAAGATGCTTAGATTACATAAATGTTACACAAAAATTACAGGGATTCCCATGTTCCCCATCTCCCACACCTCCCACAACATCCCACATAAACATCTTTCATTAGTGTGGCTCATCACCTGCAATGTATATACATATCCTGGGGCTTTGCCACTAAGCATGGACCATAGTTCACCTTGTCGACCACACTCTCTCCCACACTGATCTTCATGTTATATGCTGATGTAAAATGGCCTATATCTGTTGTTGTAATGTCACCCAGGATAATTCCCAAGTCCTGAAAAAGCACCTGTATTACAATTGCTTTTCCATTCCCTGCCCTGAAAGCGTCCATTGGCCACTGGCTCCACCTCACTGTTGTAATTTCTTCCATTGCTTGAATCACAATATGTCTACAACAGAATGCCATTAAGTCCACTCTAGTCCATAGCTCTTACCCCAATCCTGAGGAGTTTGGGATGGTGATGTCCACTCCACCTCCAAGTGAGAGGGGATTATATCCCATGGATACAGTGGATGGGATTATCCTGCCTGCAGCTGCAGGCTCTCTCCATTTCCTGAGATGGCCATTGTCCATTATCGTCTCCTCACCAGGTGACTTGGGTGAGTCCACTGAGCTGTAGAGTAGGAGTTGCAGCTTCACTGAGATTCCAGGCACATCTGGCACATGGGCAGGACAGAGGCTCCAGTCTCTGGAAGTAAGCCTACAAACTCCAGCATCATATATAGGTTTGAATAGAAGGGACTGATGGACCATGTGCAGGGAGGACTTATTTGAGTCCAACTCTGTCACTCTCAGGAGCACAGGCTCCAAAGTAGATCCCACTGATAAAGCATCAATCTCTGGAGCTATTCCCCCTTATATAGGACCTGGGTATCTCCAGAGCCATCAGGAGCCGCTCTGCGTGGGGTGATATCCACTTTGGTGTTCTATGAGATCCTACTGAGGTGCGTGTAAGCGTTACATCTGGGATGAACTCCCAACTCTCTTTGAAGTCTCTTAGCCACATGAACTCATTTGTCTTTACCTTTTCCCCCTTTTATTCAAGGTCTTTTTCCAGTTGCATTGCCAGTTGGAACTTGGTATTAATCCCTCGTTGCCAGGGATGCTCATTCCCGGGAGCTGGTGGGGAAGGTAATGCATTCATATGCTGAGTTTGGCTTAGAGAGAGGCCACATTTAAGCAACAAGGAGGCTTACAGGTGGCAACCCTTGGGCACCCCATAACAGTAGGCTAAGTTTCAATTACAAGAGCAAAGACTCATAAGGCTAGTCATCAATAACAAGAACCCATCAGTGGACCATCCTCCCTTGCCAGACACTGCCCCTGCACTCGAGGGACTGTTGCTACTCCCTTAGAGAAAGTGGCAGAGCTCTCCAGGCTGGGAATTCAGCATTCCCTCGTTTATTGAGTGATTGTCTACCCACTGTGACCATGTCCCATCCCTTGATCATTTGAAAAATTTTATATATCTTTCATGTATATTCAGGTGAACTTCCTCCCATGAAACCCCCATCCCAGACACCCCCCACCAATGATTCTCTCCTGCCCCCTCTGTAACCCTTCTGTGATCCATCTTCCTTGAAGATGAAGCTCTTATAATAGCCAAATACAATTAATAGAAAAATGAAATAATAAAGATAAGTTCAAATATAAGAGATAAAATACATGGAAACTTAAAAAAAAAACACTAGAAATAAAATAAAATTAAAGGATTGGAATATTCAGAAAATGGGAAAAAAAACAAAAAATTTTAAAAAAGTTTTTTTTAACATTTTTCCTTTTATCACTGCATTATTGGGTGTCCAGTCTGTACTGTGGCACCTGCCCCCTCTCACTCCCCAGTGTCTCCCAAATTTTCATTTAATTTTCAAAGAAGTTTTAGGTCACAGCTAAGTCACACACAGAATACTAGAGACTCTCATATGCCCAAACTCCTTTCCCTTTCCTCACCCCATATTAAAACATTTTTTATGTGGATGGTAACATTGTTATAACTGTTATACAGATAGTGAAACATAGCTACTAAACCTTGTCAATGGTTTACAATTTACATGGCACAGTTTAATAATTTTTTATGATATTTACCATGTCCTGTGTCCATTACTGTAAGGTAATGAAAAACATTTCCTATGAGCACTAAATACCCCTTTTGATCTTTTCTGTTCCATCCTCCACCTCCCTCTGGGACACATGACCCTCCCTTGTCTTGACTCATTGGATGACAAGATTAATAATTACATGCAACAAAAGTCTTGACATGCTGATTATCCTCTCCTATTAGGATCCACCCTTGCACCTAAGAGACACCCACCTGTCTGTTTCTGGGTGAATCGGTCCTCCCAAAGATGGGGGTCCATCTCCTTCCCATTCACTGTGTGGGTCTCCATTCCCTGAAACAACACATTGTGACAGGATGAACAC
This sequence comes from Tolypeutes matacus, assembly GCA_026826555.1. Taxonomy (NCBI): domain Eukaryota; kingdom Metazoa; phylum Chordata; class Mammalia; order Cingulata; family Chlamyphoridae; genus Tolypeutes; species Tolypeutes matacus. The sequence goes on along the minus strand of JAKSZT010049280.1, from coordinate 2,960 downwards.
TCACACACTCCACAAAAGCCTACTCCAGACACACCCCTTCCTGAATCCCCCCCCCAACCGACACCCTAAACCAGTGACACTACTTTGTCATACTGCCATAAAAGCATTCCCACTCCTGAACTCTCAACATCAAACCCACAAATCCCATGTTCACCTAGTCCCTCTCCCATCTCTCCCCCCAGTATCCAAGGTATTCTAACCCACCCTTTCTAATCTACTCACCTGTCAACCTTGCACTACCAAACCCAGTAATATTACTACCCACCTGTCCTATCCTTCAATATGTGTTGCATCATCTTGCTGCACCAGCTCTCCAGGGGCATGGGCTGTCAGCTCTTCATGGGCTCAGGTACAGGCTGTCACATCTCTGCGGGTATGGGCCAGCATGCCCTCACCAGGAGGACCTGGGATCCGAACCCAGGGTCTCCCATATGGTAGACGGGAGCCCAACCACTTGAGCCACATCCACTTCCCTCCCCGTATTTTTTTGGACACAAAATTTATGTGATTTAAATCCTCTTTAAGAATAATTTTTTTAAAAAAACTACAATTATGATAAAGTAAAAAAATATAGTGTTAAAATTTCAGTTTGAAATGTCTCTAAGACATCAAAAATTGAGGTTGACTTTTTATTTAGATTATTGAGTTTGACATTTAGAAATGTAATTTTGTGAGCCATCGGCATACAGATGATATTTAAACTTATGAAGATGGAAATAACATTTAGGGGAAAAGAGTAAAGACAGAGGAGAGACAGGCCTGAACTGAGCCCTAAAGAACCCTAGCATTTATAATTCAGTTTGAAGTATCTAGCAAAGGAGAATGGAGGGAAGAATTAATGAGATAAAAGGAAGGACATAAGAATATAGAATCCTCATACCTACCAGAGGAGAGTACTTTAAAAAGGTAGAAGAGATCAATTCATTGGTGCTTCTGAGAGTTGAGTATAATATGATGAAAATGGGAAATTCCATTATATTTGGCAAATGGAAGTTGGGGTTTGAGGGGTATACGACTCTTTTACATATTAGAAACGTCTAAGTGATTTGATTATTATCATATGCAGGTATCAAAACAAGTTTTTAAAACAAAGTTAACTGAAAAATTTTAATGAATGAAAAAATATTTTTGTGAATTGTGTGTTAGTCACTTTTACTGAATCATGTGGTGGTAACAAACAAACACAGCATCTCAGTTCATAAAGTTTACTTCTTATTCATGAACTTAATATTGACTAGTTGGTGCTGGCTTTGATTTACATTCTTCATTTGAAATCCAAGCTGAGGAAGTAATCATGACTAAAAGTATGTAAGGCTACTAGCAGAGGGAAAAGAATGATAGAAACCACAGAGTTGCTTTTCAAGAGTCTGCTCAGAATTTCACTCCTTACTTCTACTTCACACGTTACTACCAACCACTGCTGGTGATGCAACTGGAAAAAGACCTTGAATAGAAGGGGGAAAAGGTGAAGCAAATGAGTTTATATGGATAAGAGATTTCAAAGTGAGCCAGGAGATCATCATAGAGGTAAGCTTATGCATGTCTCAGATAGATCTCATAGACTGCCAAGGTAGATACTACCCCAAGTAGTGGGGCTCCTGAGGGCTCTGAAGACACTCAGGTCCTACAGTCATGGCAGATAGCTCTGGAGTTTGGTACCTTGCCAGTGGGCCCTATTTGGAGTTTTGTGCTCCCGAGGGTGACAGAGTTGGACTCAGGTGTGACTTCTCTACACATGCCTCTTCTGTCCCTTCTATTTGAACCTATACTTGGTGCTGGAGTTTGTAGGTGTACTTCCAGGAGACTTGAATCTCTGGGCTGTCCTTATGCCAGCTGGAATCTGAGCCTCAGTGGAATTCCAAGACCTACTCTCCAGTTCATTGGAATCAGCCAGGACAACTAACAAGGAGGTGTGGATGGACAACCACCACACTAAGGAATTGAGAGAGCTTATAAATGCAAGCAAGAGATTCCCCTCCAGCAGTCGTATGGGATCAAAGTCCCCTCTCAGTTAGAGGTGGAGTGGGCATCACCATTCCAGAATCCTCAGGATTGGGGAATAAAATATGGACTAGAGTGGACTTACAGGTATTCTACTATAGGCTTATTGTGATTCTAGCAATGAAAGAAATTATATCATGGATGCGGTGATAGTGGCCACTGGAGGTGCTGAAGTCAGGGAGAGGGAAAATGAGGTATAATATGGGGGCATTTTCAGGACTTGGAATTGCCTGAATGACTTTGCAACGACAGATACAAGCCATTACATATACTGCCATAACCTGCAGAATTGAGTGGGAGAGAGTGTAAACTACAATGTAAATTATAACCGATGCTTAGTGGCAATGCTCAAAATGTGTTCATCAATTGCAATGAATGTACCACATTAATGAAAGAAGTTGTTAATGCTGGGAAAAGTGGGAGGTGTGGGGAGTGGGGCACATGGGAATCTCTTATATTTTTTTATGTAGCATTTTATGTAAACTAAGTATCTTTTAAAAATAAATAATAAATATATTTAACAAAACAAGTCATATAGTCAATCCTGATTGCAGTGGGATTGGTAAGTATAATCATCTTACATTACTTGTAAAAAGTGGGATAGCTTACTACAGACAGCAAACAATAGGAAGAAATAACACAATTTACCAGCCTTCTCTCTTGTCCATAAGGTACTTGTTTCCTTATCTTCTACTTGAAAAAGAAAAAGAAAACTCACATGGCCCTCAAGGAAGACATCCAAAATGTTTCTTTAAATTAAGGTATTAGGCTTAGAACCAAGAATTATACAACTTATACATCATATTTGAATGTGGCTCCTCATGATGCAGGGACCTATGAGCTTAAAAAAAATTTCTGGCCCTAACACTTCCAACATAAATTAGTTAAACAGATATTAATTGCAATAAACAATCCTATTCAGAAAGAAGAAAAACATGAGACACATAGCAACTCACATT
>JAKSZT010049279.1:49394-77493 GCA_026826555.1 Tolypeutes matacus | reverse complement strand
TCACAGACCAGCACCACTGAACCCAATCACATTACTGCACTGCTGTCATGTTCATCCACTGCCCAACCACACCCTTCCAGCTTATTGTAGATTTTGCCCATATGGGCATCAGCTCACTACCCTCTACACACTTTCTGTCTCCTGTAAACCTGTCTTTTAGACTCTATTTCTGTGAGTCTGCTCTATTTGCTTAAGTCATATCAGAGGGGTCGTTTAAATATTTGTCCTTCAGTGCCTGGCTTACTTCACTCAACATAAGGTCTTCAAGATTCATCCATGTTATCCCATGTCTTAATACCACAAATGCACTACCTTCCCCCTGGTGTGGGACATAACTCATGGGAATAAGTCTTCCTGGCAATGAGGAATTATTACCAAGTGCCAAATAGCAATACCTGTGGACCTTGACCAAAAGGGGGAAATATTAAATACGAATGTGTTTTTATGGCTAAGAGATTTCAAAGTGAGTCAGGAGGTCATTCCAGAGGTTATTCTTATGCATATCTCAACAGGATTTCATTGACTGCAAAAGTAAACAGTGCCTCAAATAGTGGGTCTCCTGAGGGCTATAGAGGCATCCAGACTCTATAAGTAGGGCAGACAGGCTCAGGAATTTGGCACCCTGTCGGTGGGCCTTACTTTGGAATTTATGCTCCTCAGTGTGACAGAATTAGCCTCATTTATAGTTTCCCTACACAAGTTCTTCTGTCCCTTTTATTTGAACCCATTTTTAGCACTATACTTATTGAATGTATGTCCCAGAGACTTAAATCTTTGATCTGTCCATGTGCCAGTGAGCCCTGCATCTCATCAGAGTTGCAACACTTACTCTCCAGGTCATTGGACTCACCCAGGACAACTAACAAGGAGATAATGGTGGACAATGCTCATCCCAAGGAACAGAAAGTGTCTGCAACTGCAAACAACATAGTTCCATCCATTTGCCCCATGGGATCTAAATCCCCTCTCAATTAGGAACAGAGTGGGCATCACCATTCCCAAATCCTCAATATTGGGAAATGAAAAATGGACTAACGTAGATTTATTAATATTCTACTATAGACTTACTATTATTCTAGCAATGGAGAAACTTTTATTATTGATAAAAGAGGTTCTGAGAAGAGAGAGAGGGAAGAATATGTGTAATATGGGGACATTTTCGGAACATTGGTTTTTTTCTGCAATGCATTACAATGACAGATAAAGACCATTACATATTTTGTCATAACTTACAATATTGTGCAGGATGGAGTGTAAACTAAGATGTAAACTGTAGTCTAAGATTAGTAGCAATGCTTCAATATGTGTTCATCAATTTTAACAAATGTACCACACTAATGAAGGATGTTGTTAATATGGGAAAGTGTGTGCGTGGGGGGAGTGAGGCATATGGGAATCCCCTATATTTTTTATGTATCACTTTCAAAATCTAAAGCTGCTTTAAAAATAAAATAAAAAAAATAATAAAGGAAGTAGAGTTTTGATAAGGCACTCTTCTGGCTGACAAACTGATCCAATGTTGTAGTGTAGAGTTCCAGAGGACTATGGTCCCATTATCAAGTTCTCATGGATACTTATAAGTCAGGAAAATTTGATAGTTGCCTGGTACCACAGTTACCCCAACTTGGTGAATATATTGCAGGCAAAAAGCTAAAAAAAAAAAAAAGAGTGCTGTCCTAGGAGTCATTAGCTGGGTGGACTTGCTGGGCCTTGATGGTAGAGATAACACAGGTTCATCAGGGGTAGGACAAACACAGAGACCATGCCCATGAGGATATGTATCAGGAACGAGGTATGGCACCCTATTCGGTGCTGTATTGAAAGACCTAGCAAAAGTATGCAGAAGCAGAGAACAGTCAAGATATGGGAGACCCAGTTTGTGAGGGCCTTAAGCTGCCCTCCAGTGGCTCTAGAAGCCAGGTAATTGCAGATAGCTTCATTTACATAAATTTAAAATAGGCCAAACTAATCTATGGTGTTAAAATTCAGGAGAGTTTCTATCTTTGGGAAAAATACAAGCTATATTGACTGGAGCTGGGAAGGCATGAAGAAGCATTTGAGTTATTGGTAATTAACATTCTATTCCTTGATCTGGGTATTAGTTATATGAGCATGTTCATTTTGTTATAATTCCTCAAGATCACACTTATTATTTATACATTTTATGTTAAATTGTTGGAATTTTTCCCAGAGAACAGAACATATAACTAAGCAAGGAATAGTCCCCACTTTCCAGTTAGGGGTTCCTTAAAATTTCTCTCCAAAGTCTCAGAACTTCCCTCAAATGTGAGTTGCTATGTCTCATGTTTTTCTTCTTTCTGAATAGGAATGTTTAACTAATTTATGTTGGAAGTGTTAGGCACAGAAACATTGTTTACGCTCCTAGGTCCCTGCATCATGAGGAGCCACATTCAAACTTGATGTAGAAATTGTATGATTCTGGGTTCTAAGCCTAATACCGTAATTTAAAGAAACATTTTGGATGTCTTCCTTGAGGACGATGTGAGTTTTCTTTTTCTTTTCAAGTAGAAGCTAAGTATGAACAAGAGAGGAGGCTGGTAAATTGTGTTATTTCATCCTATTGTTTGCTGTCTATAGTAAGCTATCCCACTTTTTACAAGTAAAGTAAGATGATTATACTTACCAATCCCACTGCAATCAGGCTTGACTATGTGACTTGTTTTGTTAAGTATATTTATTATTTATTTTTAAAAGATACTTAGGTTGCAAAAAATTCTACATAAAAAAATATAAGGGATTCTCATATGCCCCACTCCCCACACCTCCCTCTTTCCCAACATTAACAACTTCTTTCATTTGTGTGGTACATTCATTGCAATTGATGAGCACATTTTGGATCATTGCCACTAAGCATGGATTATAGTTTACATTGCAGTGTACACTCTCTCCCACTCAATTCTGCAGGTTATGGCAGGATATGTAATGGCCTGTATCTGTAGTTGCAAAGTCTTTCAGGCAATTCCAAGTCCTGAAAATGCCCCCATATTACACCTCATTTTCCCTCTCCCTGACTTCAGCACCTCCAGTGGCCACTATTGCCACATCCATGATATAATTTCTTCCATTGCTAGAATCACAATAAGCCTATAGTAGAATACCTGTAAGTCTACTCTAGTCCATATTTTATTCCCCAGTCCTGAGGATTCTGGGATGATGATGCCCATTCCACCTCTAACTGAGAGGGGACTTCGATCCCATATGCATGCTGGAGGGGAATCTCTTGCTTGCATTTGTAGGCTCTCTCAGTTCCTTAGAGTGGTGGTTGTCCATCCTCACCTCCTTGTTATTTGTCCTGGGTGAGTCCGATGAACTGGAAAGTAGGTGTGGAATTCTGCTGAGGCTCAGGACCCAGCTGGCACATGGACAGCCCAGACACTCAAGTCTCCTGGAAGTACACCTACAAACTCCAGCATCAAGTATAGGTTCAAATAGAAGGGACAGAAGAGGCATGTGTAGAGAAGTCACACCTGAGTCCAACTCTGTCACCCACGGGAGCACAAATTCCAAAGTAAGGCCCACTGGCAAGGTACCAAACTCCAGAGCTATCTGCCATGACTGTAGGACCTGAGTGTCTCCAGAGCCCTCAGGAGCCCCACTACTTGGGGTAGTATCTACCTTGGCAGTCTATGAGATCTTGCTGAGACCAGCATAAGCGTTACCTCTATGATGACCTCCTGACTCACTTTGAAGTCTCTTAGCCATATAAACTCATTTGCTTTACCTTTTCCCCCTTTTATTCAATGTCTTTTTCCAGTTGCTTCACCAGCAGATGGTTGGTAGTAACGTGTGACTTGTTTTGGCTAATGATGTGAGAGGAGAAGTAACAAGTGAAATTCTGAGCAGAAGCTTGAAAAGCAACTCTGTGGTTTTTATCATTCTTTCCCCTCTGCTAGTAGCCTTACATACCTTTAGTCATGAATACTTTCTCAGCTTGGATTTCAGAATGAAGAAAGTGAATCAGAGCCAGCACCAACCAAGTCAATATTATGTTAACAGGAAAAAATAGTGAACTTTATGAACTGAGTTGCTGTGTTTTTTTGTTACCACCACATGATTCAGTAAAAGTGACTAACACACAATTCACAAAAATATTTTTTCATTCATTAAAGTTTTTCAGTCAGCTTTCTTTTAAAAGCTTGTATTGATACCGGCCTATGATAATAATCAAATCACTTAGATGTTTCTAATATGCAAAAGAGTCATATTCCCCTCAAACTCCAGCTTCCATTTGCCAAATATAATGGAATTTCCCATTTTCATCATATTATACTCAGCTCTCAGAAGCACCAATGAATTGATCTCTTCTACCTTTTTAAAATACTCTCCTCTGGTAGGTATGAGAATTCTATATTCTTATGTCCTTCCTTTTATCTCATTAATTCTTCCCTCCATTCTCCTTTGCTAGGTACCTCAAACTGAATTATAAATGCTAGGGTTCCTTAGGGCTCAGTTCAGGCCTGTCTCTCCTCTGTCTTTACTCTTTTCCCCTAAATGTTATTTCCATCTTCATAAGTTTAAATATCATCTGTATGCCGATGGCTCACAAAATTACATTTCTGAATGTCAAACTCAATTATCTAAATGAAAGGTCGACCTCATTCTTTGAAGTCTTAGAGACATTTCAAACCAAAAGTGTTAGCAACACTATATTTTTTTTACTTTATCATTATTGTAGCTTCTTAAAAAAATGTTATTCTTAAAGAGGATTTAAATTACATAAATTTTCTAAAAAAAAAAAAAATAGGGAGAGGGAAGCGGATGTGGCTCATGTGGTTGGGCTCCTGTTTAATATATGGGAGGCCCTCTTCGGTTCCCAGGGCCTCCTGGTGAAGGCAAGCTGGCCTGTGGAGAGCTGACAGCCTGCACCCGAGCCTGTGAAGAGCTGATAGCCATGCTCCTGGAGAACTGGCGCAGCAAGATGATGCAACAAAGGGACACAAGCAGACACAGTGGGAAAAAAACACATAGTGAATTGCCCCAGAGACAGCGAGCGCAGGTGGCAGGGGGGCAATAAATTTAAAAAAATAGGGGGATTCCCATATACCCTACCCACCCCCCCCATACTTTCTCACATTAACAACATCTTTCATTAGTGTGGTACATTTGTTACAATTGATGAACACATACTGAAGCATTGCTACCAACCATGGTCTCTAGTTTACATTATAGTTTACACTTTGCACTGCATAATTTTATAGGTTTTGACAAAATGTATAATGGCCTGTATTCATCATTGCAATGTCATACAGGACAGTTGTAATGTCTCCAAAATGCTACACCTATTCCATGTTACACCTATTTTTCCCTCTCCCTCCCCTTAGGCTCTGGTGGTCACTGCCTTTATATCAGTGATACAAGTTCTTCCATTGTTAGAATAACAATAAGTCTACTTTAGTCCATAGTTGCTTTCCCCCCTTATGTTTGTTAATTCTTCAATCTTGAGGATTTGGGGATTGTGATGCCCACAATTCTGTTGTTGTTGTTGTTTAGGGGAACCTCGTATGTGGAAAACCAGCATTCAACTACTGAGCCACATCAGCTTCCCTGGGATTTTTCATTTGTTTTGCTTGTTGTTTGTTTTTGTTTTTTTCAGGAGGCACTGGGAACAGAACCTGAGACTTCCCATGTGTGAGGTGGGTGCTAAACTGCTTGAGCCATATTGGCTTCCTACTTTTTTTAAAATTAAAACAATCAATATATTTGAAATTGTTCTTTTTATCTAAATTTATTATTTCACTTTATACTAGCTTTTCTGTTTCTTTTTTTCCCAAGAATACTTATTTTTTTAATTAATTTTTTATTTTTAAAGAAGCTTTAGATTGCATAAACATTACATAAAAAATTTAGGGGGTGTGATGCCCACTCCTACCAACACTATTTTTTAATCTATTTCCCTAATTCTGTTTCTCTACAATGTCAATTTTTCTCATCTCTGTAAACTGTGCCATTATCTGCTTACTCAAGCCTGAAGTGGGTCATCTTTTATTTTTTTCCTTTCCTTCTTTTCTCATGTTCATATATAACCTGACAAAAAGTTCTTTAGTTCTATTTTTTTAAAATGTCTCCATCACTTTTTCCATTACCACCATCAATTCTTATCTGAACTTCTTGAACACCTCACAACTGGCCTCCCCACTTTTCCATTTTCTGCTTTCACGCCATTCTCCAGGGAACCACCGTGATGCTTTTTCCTTTTTTTAAAAATTTTTATTAGAGAAGTTGTGAACTTACAAAACAATCATGCAAATGTGCAGAATTCCCACACAACACCCCTCCACCAATATATTACATTGTTGTGGGATATTTATTACAGAATATGAGATATATCATCAGACCATTACCACTAATTATGGTCTTTGCTCTTTCGTTTTAATCTTTAGTGATGTCTCATTACTTATAAATAAAATCTACGCTCTTTGCATTGACTAACAAGGCCCTGAATAGTTTTATATCTGCTATATTGGAACTGTTACTTTATGATATTTACCCTTATTTACCACACCATATCTTTCAAAGGCTTTAAAAATATAAGGCAATGCTTTTTCTGGTGTATTCTTCTCCCCATTTTTAGCATGGGTAGTTTTTTACAAACCCTAAATATCAGCTAAAATACCTGCTCCTCCAGATTACCCAATACATAATAGACTCTATTTCATTATATTTATCCATTTGTACATTTGGTCTATTTTTCTATCTGGAAAGGAGTCATACAAACATGAGAAAAGCCCATATTTTTCTTATTGACCATTAAGTCCCATGCATTCAGCAGAGTGCTTGGCAAATAGTAGTCACTGAATGAATGTCTTAGTTTGCCAAGGGGCTGCTGATGCAAAGTACTAGAAACGGGTTGGCTTTTATAATGGGAATTTTATTAAGGGTAAACGCTTACAGTTCTGAGGCTGTGAAATGTCCAAATCAAGACATCGGCAGACATGTTCTCACCAAATTTAGCTACTGCCTCACGTGGTGAGGCAAGATGGCTGCTTACCACTGCCAAGGTCCCTGCCTTTCCCTCTGGGCTCACCTTCTCCTGGAGCCCAACTGTGGGGCGATCAGACATATGCCTTGTCTCTTCTGCCTTGAGCTGCTCCATGGGCCCAGCCCTCGGAGGTTTCTTCCTGTGCCTCTATGCTCTGTTGATTCCAGACTCCAGGACCTCTTTCAGCCTCTCAGGGCTTCTCTCTCTCCCTACAATACTCTGTCTTGCATGGCAGGACTTTTTTTCTTTCTTTCTCTATTCTCAGTTTATATAAGAAACAGCAAGAGGGCGGAAACCTTACCTTGCCTTTTCTCTTCCAGCAGAAATTATGTCCATTTTCCTATCCATAAACTGATTTACCATCTATTTCATGCTGGCTTTTTCTGTGGATCTAGACTCACTTCACCTCTTCATTCACTCCTTCCTCTATATGCCTTCTCTCTTTCTTAATTTAATTTTCATTATTAGCACATAAACACCCTCATATTTATCCCAGTACAAAATAGTTTTTTATTCACATTATCTACCTTCTGTGACCATGTATTTTTTTCTTCATTTTGTAGATATATTTCTTGGATGGATATTTTCTGTTTGCAGTTAGTGTTTTTAAAGATAAATTGAGAGCAACAAAGATAAGAGGGAGTAAAAGTGGATGAAAGAAACCGAGCTTAATTTTACTATTGAAGAGTTAAAGAAAATGATGCAAAATATAGCTGAATCATAAGACTCATTTCTGTCCCTGACTATGCTATGGATAGTTGGGTAAAAAATTTAGGCTGAAAATCATCTCTTGGTTTAAAATGAAGTTATCCTGGATGGAACTAAAGAAATAATACATTGTGAGAAATGGTAGTAAGCTCATTATCTAATCGAAATAATATGAAGTGATGATTCAACTTTCCATATCATCAGGATAATTTATAACTAATGACATTATATTAGAATTAGAGCTCTAACAAATCAGTAAAGGAAAAAAATATAAAAATGCTTTGTACTTATTAACATTTATGTTACAGTCATTATTTATCATGTAACAAACATAGTTATTTTATAATAGTTATATACAATTATATATTACTAATCATACCCATATCTTTATTTGATTTTAACAGTATATTCAGGTCATGATGTACAAGAAATTGATAAAAAAAAAATTAAAGGGAAATCATTTTATGATAAGAAGGCTCTAAAAAGAAGTTTTGACTCATTCCTCATTTTGAATTGCAGTGAACCATTTTAACATTTTATTGTAGTTTCTACAGGGAGACCACCTCAAGCATAGCCCGGTGGATCTACTGGGCCTTGATGCTATAGGTAACACTGTTCAGCAGGGGTAAGGAGACCACAGTGACCATGCCCATGAAGTTGGGCACCCCAGGGGTGAAGTGTGTTGCCTAAATCTGTGCAGTGGACAGTCCTTGCACAGGCACATAGAAACAGATAGCCAAGATGTGGGAGACACAGGTATTGAGGGCTTTGAGCTGCTCCTCCATAGAGACAATGGCCAGTGTGATGCAGAGGATGATGGTGTAGGAGAACAGGTTGAAGAAGACATTAGAGCCCATGGCCAGCATAGTGATGCATAACCCATAGAACCTGTTGAAGTGGGTATTGGAGCAGGTCAGTCAGATCATGTCCTGGTGAAGGCAGCAAGTATGAGATACTGCCCTAAGGGGACAGCAGTCAAATTTTTATAGGCACAGCAGTGATACCAGCACTCTACATGCCTAGCACAACCGCAGCCCATGCCACACAAAGACCTGTGAGCGTAGATGAATAGTGCAGTGGGAATCGAATGGCCAGCGGGTGGTCTGGAGCCATAGCAAAGAACATGGCTGACTCCATGAAGGAGAAGAGTGGAGGAGGTGCTGCTGCAGATCACAGTGTACCAGTGTCTGGGCATCAAATTGCAGCACACCCAACACTGAGGGCCATGTGGACGTTCACAGGCCCAAGTCTGTCACAGTCAGGCTAGCCAGGAAATAATACGTGGGCTGGGGAAGGGCAGGGTCAGTTTGTACCAGTTGAAAGAGTGCATTACCCAGCAGAGCCACAAGGTATCCTGTAAAAATGGGCAGTGAGATCCAGTGGTGAGCTCACTCCAAGCCTGGGAGGCCCTTCAGCAGGAATGTAGAAGGGCTCAAGTTGGCACTTAGTAGGGTGCGCATCCTCATTTTCAAGAGGCCTATTCACTCTGGAAGAGACGGCAGTGTGTTTGGAAGTTAAGGGGCTGGTAAGCGTGAGCACTCCCACTGTCACTGGACACAAGCCCTCTGGTGGCTGGTCTGGCCTCTCAGTGCTGTCCGTATTCAATGACCTCACCGTTAATCATTTCCGTCCCAATCAACTTCAGTCCTTTCTTGCTTTCACCCCTTTTTCTTATTTTCAAAGAATTCTTGCTATACCCTCGGGAAATCTCAAAGAGAATTTTCCCTACTCCTGCTCTTAACCAGCTTGTAAAAAGTAGAACTGCCTGAAGGAAAATCTATATACCTCAACCTTAACAGAGTACTCAGATTGTCAGAAAATTTTCCACTCCTAAATTGTCTTCGTTGTATGACTTTTCCTCTTCAAGCTTTTCACTTCCTGTAAAAGATATCATCTCTAATTTTTCTGAGCAAATTCAAGATGCCTGTAGAGAATTTCCTCATGCAATCTGCTCTCTATTTCACCTGATTATTTTCACTATGTGATCCTCTCCACATGCCCTTATAATCAGAAGAAGTGATATCCTGTGCCTCTTCAAACTAAAAAAATACCATGACTCTGACTACCCTGTACCTCACCCCTTGGGCTTCTCCTCAGGCACTCTAAGAATCCTGTTCATGCTCTCACTAAGTCATACTAATTCAGCCTATATTGTGTACATCTTTAAAGCTGCTACCTTGACTCTAATTACTGGGATTCCTTTCTGAAACTGATTTCAGGATATATGAACATAACTGCTCCCTTGTTTTTTGTTCTATCTTTTCTTTTTTTCCGCCTGTCTTTTCGGGTATGTTTCCTCAGAAATCCACCTGGAGACCTGACACAGCTTATATAACCTTAATAAATCAGGTAAACTTATTAGAACAATGTCACTTACACAGGTGTTAGGAAATATATATTGATAAGTGTACCTTGAAATAGCAGCAACAATAACAGAACCTGTACCTTGCTCAAATTTGCTTATTAAATACTAAAACCAGGGCCATGTAGGGAGAGCCTCACAAGGCAAGCCCTGACAGTTTAGATCTCAGTGTGCGACATAAGAATTACCTCTGTATCCTCATTAGTAAAATAAGAATAATGCTATCTTCTAATCCGAAGAATAAATGTGAGCTTTAATTGTAATGCTATGTTGTACAGAATTTAGCTCAAATCCTAACAAGAGCAAATAATAATGTTGTTACTATTGTTCCCAAATCCAAAGATGATTTCCTTATTATTTTCCCTTAATATTCCTACTCTTCCCACTCCCTAGTATACAGAAACAAAAAAAAATCTATCTCCTCTTTAACAAGGTAGTGTTTCAGATCTTAGAAGACAGTGTAATGTGTCTTAGAAGAATTGGAAATGTAGTGAAAAATTGAGGGGCTGAGGGAGTAACTGAGAAACAGGGAGAAAAGGGGATACCAAGGTATAGGTCAATGCTTTATAGAATGACCTAAAGTAAAGCTGAGGGAGAGACTAAGGGATGAGTTTGAGGAAGGGGGCAGGTAGAGTGAGGGTCAGATAAGGGAAGGACCAGAGACAAACAAGTACTGAGGGGCAAAATGGGGTCAGGGGTAATGGTTCAAGAAGCAGGGAAGCCAGAGAATGGTGAAAAGGAAGAAAAAGAAACCGTGGGGATGAAAGTTGGTGAGAAAGATGTTGTAGGATTTAAAAAGGCAAGCTGAGTGTTAGAGAGAAAGGGGATTTGATAACTTAGAGGAAGAAACTGAGGAACAAGATAAGAGGAAGATGTGGCACAGAGAGAGAAGGGATGAAGGGCTTAAAGAATAGGAAGACTAAGTTTCAGAGAGAGGGTTCCTGAAAGACTGCGATAAGGAAGACTGGTGAAAGAAAGACATGGAAAAACAACTGGGCCACGAGGGAAGAAGCCAAGGAACAGTGAGTAGAAAGGCCAGAAATAAGTTGAGGGGAAGTTTAGGGGCCTGGGGAATTCTCTCAGATCATGCATTGATTAAAGAAGGAAATGAAGAGGCTGGGGGATGCTGGATCATAGAGGAATGGAAAGCTATCTTGTGGGGAGGCCAGAAGGACAGTATTCAAAACCTGGAAACCTCTGAACCCCCAAATCCACTGGAAGAAAGAAAGTTAAATTGATTAAGCAGACTGGGAAATTTTTCTGCTGGACATCAGAGCAGGCAGGAGGAGTGGTGGTTTATATAGAAGGTGTGGTGGTTTGGAACTGCATGTACTCCCAGAAAATCATGTTCTTAAAGCTAATTCATTCCTGTGAGTGTAAACTTATTATAAGTAGGGCCTTTTGATTAGGTTAGTTCAGTTAAGACATGGCCTAGTGTGGGTCTTAGTCTTCTTTACTGGAGTCCTTATAAAAGGGATGGATATAGGGAAAGAGAGAGAAAGAGAAAGAGAGGGAGGGGTGAGGGGAGAGAGAGAGAGAGAGAGAGAGAGAGAGAGAGAGAGAGAAGCAAGAGCCTAAAAGCAATGGAAATCTGGACGGGAAGGGAGAGATCAGCAGATGACACCATGTACCTTGCCATGTGACAGAGGAGTCCAGGATGGCTAGCAGCCAGTCTGCAGGAAGAAAGTATCTCCTGATAATGCTTTGATTTGGAAATCTTTCTCAGATTCAAAACTGTAAGCTCATAAGCTAATAAATATCAATCGTTAAAAGCCAACCCATTTTATGGTATCTACTTTAAGCAGCTTAGCAAACTAAAACAGAAGGCTTCCCAGGTCTTGGGGCTGTGAAGAGAAACTCTCAAGAAGCACTTTTGGTCATATAACCTGAGGTATAGGGGAGGGGACTGTGCATGGGGTCTGAATGAAGCAGAACTAGAAAAATAATGGGGAACACCTTTTGATAGATGCCAGCAGAAAGGAGTCATCTTGGGCTTCCTGGACATGAGGAGGGTGAACTTCTCTGGATCCCACTTTGTTTATTTGTGTGTCCATATATTCAGTTAATATGTATTTTATTGAGTATCTCCTATGTACCAAGCACTATATTTATGGGGATGTAATGGTTAAACAAGACCTACATAAGTTTCTCCAAGGATCTTACTTTAGTAATCTATTCTATAGAACAAAAACCAAAAAGCAAAACATTATATTATCATGCAACAAATGTTACAATGAGAAATGCAGGGTGCTATGGGAGCAGACAGATGGAGCATCTCATCTGGTATTGGAGAGGGAGACTGTCAGTGAAAATATCCTTGAGAAAGTAGCCTCAATGTTGAAACTCCAACATGAATTATATCCAGGCAGGGGTAGGGCAAGCTTCTCCACCATATCTAGGCTCAGAGTCTTCTGATCAACAGGTTTTTGAATTAGACATGTTTTACAGTAGTTTCCTTGATTTAAGCTTTGTCATATTCCATGCCATATATTACAGTTAAAGCATTGATTTCAGCTTAATGTTAGACCTGAGGTTGAGGAACTTAGGAATCCACAAGCAAGGTCAATTCATAGAGAAAAGGAAGCAGGGTTAAATTCAAGGGCTTCTTCTAGATGAACTAGAGTCAGAGGGAGCACAACCTCAGAAAAAGCTGGAGGAGTTCTGCCTAAGCCAAAAATTGAGGCAGATTGCAGGGATTCGGATGGTACCAGTTGGGAACCAATGTTCTTAAGGATATTGGCTTTGCCAGGATAGGAAGAAAAGAGAAAAACCTTGGCTAGGTAGAGAAGAGAGGAGCAGTTCCACGGAGCTATGAACGGAGATAAATTTCCTAAAGTGATTTAGAGCAACTGACGTTTATAACCCCTGTGCCAGGTTCTGGGTGCCTTTTACTTATTGCTACCTTTTACTCTTTGTTTAGTTTAGTTTCAGTCTTAGTTTTTGTAAATTAATGATGACACTCTACAGAGTCTTTCTCTGGGTAGATTTTGATGCTACTAAAAATACCAAGTATCAGAGACTAGAGGAGTCATTACAATTTAAACAAGAGGAGAGTAGTATTCCTAATCCACAATTTAAGAAAACACTTTACCCATACTTTATTTGGGCATTGGAAAAATCTTGGAACATATGAAGTGTTATCGTAGGCACTCAATGCTAGAAATTTTTGGCCTCATGGTGTATTTTCTTCTGGTCACCCAGCCCATCTTTTATCACCAGGATTCTACATTACCCTTTCTAAGTCCCAGGAGCTTGATGATTGCACGGCGGATCTCCTTGGTCTTAATACTGTATATAATTGGGTTAAGCATGGGAGGCACAAAGAGGTAGACATTGGCCATGAGGAGGTGGACAGCTGGTGGAGCATGCTTCCCAAAGCGGTGTACGAGGGACAGCCCCATCATGGGCACAAAGAATATCAGCACAGCACAGAGGTGTGAAGTGCATGTTTGGAAGGCTCGCAGCCGCTCCTCTTGGGAGGCCAGTCCTGCCACTGTGTGCAGGATGATCCCATAGGACAGCACAATGAGCACCAGATCCAGCATGACGGTGAATACCACCAATGTCAGTCCATACAGATTATTGAAGGTGGTGTCTGTGCAGGCCAGGTGTATCACTTCTTGATGCAGGCAAAATGAGTGAGAGAGGACTCGAGGCCCACAATAGGGTAAAGCTTTCAGGAGGAGGACAATAGGGATAAGAGCCACAGGGCCCCGGAGGATGACGACCAGGCCTACCCTGACCACTCGCTGGCCAGTGATAATGATCGAGTATTTCAGGGGGTGGCAGATGGCGACAAAGCGGTCAAAGGCCATGACGAGGAGCACTGAGGACTCCATGAAGGAAAATGAATGGATGCAGAACATTTGGATTTGGCAGGCTCCAAAGTAGATACCATGGCATTTGAACCAAAAGATCCCCACAGTGGTGGTCATCGTAGACACTGACAGTCCCAGGTCAGTGAGGGCCAGCAAGGAAAGTAGGTAGTACATGGGTGTGTGTAGATGAGGGGTGATCTTAATGATTAGCAGGATGAAACAATTGCCTGAGATCGCCACCAGGTACATAAAGAAAAAGGGGATGAAAATCCAGTGTTCAATGGCTTCCAACCCAGGAAAGCCAGTGAGGAAGAAAATGGGGCTAAACCAAGTGATGTTGGATGGGAGCATGAATTGGGGATTGAGAGGATATTGAACTGGCATTCCTTGGAGGCTGAGATGAAAATAAATGAATACTTCTGGTTATTCATTTCTCAGTTCCACTAACATTCACATCATCATAAACAACAACATGATCATCACTTTAATAACATCTGCTCCACTATTATCAATTCCATCATCCTTACTACATTATTGAAGCTTTTTTTGATACCACCAGGATTTTTTCTATATTTCTATATCTTAGTCTTCTTTTCTTCCTTTTATTTTTTGCTTACCCCTTAAATACGGCTGTTTCCATCCTTGGTTATTTTCTGGACTTGCCCAGGCAATATCATCTACTACCAGGATCTCATTTATGATCCATATGCTGATAAATATGGATATGTTAAATCTATAACTTAAGCACTTCTTTTTTCTTTTATTTTGATTTTCAGACTCACATATCTATCATCATGCTGAGCATCTGCACTAGATGCTTCATAGTTACTTCAAAAGCAAGTTAAAAACTTCTTTCTTCCTCAACAATTTTTTCCTTCATCTGTGTTCATTTTTTCAGTGATCTAAGTAAAAAATTAAGTTTAATATTTGAATCTTCCATATTACACTTCTGTCCAGTGTCTGATCAATTATAAATTCCTGAAATTCTAGCCACTAAATATCTCTCAAATCTGTTTACTTACTATTATCTTCACTTATGTTGTCTTAATGCAAATAATTATTATCTCCTCCTGGATTTTCCCAACAGTTTCTGATTGTTCTTTTTAAATCTGCTTACTGCAATATAGCAAGAGAGATATTTATAAACTAAATTTGACATGATGTACAAATAGTTTAAAATGACATTCAACGCCTTGTCTGACAACTAACAAAAGGATAATCATGGACAACGCCCATTCCAAAAAACAGAGTATCTACAACTGCAAGCAAGACAGTTATATCCATCTGCCTTATGGTATCAAGCATCCTCTCAATGCTCACGGAAGCAGAGTGAGCATTACTATCCCAAATCCTCAAGATTGTGGAATGAACATAAGGGGAAATGCAACTATGAACTAAAGTGGGCATATTATTCTAGCAATGGAAGAACTTGTAACTTTAATATATAGACAGTGGTTACCAAAGTTTCTGAAGGGAGGGAAAGGGAAAAATAGGTATAACATGCGGCTGTTGGGAGGCAATGGAATTGTTATGCATGATATTGCAATGACAGATACACACCATTATACATTTTGCCAAAACCTATGAAATTGTGTGGTGCAAAGTATAAACCATAATGTAAACTATAGACCATGCTTAGTAGCAATGCTTCAATATGTGTTCATCAATTGTAACAAATGTACCACACTAATGAAAGATGTTGTTAACTGGGAAAAGTGGGGGAGGTGGAGAGGGTGGGGCATAGGGGTATCCCCTATATTTTTGATGTAACATTTATGTAATCTAAAGCTTCTTTAAAAAATAAATAAAAAGCAAAAAATAATAATAAAGTGCTGATAGAAAAAGAAACCCTGTCTAACCTTATTTCTGTTATATATTCTATTCTAATCTATCTTCATTATCTCCTTCAAATTTTATGGCATCAACAATACTGAGCAAACAATTCTCCCAGTTTCTCCAGCATTCATTTTCATGTCCAAACATTTGTACTTTCCTTCTTCCAATTCTTCCTTGACTATTTCTCTTACTCTTTGTCTCACTACATCCTATTCACACAGCCTAGCTCACCTTAGACATAATCTCCTTTGAAAGCCT
Source organism: Tolypeutes matacus (assembly GCA_026826555.1). NCBI lineage: Eukaryota > Metazoa > Chordata > Mammalia > Cingulata > Chlamyphoridae > Tolypeutes > Tolypeutes matacus. The sequence goes on along the minus strand of JAKSZT010049279.1, from coordinate 61,511 downwards.
TCTTAAGGCCCTGAAATTCATGAAGGCTATCCCTTTTATGTGCTCTTTTAACACACAATACTTTCACGACCATACTTCTCACATACAGTATTGTCATTTTCTGCATCCCCTCTAAAATGTGAATTCCTTCTGACAGGAACCATGTCTATTTTCTTTTTAGTTCCAGATATAAGCTTAGTGCCCTACAAATTTAGGGTGATTTAAATATAATTTGTGTAACTTAATACTATTTGTTTTCACTTTACCTCATTTCAATAATTAGTTATTAATTGATTAAACAAATATTTATTGAACTTGTATTATATGCCAAGCATGATTCTATAACTACAATGGAGAAAAGAAACAGAACAGAGACAGAAACTGACAAATAAATACACACTAAACTGAAAGGCATACAGTGCTATAAAGAAATTTGAAGAAGGGTAAAGGGAAGAGAATAAAACCAATGCATTTTAAACGACGTAGCTAGAGATGAGCTCTTCGAAGAGGTAACTTTGGAGCAGAGGTCAGAATGAAATGATGGACAAGCCATTAGAGAAGAACGTAACAGGGAGAAGAAATTGCAAGTGAAAATTCCTGAAGCCAAAGTCTACTTTACTTGCTTGGAAGCCAAAAGGATGCTCATATACATGAAAAGTAATGAGAAAGGCAGGGTTGAAGTTGAAGTGGTAGCTAAATGCCAGATCATGTACTGTCTTGTAGGACTTGTTACCTACTTTGAATTTTATTATACTTGCAATTTAGAGGTGAGAGCAGAGGTGCTGAATGGATACAAGATTTCAGAGGTTCCAGAATAAAAGCAGGGAAACCAGTTAAAAGGCCTTTGCCTTTTGTCCAGGGAGAGAAGACAGTGTCTTAGACAATAGAGTTTGATGGTAGAGGAGGTGAAAAGTAGTTGGACTTCTTGGATTAGGTTCAGTTGCAAAGAAATTAGTCATGGGAAAAACCAAGTTTTGGGACTGTGCAACTGAGTCAGTGGTGTGTTCAATGCATGGTGGGGAACCCTAGAGGAGAAATACGTTTGAGGAAGAAAGTAAGAGCTCAGTTTTTGACATGTTAATATTAGAAACTTACAAGGAAAAATATTGGGAAAATGGTAGACATGTGGGCTGCAGAAATAAGTTGAGGAAGAGATATAAATTTGGAAGTTATGAGTATATGAAAGTTGAGGACACTTAAAAAGTAAGTATGGAGAAAAGTTTCTAAGACTGAACCCTGGACAAATCCAATATTGAGAGTCAAGAAGAGGAGGATCCAGCAAAAGAAACTGAATTGCTGAATTTTAAAAATGAACTATTGGAGGAGGCATTTGATTTTAATGGAAAGATTAAAGGGAGCCAATGCTAAAATCTTCAGTGAATAAAGTAGCGTGATTAGAAAAGTGTTGGTGGATGCAACAGGTAGGGACAGTGGTGATAACGTATGCTGGCATGCCCTTGGAAAGAGTAGGGAGGAGGAGGCAAGGGAGAAAGGCACTCAGGAGACCAGCATCAGCTCCACATCACTCTGACAAGTGGGAAAAAGAACCATCCACACTTCTCTCCATTTCTACACCCCTCAGTTCACTACTCAACCAGATGCCTTCTGGCTACCTAACTTAATAAAAAGCCTCGAGCTAAAGCCACACTTCTTAAATTCACCAGTAACCTCTAGGAGCTAAATCCAATGGAGTGTCTTAATCGTACCTGTGACAGTTCTCTTACGGGCACACTCTCCTTTTTAAAGCTTTCCCTTGGAATTCTTGATGCCAATCTCCGTTCGTTTGCTTCTGATTTTCTTTACAGCTCCTCCTCAATCTCCTTTATATAAATATTATATATACTTTATATATTATAGTTATAGAAATTATTTATATATTTATACTTGTGTGTTCTTTTATATAATACATATTACATAGTATTTTTAAATTTATTTATAGGTCTTTATATTTATGTATTCTTTTTTTTTAAATTTATTTATTTTTTATTGTGGGTATATATGTATTCTTAATTTATGATTGTTCCACCCACTTTTTTTTTTTTTTTTACCTACTGGAATGTGATTCACTAAGACCTCTGGGCTCCGGTACAGTGTCTAATCCATAGTAGGCATCACTAAATATTTGTTCCAAGCAAAACCAAATGAATGAATAAATTAATAAAGTGCTCACCTCTTGCCCTGACTAGTTGTGTCTGGAGTTCGGTGCTGAGCCCCATGTTCACTGACTTCAGAGTGACAAAAAGGACATGGAGAGTGATCTGGTGGAAGCAAGAAGTCTATAGAGAGACAGTGACAGGGCCAGGATTATTTCTCCATGAAAGAAAGTTTTAGTGAGTTTTTCCTGGAAATGAGATATAATAGTCCATGATAGGGAACAACAAGTGCTTTTCCATTTCTACTTAGAGAGATGCAGAGGAATCCATTCATTAGCACATAGTCAGGTCTAACTACAATGTAATTTCAATATCCACAGCAGAGACTTGAAGAGGAAATTCCTGAATAGAGGGATTTTCTGTGTTCAGTGAGTGATTAGCTCTCTATCCTACCTATAAGATAAATATTCTTTTGTTTCAATTTAATATTTGCTGAATTTTAAAAATGAACTATTGGAGGAGGCATTTGATTTTTATAAATAGGAAAATAGCAAGTGGAGCCATGCCTATGAACAAGGACTTGGACCAGATACCTCATAATCCAACCAGGGAGGCCAGTCCCACAATGATGAAACTCATCTGTAAACATGCCTCTTGGCATGAAGATGGAAGAGGATTTTGGAAGGGCGAGGACATATCCTGTATACTGATGAAGCCACAGGGAGCTGTCTGTTATTTACAGAATGATCTTTCCTGCTATATTTTCTAATACATCCTCTGTGCCTTGCACTAAAAATGCACTTAATATATGGGTTGAATAAACAAATGACTGTTGGGTTTGTGAGAGGAAAGGGGATAGCTGATGTGCCAGACTCTGGAGACCAGGCTGGATGACGCCTGTGGGAGGTGGATCTGCAATGACCGAGGAAGGCCTGGCCTGGCCATGAAGGTCCTGGTCAGGAGGAGCAAGGCAGGCTTTTCTCCTGGCCCTAGTAAGAGAATATTATATATGATATCTCCTCTCCTCCAGGCAGTGCAGGTCCTGATCCTTTCTCTGGCTCTGGCTCTGGCTCTGTGCATAAACTCAGAGAGTTTTATAAATGGAAGAGATTTTGTGGGGATTCTGAGTTCCAAGGCTTCATTTTGCAAATGGAAAAGCTGAGGCCCAATGTAGGGAATACATTTGCCTAAGGTCGCTGAGGTTGTGAGGGATGGAGCCAGAATGAGAAGTCAGACCACCTTCTTCCAGGCTCACTGATCTTTTGGGGGCTTACATATGCCCTTCTTCTTGTATTTTCTCCTTCTCGCATGTGCTACCCACCTGTCTGCCCCTGAAATCCTGGCACAGGATTGTAAGGGAGACTCACCAGCAGCTGCAAATTTTTAAAAGGTGACACCCTAGTAGTTTGTACCGAGGAAGGAAGAAAGTAGGTAAGGAAAGGCAAGGAGGTCAGTGAAAGGCATGAGGTGGTGGCTGTCAGTGCAGGATTTATCCTTCTTCCTCCTTCTTCCTCTGTGCATGTGACACAATGTGATTCCAGCTGGGAGAATCTGACAACAAACAAAAAGTCTCCAGGGTGGAAGACCTGTGGGTAGGAGCCTCTCATTACTTTTCTCTCCTTGTCCTCCATCTCTCTTTCCTCCCACAGGTTCAGCTGAGGCTGAAGAGCCCTAACATTATAGGATTCACTGCCCAGGTTTTTGCTACTGGTAGATATCTGAGATAGGAAAAGCAGTGCTGTCTCTCCCTATTTTTCCTTCTCTATGAAGAAACTGATCCCTGTCATGTGACTTCATTCATTTTTCCCTTTGTCAATTAAGGTGAACCCATAGTTTGCCAGAGAGGTGGGATACAGTGTATGAATAGGGTTGCCTATGTAGCCTCACAGCTGGCTTCTAAATTGCTCATCTGCCTTGTATCACAGGGCTCATCACAACCACCACTCCCACAAGTGCCTCTCCTTCCTGTATGATTTTCTTGCCTATTTCTATTTTTCTTTTTATCATAACATTCATTTGTCCCTAGTCTCTGCCAGCTTCGGTGTCTTTGAGTCCAAATGTCATCCAGATTACAACTTTCCCTATATACTCCCAACTACAAATACATGTCTCTTAGGTTTACCCAAGGCTCTTGACTCATCCTTGAATGCACAGTACACTCATTCAGCAAGCTCTCTGACAAGCAGCCATTTTTCACTTTTTCCTCTATTCTTCTATTCTTTGCTATTCTGGTAACAAATATCATCATCTTTTAGAAAAATCAATTTGTATTTCTTCTTCAGTCTATGTTACAGAACTCGTATTACAGGGTCGGGTTCTCTTCCTTTCTTCACTTTCAACACACACACATACACACATACATGGAGACTGGCATGAAGAGAATATATTTTTCAAGTGTGGATGGTTGATAAATATTGTGTGTGGCATGAACCCTCAAACCTGGGCATATAGATCCAAAGTGAGGACAGAGACCCAAGATGCCCATGACATGCCAGTGTGATCAGAACATAATCAAATAGGAAGTGGCACAACATTGGGCCAGGTATATAACTAGTTAATGGTCATGGCCAGAGTGTAGGCAGGCAGAGTCAGGGTGACATGGCAGGATGCAGGGGGAAGAGGATCTTATCAAATTGTACAGAAGGAGGAAGGTAAAAATTACCATTCAGGCTTGCAGGAGAGGAAACTTGTCTCAGAGAAATTTGAGAAAATTCTGCATGTATTGAGAACATAACCATGGCCATGCCATAGAGAAAGTCTGATTAAGGATGTGATAATAGCAACAATGCCTGCTGCTATTATAAGATGGCACAACAATAATCATAAGTGTGTTGAAAGAGATTTAGATAGCAAGTTATGTGAGTAGAGGTGGGTGTGGTAGTTTGAGATTATTGATGAACCCCAAAAAGAGATTATATTTGTAAACTAATCTATTCCTCTGGGTTTGATACCTTTTGATTGATTTAAATTCAAAGGCTTTAAGTTTACTTGATTAAATCAAGATTAGGGATTTGATTTGACCACATCATTAGGTTGTGACCCTCCCCTTGGTGGGCTATATAAATGGACACTCAATCAAGAAGACAGAAGAAGTTACTCAGGAATAGAGAGAGAGCCATAGACATGGAAGAGGAGAGAACTTTGATCCTGAGCCCCCAGAGAGAGCTGAGCCTTTTGCCTGATAGTTTGCAGCTGAAGAGAACAAAGCAGCTGTGCCCTATGCCAGCCTACAGCTGAGATAAGAAGAAGCTGGGCCACAGAGTCTTAAGAGGAAAGAGGAAGGCTGAACCCTTGCAGATGTCGCCCACCATCTTCCTTCAACATGTGGCAACAGTGTTTGGTGAGGAAGTAACCTTGAGTTAGACTCTTTAGGGCCTTGTAACTGTAAGCTTTCACCCCAAATAAATACCCTTTATAAAAGCCAACAGATTTCTGGTACTTTGCATCAGCACTCCTTTGGTTAATACTGTACCTATATAATAGCTTTTTACTTGTTTTTTTCCTAAAGTATACAATAATTGAGGGGCTAATGACCAAGCAATAGTCTTTTTAAAAAAATGAATCCTCTCAACTCTTTTTTCTTCTAAATGATCTTTAGATTTATTTTATCACAAATGATCCTCTTTGAATGGTGACCAAAATTGTATTAACCATTCTAATTAGTTTTCATTCACTGTGCATCTATTAAGTGCCTACTCTGTGAGAAGAGTTTTATAGATACACAGGAAAGCATGACATAGTCTTGCCTTCACAAAGCTCGCACATTTATAAAGAGAGTAGTTTGGTAAAAAGAGTTTGTGAAACAGTGTGACTAGCTCTGGCTAGGAAGAGAGCTGGTTCCTGAAGGCTTCGATTGGTGTGTGGGCAAGAACAAAGCAACAATCCCTGCCACCCTCTCTGTTCCTTGGGTAATGTTGCAATTGTGTGAATATAAAGTGAAATGAATGTGGGGAAGTGATGGTTAGAGAAATGTACATATTAATGTGTTGGTATGAGTCATTTCAGGCCTTATGTCTCAATGCATTACGTATCATTTCTAAGAATATCAATGCAAGAGTAGGATTATTTGCAAATATGCCATCCGTTTAGTGCATATATTATTGTTTGAAAATTTGGCTGTGAAATGTGGTTCTGTATGTATGTGTGTGTGTGTGTGTGTGTGTGTGTGTGTGAGAGAGAGAGAGAGAGAGAGAGAGAGAGAGAAAACACATGAGAAAGAGAGAATATATTTTTACATCTGGCTCAGTGTCCATATGTGAGAATATGACTGGCTAATCCCTTGACCACAAGGAGCACAACTGAGACTATTCTGTACCAGAGATTGAGAAAGCCTATGAGAGAGAGAAAAGGATGGATTTGAACCTGGCATGCTTTTCAAGGGCCCAGGATAAATTATATTTAAAGGACTTTCTAAACCAAAATTGGTGTCTGGTCCACCAAGCCATGCTTGACGAGGTATGAGATGACACATGGAAAAAGGAAGCAGCCACAGCAATATACATGGCTGAGATTTTCCAGGGTGACCACCAGGGAGAGGCTTCAGACCAAAAGATGGGCTAAAATACAGAACAGCCTCTCCTCCTCCATCTGCAGCCCAAAGCAAGAAAGTCCATCCCTTCTTCCAGCACCATCTTCCTTGTCCTTTATATTTCCTGCTCATCTCTGAAAACTTCCAGACAGCTCTTTATTCCTCTGAAGATAATATCCACCCCCATCTCCAAACTCTGTCTCGTGTATGCATACATACACATAGCAGACACATCCACACCCATGCACACCCATATAAAACCTTGAACCTGATCAAGAGAGATTATATTTTCTCTTCACTTTTTCAGACTTTTTAAAGATAACTTTTGAGGGTACAGATCTTTTCTGGGTCCTTCAGTCTTAATTATACTAACCAAGCTATGGGTACCCAGTCTGACAGATCCCTACTGGAGTTTCTGAGTCTCTCCTGACTCTCTTTTTGAGGTCCCATGACAGAAAATGGCCAGCAGCTCAGCCCCCTCTTCCTCAATCCAAGGTTCAGGCATGTTAGAATGAGGCCTTTCCTTGATTAACTCCATACGGAGGTGTGGGGTTGATATGGAACTTTCAGGATGACAAGACCTAAAGAGGGTAGGATGGATAAAGGTACCTTCTGATCTGGTCCTGAATCTTTAAGAAAGCTTCATGTCAGAGTTTATTTTGTCCAATCCCCTGTCCCTTCTGCATCTATATGAGCATAGAGAGTCTGGAGTGACTCCAGAGAAGAAAGTTCCATGTCTTCCCAGAGATATTTGCACAAACACCTTCTTTCCTAACACCCTCCCTTTCTTCAGTCATTCTGGATAAGAACGAGTTTTCAACCTTATTGTGGGAATTTATCAGACAAGCCTCTTTTAGGAAACTCTGCCCCTTGGGCTAAGGCCTGCCTGTCTTCTTTTGTTTGTCTGAGAGCACTCAAACAACTGACTCACCAAAGCAGATCTGACATTTCCCAAACTTTTCCCTAAGCCAGTCTGCTCCAAGAAATCATACTGAAGAGGAGGCAACTTCCCTGCGCCTGGACTATCTATTATTCAATCAGCGGCCACAAGTCTGTTGTGAGCATATTATGGCTCACTGTACAGAACCTGTGCAAAGTATTATAGGATATGAAGAGCTAGATATGACCTCTAGTGAGTAGAAGCACTTACTGCAATGTGTTGGAGTAATGATACTAGGAGTTTAAAGATCCTTTAAAGTACTTTAAGCAGAGTAATAAAAATAGGCATGAGATTTAGGATGCTAGAGGAATGGAAACTTTGGGAAACTCTTGTGATAATTCCAATGATAGATGAACAAAGTCATGGGGTATTGGATAGAGAAGAGAACAGTGAGGCACATTTCAAGAGAGTGCATTATACAGGATTGGTAAACTTTCAAGGTGTGACTGAAATCAGACACGACAGACTGAGATATAAATGTAAAAATGATGTTGTAGAAGAAGAGGAAACATTTCCCAACACATTTTATGAGGTCAGAAAATTTCTGATTTCAAAACACAAGGGTATTTAAAAGAAAAATAAGATTACATAACTCTACTGCCCATATATATATATATATATATATATATATATGCCTTAATCAAATAGCAGCAAATGAATCCAGTAAGTTGACATAAGCCAACTATCAATATTTGAAAAAGGCACCAAATATTTCAAAGAGTAAACATTAAGCTCGCAAACAAATGGTACTAGTAGAAATGGATATCCACATGGAGATAAAATGTGCTTCAAACCTACCTAATACTTTACACAAAAATTAATTTTGAAATACAAAAAATACCTATAAGAACATGCTAAATAATCCTATAAATGCTATAAATAATCCTGAAAAATAAAGAGAAAATCTTTGTGACCACTTTTAGTTAGGTCAAATTAGCAAAAGAATAAATATTTATTAACAAATTAAACTTTTATTAAAATTCAAGTCTGATATTAAGGAAATGAAAAGGCAAAGCAGACTTTAAGAAAATAAAAATTTACAGTGTGTACATTTGACAAAGGGCTTGTATAAATAACTCTTACAAGTCAATAATATAAACAAGGGAGCAGCTGTAGCTCAAGTGGTTGAGACCTGCTTCCCATGTATGAGGCCCTGTGTTCAATTCCCGGTACCTCATAAAAAAATAAATAATAATAATTCAAACAATTCAATTATATGGGCAAAATTAATCCAATCAGTTTCAAAAAGAAAGATGTGCTAATGTCCAATAAGCATGTGAAAAGGTGCTCAAATATTAGTCATCGAATAAATGCAAATTAAACCACCATAAAGTAACATTTTACAACTAGCAGAATGGTTGAATGGTTTTAATTTAAAAGATGGACAAAACTATTTGTCATTGTGAATGTAGATCACCTGAGCCTCTCATTCTTTAGTGAAAATTTTCAACAACTTTGGAAAACAGCTGGGGTTTTCTTATAAAGTTTAAGCATACAGATACCCTATGGTCCAGCAACTCCATTCCTAGGTAAATACCTAAGAAAATAAAAACTACATCCATAAAACAGGCTATACAAGAAGATTCAAGGCAACTTTATCATTTTTTGTTGTTGTTGTTTTGATTTACTTTTTAGGAGGTACCAGGGATTGAACATGGGACCTCATACATGCGAAACAGGCACTCAACCACTGAGCTACACCTGTTCCCCTGTTGTTGTTGTTTTTAAATAATGGTTTTATTGCGATACGTTACAACATAAAATTCATCCTTTATAAATATACAATTCAGTGGCCTTTAATTTATCCACAGAAGTGTGTAACTATCACCACTATCTAATTTTATTAGCGTTTCATCACCCAAAATAGAAAACTCATAGCCATTAACAGTTATTCCCCATTTGTTCCTCTCCCCAGTCCACAGCAACCACTAACCTACTTTCTGTATTTATGTATTTGCCTATTCTGGACATTTCATATAAATAGAATCACACTATATTCAATCTTTTGTGTTTGACCTCTTTCACTTAGTTTTCAAGATCCATCCATTTTGCAACATGAGCTGTATTATTATTTCAGTTCTTTTATGGCTGAGTAATATTGCATAAATTTAATCAGTTGATAGATTTTTGAGTTGATGCTACTTTGAAGTCATTATGAAAGAATAATAAGAAAGCAATCATAATTGACACAATCAATATCCAATGTGTATTCAATCTATTCCATGTTCTCTTTAATCCTCAATTATCATTGTTCCTTACAACATTCCACTCTAGCAATAGGTTCTCTTTTTTTTTGAAAGTAAATGCATTTTATTTAGTTATGCTATATTTTCAGTACTAGCTCATAAAAAATATATATTTGCAAGCATGTCATCAGAGATTTTTCAGATTGTCAATATAAAATTTGTTTTATATCTATCCTTCTTCCAGTACCATGCTGTTTGGACAACCATGGCTTTGGAATAAGTTTTATTTTTTAATATATTTTTAAAAGATACTTAGATTACATAAAATGTTACATAAAAAAATATAAGGAATTCCCATATGCCACACTCCCCACACCTCCCACTTTTCCCAACATTAACAACTTTCATTAGTGTGGTACATTCATTGCAATTGATGAACACATTTTAGAGCACTGTCACTGAGTATGGACTATAGTTTACATTGTAGTTTACACTCTCTCCCATTCAATTCTGTAGGTTATGGCAGAATGTATAATGACCTGTATCTGTCATTGCAATGTCATTCAGGACAATTTCAAATCCTGAAAATGCCCCCATATTATACCTCTTGTTCTCTCTCCCTGACTTCAGAACCTCCAGTGGCCACTATCTCCATATCAATGATATAATTTCTTCCATTGCTAGAATCACAATAAGTATAGAAGAATATCAGTAAGTCCACTCTAGCCCACATTTTATTCCCCAGTCTTGAGCTTTCTGGGAGGGTGATGCCCACTCCACCTTTAATTGAGAGGGGCTTTCAATCCCATATGGCTGATGGGACTCTCTTGCTTGCAGTTGTAGACTCTCTCAGTTCCCTAGTACGGTGGTTGTCCATCGTCACCTTGTTAGTTATCATGGGTGAGTCCAATGAAATGGAGAGTAAGTATTGCAACTCTGCTGAGGCACAGGGCCCAGCTGGCATGTGGATAGCCCAGAAATTCAAGTCTTCTGGACGTATACCTACCAAATCCAGCACCAACTATAGGTTAAAAAAAAGGGACAGAAGAGGCATGTGTAGAGAAGTCACATCTGAGTCCAACTCTGTCACACTTGGGAGCACAAACTCCAAAGTAGGATCCACTGGCAAGGTGCTAACTCTGGAGCTATCTGAAATGACCATAGGACCTGGATGTCTCCAGAGCCTTCAGGAGCCCTTCTATTTGGGGTAGTATCTACTTTGGCAGTCTGTGAGATCCTGCTAAGACATGCATAAGCGTTGCCTCTGGGATGACCTCCTGACTCACTTTGAAGTCTCTTGACCATATAAACTCATTTGTCTTCACCTTTCTCCCCTTTTATTCAAGGTCTTTTTCCAGTTGCATCACCAGCCAGTGCTTGGCAGTAATCCTTCTGTGCATGGAGGCTCATCCCTTAGTGTCATGTCCCATGCTGGGGGAAGGTAATGCATTTATATTCTGAATTTGGCTTAGAGAGAGGACACATTTGAGCAACATGGAGTCTCTCAGGAGGTAAGGCTTAGGTCTACCACACTAGGCTAATTTGCAATTTTAAGAGCAAAGGCTTATCAGCATAGTAGTCAATATCAAGGGCCCATCAACGGACCATCCTTCTTCACTAGTCATTGCCCTTGTACTTGGGGTGTTGTTGCTGTTCCATTAGAGAATGTGGCGCAGCTCTCCAGGATGAGAATTCAATATTCTTTCCATTATTATGTGAATCTCTACCTACTGTGGCAATGCCCATGAACATTTGAATTCATTTACATACCTTATATGTATGCCCAGGTGAACTTCCTCCCATGAAGCCCCCAGCACTGACACCCCACACCAGTGATCCTCCTCTGCCACAGTTATAACCCTTCTGTGATCCAAACATTCTTCAAAAATGAAGTCAAGAATATAACCAAATACAATTAATAGGAAAATGAAATAATAATGATAGGTTTATATAAGACACACTTATATAAGACACCCTGGTCTTATATAAGGGGGGATAGCCCCAGAGACTGATGCCTTATCAGTGGGTTCTATTTTGGAATCTGTGCTCCTGAGAGTGACAGAATTAGACTCAAATAAGTCCTCCCTGCACATGGTTCACCAGTCCCTTCTATTCAAACCTACATGTGATGCTGGAGTTTCTTAGGTATACTTCCAGAGACTGGAGCCTCCCGCCTACCTATGTGTCAGGTGTGCATGAAATCTAGGTGGAGCTGCAACTCCTACCCTACAGCTCAATGGACTCATCCAAGTCACCTGGTGAGGAGACAACGATGGGAAATGGCCATCCCAGGGAATGGAGAGGGCCTGCATCTGCAGGCAGGATCATCCCACCCACCATATCCATGGGATATAAGCCCTCTCTCACTTGGAGTTGGAGTGGACATCACCA
>JAKSZT010049279.1:0-48994 GCA_026826555.1 Tolypeutes matacus | reverse complement strand
TATATATATAAATAACATTTTTGTAAGCAAATACACATATATGCATATATATTTATATATCATTTTGCAAATGTTTGTATGTATTGTGAGAATTTTGATTTTTACCCATAATAAAAAAAAAGAAATAAAATACATAATTATAAAAACTAAAATTAAAATAAAATAAAAAATTGGAATATTAAAAAATAATGAAAATATTTTTTTAAAATTTTTATTTTTTTATTTTTATTTTTATTTTTTAAAATTTATTTACTTATTTTTTATTATGGGTAAAAATCAAATTTTTCACAATACATACCAATATTTGTAAAATGATATATAAATATATATGCATATATGTGCATTTGCCTACAAAATGTTATATATATATATATATATTTAAGAGGTGCTTAGATTACCTAAATATTAAATATTACACGGAACCTACAGGGATTCCCATGTTCCCCACCTCCCACACCTCCCACCACATCCCACACAAACGTCTCCCACAAGTGTGGCCCATCACCCTCAATGGACTTACACATCCTGGAGCCTTGCCATCAACCATAGACCACAGTTCACATCATAGACCACACTCTCTTCCACACAGTTCTGAATGGTGTGTGCTGATTTAAAATGGCCTACATCCGTTGCCACAATGGCACTCAGGACAACCTCCAAGTCCCGATAAAGCCCCTGTATTTCAACTGCACATCCCCTCCCTGCCCCGAAAGTGTCCAGTGGCCACCGGCTCCACCTCACAGTTATAATTTCTTCCATTGCTAGAATCACCATATGTGTACAACAGAATACCATTAAGTCCACTCTAGTCCATAGGTCTTTCCCCAATCCTGAGGGGATTGGGATGGTGATGTCCACTCCACCTCCAAGTAAGAGAGGGCTCATATCCCATGGATATGGTTGGTGGGATGATCCTGCCTGCAGATGCATGCCCTCTCCATTCCCTGGGATGGACATTGCCCATCGTTGTCTCCTCGCCAGGTGACTTGGATGAGTCCATGGAGCTGCAGGGAAGGAGTTGCAGCTCCACCGAGATTCCACGCACACCTGGCACATAGGTAGGCCAGAGGCTCCAGTCTCTGGAAGTATACCTAAAAACTCCAGCATCACATATAGGTTTGAATAGAAGGGACTGATGAACCACGTGCAGGGAGAACTTATTTGAGTCCAATTCTGTCAGTCTCAGGAGCACAGATTCCAAAATAGAGCCCACTGATGAGGTTTCAGTCTCTGGGGCTATCTCCCCTTATATAGGACCTGGGTGTCTCCAGAGCTCTCAGGAGCCCCTCTGTGTGGGGTGATATGCACTTTGATGTTCTATGAGCGCCTACTGAGGTGTGCGTAAGCGTTACCTCTGGGATGAACTCCTGGCTCTCTTTGAAGTCTCTTAGCCACTTGAACTCATTTGTCTTTACCTTTTCCCCCTTTTATTCAAGGTCTTTTTCCAGTCAGGTTGCCAGTTGGCACTTGGTATTAATACCTCGTTGCCAGGGAGGCTCATGCCCGGGAGTCATGTCCCACATTGGGGGGAAGGTAATGCATACATATGCTGAGTTTGGCTTAGAGAGAGGCCACATTTGAGCAACAAGGAGGCTCACAGGTGGCAACCCTTAGGCACCCCATAATAGTAAGCTCAGTTTCAATTACAAGAGCAAAGACTCATAAGGGTAGTCATCAATAACAAGAACTCATCAGTGGGTCATCCTCTTTTGAACAGACACTGTCCCTGCACTCAGAGGACTGTTGCTGCTCCCTTGGAGAATGCGGCAGAGCTCTCCAGGCTAGGAATTCAGATTCCCTCATTTATTGGGTGATTGTCCACCCACCGTCACCATGCCCCATCCTTTGATCTTTTGAACAATTTTGTATATCTTTCATCTATATTCAGATGAACTTAATCCCATGGATTTCCCCTCCCAGACACCGCCCACCAATAATCCCCTGCACTACCCATTGTAACCCTTCTGTGATCTAAATCTTCCATGAACTTTTAGCCCATAAAATAATCAAATACACTTAATAGGAAAAAGAAACAACAATGATAAGCTTACATGCAAGAGACAAACATAAGGAAAATTAAAATAAAATAAAAAATTGGAATATTAAAAAAATAATGAAAAATATTAAAATTTTTTTGACATCTTGCCTTTTATCACTGTAATATCTATTTTCCTGTGTGTACAGTGGCTTTTTCTTCCATTTCTTCCCCAGTGTCTTACTTTTTTTTCATTTTTTCTTCAAAGAACTTTTAGATCACAGTAAAATCACATACAGAATATAGGGGACTCCCATATACCCAACATCCTCCCCCTTTTTCTCCTTCCCATATTAATAACCTTTTTATATTTGGATGGTACATTTGTTACAACTGATATACAAATACTGAAACATAGTTACCAACCATGGTCAATGGTTTACATTATGGTTTATTTTTCAGGTTCTCTTTTAAGAACTCCAGTAGCTTCTAAATGCACACTCAAAGAGTAGGTTATTATTTCCACCAGGAGAAGAGGAGGGCATTTTTTTTTTTTTTTTTTTTTTTTTTGCCTACTCTATCCTGCCATTCTCTCTCCAAAGGGAATATTTGTGGACATACATTCTCTGGAAATGAAAAGCCAAATTTATCCTTAAAATTTGAAAAATAAATATTTGAGAATGACTATATCACTTAGGAATCTTTTTGCTGCAGGAAATGGGAAAGTATTCTCATTGCCCTAAGTGGGAAAAAAAAAAAAAAGTTCTATTGGGGAAGAAGTTGGATGAGGATGTATTTGTGGATTATTGCCCCTGAGAGAATTTACAAGAAACTTGAGGATAAGACTAAGAAAATCAGCAGGAATCCTGACAGTTCCCATTAGCCAAGAATCAGGAATTCAATCAACAAAAAGTAGAAACAAACTGACAGGGGCATTAGGGACATTACTGTAGCAAGTTCAGTATACCTTTACTCTGAACACCATCATCACTACTGCCATAAACAGACACTCCTCATTATTTTCACATCACTCTTCAATATTCAAAGCCTCTGGTGGACATCCTAATTTTCTTGAGGTCATGTTGTTGAACTATGACTTCAGAAATTGGAGAAGAGAAGAATCTGGCCTCTGATTTCTCCATTGAAGTCAGGGTACTGTCTATGAACAGAGCTACAAACAAAAAAATAAGTTTATTTTTCTTCAAAATAGGAGAAATTAGATTATGAATCTCAAACCTAAAATATATAACCCATTTTCACTATGGAAACCATCTTCCACTATAGGTTTCAGTGACTGTGCAGCTATTCAGGGATATTTTTTAGAAACCTGGACCTTGGAAATATTGTTTCTTTTTTTGTTGAGCACTGTTCTGTTCCACAAGTGGATTAATTATACATCCAGTGTCAATGTCCTCCACTTATTGCCTAAAACTCAAATGTGCAAATGTGTCAGGTTCAGTCATCCAGCAAGCACATGCTAATCACGATGGATTTAAGATGAAAGAAGTTTATTGGAGTAAACACCCATGAAGGATAATGGGGAGAGGGGATTGGAGTAGGCTCAAACAGATACCTTTCTGACACCTGTGAAAGGAGTGAGAGAATGAAGGAGGATCAGGTAGGAAGAAACCCAGACTTCAGAAAAGTTCTGAAAAAGTTTCAACGAGGTTGAGCAGGAGCCCTAAAACAAAGATTGATCATTAGAGAGGTCCAGCACTGGGCAGAAACGTCCCAACTCTAGTATCATCACTGTAGTCATTGGTTGTGAATAGCCTATGGAGAGCAAATCCCCAATATTAGACAGCTAGAGGCTATCAATTATCTATACTTCCTGTAGCAGGCTCTCCCATGATGGGAGATCTGAGTGGCACCTCCATGGCTGCCTCAGCAAGAATACTCAAATATATAGTATCAGAGAACGAGAGAGAATAGTTCATTTAATACCACATATTGTTCTCAAAGGACTGAGGGAAGTGATTAGCAAGGGCTGGTTTTTCAGAGTGAGTGCTTTATATTCTTTAGGATATTTAATGTTTCTCTATTTAGTTTTCCTAACTTTGGAGAACATACCAACCTCATCTCTATGATCCTTCTCTAAGCACACTGTATGATATATGGTAGAGGTTATTTGTACTAATACAATGGCATATGACAATCGATGAGATTAATCAGCACTTCCCATTCCCTCTCTGAATGAGATCTGTGGAGACATCTTTAGGCTGAAGGCTCTCTGTCTGCACAGCCTTTTGTTTTCATGTTCTCACTAGTAAAATGTTTTCTTATGGAGACCCAATTGGTTCTTGATCCTGTTATTTTCAACACTGTTATTTTTGTTTTAATTAAGAGATTTAATTTTATAACTTTTCAGCCATTGAAATATGAATGGGAAAAAGTTTATATGCCTTTGAAAACTTAGTCAAATGCATTGGAAAAACTGTATAAATGAGTTACTAAAATAATTGCTGCTAAATTAGGTATGGCCAAGACAGCTATAAAATATTGAGAAGGGGAAGAAAGCATAAAATTTGAAAACCATTCTTCAGTCTCATTGTATTTCAAGTGTCCAATTATCTTCACTCCATTTTGCAGAAATTGAGACTGAACAGCATGGATGATGGGAAAGTTCGTGCAAGAAAGATGATATGGGATTCTATTCAAAAGGCACTGGCTATATAGCAAGAACTTATTCGTGCTTGGTGCTGATACTTTTATAGAATGTGAAAATTGATGTTTGGAAACTTTTCTTGTTTCCCATAACTTATTAATCCCCCCCACACACATACACATCTTGTGAGTTCTACTTATACAAAGAAAAATTATATAATTAAGGATTGAAAATGGAAACATTTTTGGAAGGTATGAATGATGCAAAATATATATATATCATAAGAGAACACAGGGATATAATATAAGAAGGAAGAAGTTAGGAAGAGCAAACCAAACTAAGAGTGAAAACTTGTTCAAACAGTTCTGACAGTTGACCTAAATAATTTTGCATTATACCAAATAAATTATGTATTGACAATAAGCAAAAAATTAAAGATTATGCTATTAGATGATCTATCTTCTGGAAAAAAAACTTCCTATCTCTGGTTTTTATTGATAATAAGGACAATTCAAATCAAATACTTATGATGTATGTAATTATTTTTAAAAATTTTTAATTGAATTTGCTTTTCACTTAACCAGTCAACTACTAGCCCTTGGTGTTCTACTCAAGGAAAATGTTTTTTGTTATGCAATCTAAGTAAAAGTGTACACTTGTTAAGTAAAGGCAACTTCATAAAAAGCTTCCTTAATATTCATTAGTCATTCACTCAAAACCCAACCAAGTAATAATTTAATTTAAATCAATGATATGCTTGCTTTAAATGTGTGCTTGCTTTAAGAACATTTATTGAGTCCTATTCTTTAGGATTTACAAACCATTGTTATAAGAACTTTTATTATTACCTACTTTAAATCTTCATAATATTGCTTTGAAGGGACTGCTACTGCAATCTCCATTATTTGAAGAAGAGCACTGCATATTTGATGGAGAATGAGAGGCATAATGGGCATGTGAATGCATATGTAGGACTCCCAGTGTGGATGTGTCAGTTTTGAAAGGCTTGTGCCTGAATGGAAGTGTCTTTTCATTCAGTCATTCGTTTATCCCTTTATTTAATAAATATATTCAAGAAAATGTTCTAGATGCTGAGTATATTTTAATAGACAACAATCCTTGACCTCTTAGAGTTTATATTACATTGAAAATATAAAACTAAGTAAGTAAAATATAGAGTATAATAGATCCTAACATATTCAGGGAGGAGAATAAAGCAGGGAAAAACATAGTCAATAATGGGACTTGTTTGCAGTTTTAAAATAGGGTGGATATCCTAAGAAAGTAGTTCCGCGAGGATTTCACTTGAATGTGAGGATAACTATGCATTTATAATTGAAGGGAGTATAGCTTGAGGACAGTAGACAGGATATATTCTGTTTTAGCTCCCTATTACAGAACTAAATTTCGTGGTGGCATCAAATGAAGAGTATCCTTTTAGGAAACATTGTTTTCAAGTATTTCAGAGCAGCATAGCAATAGAACAACACTTTTATGTAGTCTCCATTTTTTAGATATGTGCCAGCTGATGTTGAAAAACACTTATCAAGAAGTAGAGAAATAAAACAAAAACAAGAAGTTTGTGATAAACCTCGAAATTTTCTACAAATTCCATTTCTAATCCAAGTTTTCCCATATTATTTTATAGGTAATTCTAAAAATTGATAAAATATTATAACAAATTGATGTATTTCATTTATCTGATCTCTCTTACTGCCTCTATCATAAGATGATTTTCCTGGTCTGTGTTGATATTTTTGTCAATAATTTTATGAATTATGTTATTCCTGACATCATTGCTCATCATTGATCATGTGGGCTCATCCTGATGAGGGTACTGGGCATATCTTCCTTGGCTAAAATAATTCTTGACCTTAATAATTGCCTATCCCACATCCTGCAACTTGTGTTTCTCCTTGCGCTTATGGTGGACCTGTCCATCATCACTGATTTGACAAGCATGTCTGTCTACTGATCCATATTATCAAGGTCAACATCTAATTATGATGAACTTGCTTGTAATAAACCTTATTATATACAATATAAAACCACACTGATATCCCAGGGAATCATTTTACACTTAGCCCTGAAGAAAGCATTCTAGAGTAGATAAAGTGGGGCTGTTGTATCTCTTGATGGGTATGAGGCAAGAGACATGTACAGTGGGCCCAGTTTATATGTACCTCTCCAGATATCATCAGCTCCACACATCTGCATCCTGGACTCTCCATCACTTCTCAGTAGAAATCTGCAGCAATCGTTTCCATTTCATAATTTCTTAACACTATTGAAGTTGATATAGCAGCCCCAAGATAAGGGTCAGGCTCTGCACAGCATCTGTTGTGTCTTCTGAAAGCCACAGTTGCAGCAGTGCTCAGAACCAACATGACTGGCCCTGGTTCCCTCTAGGATTTCTGGATTCAGAAGAGGCACTAAGCTGTAAGGAGTGGAGTCTGACTTACCTAAATTTTACCTGGAGGGGCTGAATAACTCAGTTAGAAAGTGCATCAGATTCAACACCCAGAGGTAATAAATTTGTCCAGTGAGAGAGAAGAGGCAAGAGGGAGCCAGCAGGAACATTCTCCTACTCCATCCTATGAGCTTTCGGAGGCATGGTGGCTTAACCTGACACATTCCATATGACCAAACATGTAGCTCTGTATTCTTGTGACGTTGTGCCTAGCCCACATGAATCAACTTGTTTTTGCCTTCCCTTCTTCCCTGTTTATCTCTCTCTTTCCCTTATCCTTGCTGTATTCAGATTCTCTCCCATAATATCTCATTAGCCTATAGGATTTTTTTTTATCTCTCAGATTCTTTTTCTAAAGGACTCAAGCTGAGTGACTTAAAGGGTATAGCTAATGTGGCTTCAATTCTGGGTGAATTATAGAGAGAAGGGAAATTAGAACATTTAGCATATACCTGAACCTGTATCTTTTGATCAAGTGGACTGGTCCATGAGCTTTGAGGCTTGTCTCTAAAACAAGTCAAATGTGGGTTCCCTAATAATTTATGATCTGCTGTGTTATTGACACTTTTAAACACGGTTCACTATTTGGGTATAATTACGTATTTGTTCTCTCCATTTGCAATGTCAGTACTTTCAAGTACTGTTCCCACTAATTCTTGGGGTACCTCTGCCTGTCACTGTCTTTTCTTTATAGTGGAATTTTATATCTTTAAGCTACAACTAGAGTTTTAGAGTTTGTCCAATTGGTTGGCCAAATGGTTGGCCAAACTGGTGGCTTTTATAGGCCACAGAAAGTAAAAATTTTATATTTTATAGTTATGTTTGATTTTTTAAAAAAAGTGAATGTGAATGATTCTGACTTCTGAAAAAGATATTATCAGGATTAAGGTGTAAATATCAAACTGTGGACCTTATAGTCATGTACCAGTGGCCTTGGATGCACTAGAAATGGGTGGGCAGAATAAATCCACAGGGTTCTTATTTCAAACTCCATAGGTGGTACATAGCTAAAGCCAACAGAAAGAAGGGGTCAATTCACTATTCTGCTCACTCAGACTGTGTGCCCACTGGAAAAGCTGGTCACTCTGGGTTCCAAATTGCTCTTGGCAGAGTCTCTTACCTTAAATATGGTCATATGACCCTTTTCCCTGTGTCTGTTCATTGAGCTAGAGGACCAGAAACAAGAGTTATATGACAATGTTTATTTTAACTGGTATATCTCTCAGGACTCAGCTTAACTATGACCTTCTCTGAGAGCCCTAATTTCTCACACCAGCTTATCTAAGTCCTTCTCTGTTATTCTCTCTTGGACCAACCTATTTGTTTCTTTCATAGCAGCTAAATAAAGTTGCCATTATTTATTGTATTTATTTTTTCTTATATGCCTCCCCCATTAGAAAGATAAGCTTTATAAATGTGGAGAATATATGCTTCAATGTATCCTCAGTATCTACTTCTTACTGACATGTAGGGGCTTCTCATTAAATAATTATGGAACAAATGATTGAAGCAGAATAGATGCTTTCTGTCACTAAATCTCAATGCTCAATAATAGTACGTTGACATCTCAGGAAATGTATCCTTCTGGGGATTTGAATTAAATTTTCTCTATAAATGACTGGTATCTGACAGCACAGCCACTTTAGGTTACTCTTTGTGGATAATATATATAAAATTTCTGTCTCACTTTACTGTAGCAGTTCCAGCCTTGACCATTCAGCATAAGAGATACTTTCTTTACCTATTTAATATCTTATAGCAATCAAAATCCAAACTCTGAAGTTTATGATTCACTAAAGAAAGTGAGATTGTCAGGAATAATAAATAACATTACTGATTATTGCTATTATTACTTTTTAATTCATGATTTGGTAGCCACTAATATTTGTATAGTTTCATTTTCTTTATGCCTGTCTACAGAAGCAACTTATACATGCAGTATAAGCCACAAGATGGCAGTACTCAGCTGGGCTACCGCAGAGGGTGGTTGGAATAAGAAACCTGTTGAAAAAAGGGTGACCTCACACAAAAAGGATTGAAGGCAGGAATTCAAAGCCTCTTTGGCCACTTCTCTGTCCCCAGTGGGGATGCTTAGAAAATATCACCCCTTTTATCCTCATTGTTGATAGTATAGCCAAAAAAGTCATCACTTTTAATAATGGTTGACTTTTTGGGATCTTAGTCTATAATCACTTTTATCCAAGAATGCAGATAGGCCAGCATTTATCTTAGTGCAGCATGGTGGAAATAATATTACCCCCTCTCCTCCTACACACCCTCCCACCATCCAATATAAAACTATTTATTTCAATATTTTCAAATTTGTGCATGTAAATATTTAGGAAACGGTGCAGAAGAATACACACCAGATTAAAGAGAGGGATTATCTCTAAGGAAGACAGGAAAGTAAGGGTTTATGTCATAAAACTAGTGTATGCCATATAGGTTTTTTAAAAATTCGGATATTTGGAAATTTCCTCAACCTATCAGATTTTATTTTTCTCATCAGTAAAAATAAGATATAAAAGAATCTGTTTCATAGCTTTTTACTGATATAATGAATGTAAATCTCTTGACAGTGCTACACTTGGCACATAGGGGCTGCTAACATACTATTGCTAATTTTATTTTACTAACTATAATAACAATTGAACTTACTATTTGTTAGGCCATCACTTTGTCCCAACCACCCCATTATGCTTGTATATACATATCATCTTTTATCATATTGGCTTTATGCAATACTAGATAACCAGTAGATACTCAGGTTATATATGTGAATAAATGAATGACTAAATGAAAGCCTATTTTTAAAGACTTTATCCTTCCTATTTGTATAGGTTCAGGTCCTGGCCATATGGCCACATACATCTTGAGGCCCAGTCACCCTAGCACAGATTCTGCTTCAAAGGCATTCAGTAAATGTTGGTACGTCAAAGAATGCCCAGTTTTAGAAAAGTTCTAAAAGCTTCTGGTCCACATGACTGAACTACAATTTAGGCTTCATGGAGAGCTGTACCAGACAACTGAGGGCCATGAGAAAGGGAAAAGTTTCTAGGCAGAAGCTTCCAAAATCCATAGAAGAAAGTTCCTCAAATCCTCATGGGCATGGTACAAACTCATCATTATACTCCTAAAATCACTTTGCCTGTAAAAGCCACCACTAGATCTGTGCATTTTTTTTCCCAAAGGATTATGCTGAATTTATGATTCCTGGGGATCTCAGAATCTTTTGACAAATGGAACCAAAATCTCCTCCATGTCCTGATTCTTCACAGGGTAGTTGATAGATTTCAGTGCAAGTGTTTGTGTTAGAAAATCATGCATGCTGTCAAGTATTGTGCTTGTGAACAGAGGTTTCACAAAGTCCTGACTTTTTTTGACAGAGCCTGACCAGGTCCTTTCTAACTCAAGTGTCAAACGAACTCATTTATACAACATGTCTAATAATAATAGTTAAAACTTCTCTAGTACTTTCTATAATCCAAGAACCATGAAATACATTACCTGTATTAATGCATTTGATAAAATAATCTGATAATCTAGATACTATTGTTATCCCTACTTAAAGATGAGCAAACCAAACCACAGAAAGATGAAGTATTGTGCTAAAGTTCACACAGACTGATTCTAAAACTACCATACAAGACAAGATATAGAAAAGCATGAAATGATGAGTTTTTAGAAGGTTAGAGAGGACCATGACTGGATTACCCATGCTAAGTCATAGTTAAGTAATTGATTGAAGATGCAAAGAATCTGAGTGGCAGAGATAAAAACCAAGATAAAGAGCGCTGAGGGAGAAAAGGGAACAAAGGGCCAAGTGAAGCTTGGGTTACTTGGCTCAGATGTGTTTGGAGGAGAGGCAGATCTGCCTTGGTAGAAGTGAAACTTTGAAAAATGTCTGATTCCTTACTAACAGCTGGAATAAAGCCCAGGAAATTCTTGATATTGATCAAGATTTGGACATGGGTCATGGAGTAATGAAAATGGACATAGAATGCATACATGAAAAGGATATATATTTATAATATATATGGGTTTTTTTGTTTTTTTTTTAAGAAAGTACCAGGGATTGAACCCAGGACCTCATACATGGGAAGCAGGTGTTCAACCACCGAGCTACAGGATATATTTTGTACCAGTGTCTCTACTGGGCACATAAAAATACCATTTTTCGCTTTAGGTTCCAAAACCTCTAAAATTCTATCAATAGTGTTTTAATTCCAGTTAGCAAATGAAATAACTAAAAATCATAGAAGTTAAGTGATTTTGCAAGGTTATTTGGCAGAGACTCTCTTCCTTCTAAACCACACTGAGATGTTAGAGACTGGGCTCTTCTCCTGTTCTTAGAGGTGTTTATCCTGGTTCACACACTGCAGAGGGAGGAGTAAATTTATGCAAAGTTTGGGAGGTGAATGGTTGGGGACCACAAGGCATGTGCCCAAGAGATAAGACACCAAGTCTCATGAGGAACTGAAAGTCTGGACCTATGCTCAGTGGCTGATAATGCTCCTGATACATCCTCCCAGCTCCACATGCACAGAACTCCTGCTTGTAATTAGATGCGAGTCAGTCACTGATGAAGAATTATTTTCGTGAATTTCAAATTCTATCCAGGATTCTTTGGGTCCCAGGGGAACACCCTTATTCCTTTAACATCCGACTCACAGAGAGACCTTCCCTTGGACTCCTTTTCCACATCCTCCTTCTGGCCCTCACCCTCCCTCCTTTGTCTCCTACCATTCCTTCCCCTATATTCCCTTGCCCCTCAACTTACCTCTTTGAGTTTGCTCCATTCTCTTCCCACACAGTTTCTTATCTCTCTTACTTGGGCTGACCTCTAAATCACCTAATCCTTAGCACATAGCTGGACAAACTCCCTCAGGAGCTCTTCCATTACCATCTAGCCCACAAACATATAGATTTTCTGGCTGTTCCACAGGGTGGTTGGCTAGTTTGAAATTTCCTTCTAACACCTAATAATGCTTCAATTAACGTGGTACCCATTGCTGGTGACAAAACTGACTGTCTCCTCTCCAGTTCACTCCATGCCCCTTTGGGCACAATCAGACTCCTCAGAATACCAGAGAGGCAGACAGAAGTCCTCTGAGAATTGCTAGGGACATAAAATTCACTCTGTCATTAATCTAGCTTATATTGAACATCTATATTGTGCTAGAGAATATGGATCCAAGTGGAGGTGATGCCTGGATCATAGCCCCTGTCCTCAAAAGTTTACATCTAAAGATAGGAAAAATCACTGTACAATTTAAATGTATCATATGAAGTTGGATGTAATGAAGTATGTTTTAGAGTAGTGTGAAGTCTCACCAGCTCATCAGCACACCTAGAATGGTATAAAGTCAGCAATCAGCATCAAACCCAGAGCCCTGTCAGAAAACATGTGCATCTCACTCATGTTTTTGTTCACAAATACGCTTTATGGAAAAAATTCTTCAGGGTGGTTACAACCATATCTACATCTGTGCTTAGAGGGGAGGATGGTGGCTGACAGGTATGTAGCTCATAATTGGTTGGGCTGTTTGCTATCTCTAGCCAAATGCATCTCTTCACTGTATTTTCTATTATTTTTTCTTGGGGGGGAGTACCATGTCACTTTATTTCTTTGGTTTTCCAGCTTTACTCTCAGACAATGCAAATTCAGTCTCCTGCCTACCTGGCTGTTGTGTGATCCCTCACTGATGATAGGGTAGGGGACTCTGAGGAGAGACACAGCAGAAAGGCAGGAGTCCCCAACAGCTAGGCAGGCTGGTAGAGGTGGATACATAGCAGATGGACTAAGCACCAGCAAGCAAAGGCTCTAGGTCTTCTTCCCCCAAACAGGGCCAAATCTCCTGCTGCCAGCCTCCCGTACCCCTCCACCAACACTTCCAGCCAAGGGCAGGCCAGCTCCTCGACAATCTGATTTCTGGCTTTCCCTTACAGTGGGGTTCTTAATCTTTTTTGTTCCACAGACCCCTTTGCCAGCCAGGTGAAAACCACATGCACCAACACGTCCCCACAAGAATAGTTTTTTTGAATTTTAATTCAAGCTCACAGACCCATTGTTAAGAACCCCTGCCTTAGAGGCCATGCATGATTCTCCCTGTACATTCCAGCTAACCCACTTAAATCAAACCAAAAAACTAAAACCAAAACACAATAAAAATTCAAATAGCAATCAACTGAAGAGGACACCTCTTGTCCTGTATCTCTCTGCAAGCGACCAAGTTTTTGATTTCTGTCTTTCCCTGTCCTGGAAACAAGAAACAACACAAATGCTACCTGACTCCAGGGTACACCCTGTGATGGCTGGAGTGAAGGGCATCCTGGTCAGGCCATAGGACAACCCATCTCCCTGACACTGTTCACACTCCCAGCCTCTCTGCGCCTCCCCAGCCACCATCCACCAAGGTAAGGCCATCATACAAGGCCCATTGCCACATGTAGTGGGTGGAATGGGCAGTGATGGAGAACAGTGTGCTGAACTCCTTGTAGGAAGGGAAGCTCTTGGACTGGAAGAACTTCTGCAAGATCAACTTGGCCTGGGCCTTGAATTTTGATGTGGAAATCATGTCCAGCACCAGCACCTGGCTGTCTCTGCTGCCTGCCACTGGCACCACAAGGTAGCTGGACAGGGACCCACTGCAGGCTCCCTCTCTGGAAGGCCCTCTATGGGCCTCCAGGGGAGCTCTCCAGGAGAAGTCTCCACCTGCTGGGCCCTCTTGGGTGGGGCCTCCACAGCTCTGACATTCCTGCCAGTTTCTTTCTCCAGCTTCCCCTCAGCCTTCTGCACCTCTTTGCCCAAAGTAGGGGACTGCAGTGGGATTTTGGGTAGGCCTCTGGGCCAGTCTGGGGCAAGACTCTTCCAGACCCAAAAGGTGGAAGGTGACAAGCTCAAGTAGTGGAGGCAGGAGCCACAGAAGACAAGATGCCCACTCAATAGCTGCCTGTGGGGAAGCCTGGCACTGATGCCTCTGCTAGCAGAACAGGGACATCTTTTGCTATTGTCTCCTATTGTCTCCTCCCAAGTCTCACCCTTCCAGGAGAGCAGAGCCTCTTTCTCAGCAGACACTGTTTTGGGAGCCCTATCTGCTGAGAGGACTGGTGTCAGCTTCAAGCCAGGGTTCCTTCTGAGGGCCTTTAGGTGCCAGTTGTAGAAGGTGAATCTAGAGATGCCAGAGAACCTGCATTTGAAGCAGCAATACTGGACTCTTTTGTTCAGGGAGATGCAGTGCTACAGGTACAACTTGGCCAGCTGCATTAAGATCACTCCTGGTCACGATGCCAGTGGGTGGCACCCCAGGCTTTTGGCAACCTGCTCCTACGGCAGCTTCTCCTCCATCTCCAGGGCCTCCCTGAGGGTCAGGAGCCAGCAGGTCCCAGAGCCCAGCAGCTCTGGCTTCCATGCATAGTAGGAGCAGCAGGTCCCAGAGCCCAGCAGCTCCGGCTTCCATGCATAGTAGGAGGAACGCGAGATCTCTGGGAACCTCTGGAGGAACTGCTGCAGTAGTACTACACACCCCACAGTGGAAGCAGTCCTGCAGGAAGTGCTTGGCCGAGAAGCAGGCGGCCACCTTCTGCAGGTGCTCTTGGGACTGCATCTCCAGCAACAGAAGGTGGTGCTCTTGGTGACGCTGCAGGCTCACAGAGGTGGGAGTAGCTGAGGCCCGGTTGGCGGTTGAGCAGCCCCAGAGTCTTGGCCGGTGGTGACATCCCTGGGGAAGCAGACACCAGGCTGGTGGCAACTTCAGCATCCACTTCTCCAGCCCCACCACAGTGGCAAAATACTGGTGGCAGAAGAGGGGACTGCTGAGGGGTGCAGCAAAGAGGGCCTGTGGTCATAGCCGGGTGGTGGAAGACAGGGAGGAGGATGATGCGTTTAAAGTACTGCTAGATCTTGAGGTTGTGCACAGGGCAGACCCAGTATATGTGCTGCAGGACCGAGGCAAGAGCATACAGGTGCCACACGTTGGAGAAGCTTCTAGGGAAGCAGGTGGCCTTAACGTCGGCGTAGAAGATGGCCTCTAGAGTGGCAGACGGCAGACTGGTCATCTCCCCAGACTCCTCTAAGCACAGGGAGTAGTGCACCGCCTGCAGCATCACCTTGGAGTCGATCGTGATTTGCAGGTAGTATTGTGGGTACAGCAGCACCTCCACCACCGTGCGTGCTTGCAGCTCTAAGCTGAGACCAGCGTCGCTCCACAGCAGAATGCTGGTGGCCTCGAACAGCAGGCTTGCACACCAGTGGCAGCCTGTTTCATGGAGCATCCTCTGCATACACGCTCAGGGCCACTGAGTCCACTTCCAGCAATTGTGGCCCCCGGCCTCCTTCCTTGCTGCTGGAAAGGATGAAGAAGACAGGACCCATTTGGCCTCCATGGCAGACCCGAGGAGAGCCTCCCCAGGCCTCAGACTCCGCGGCTTCCTGAAGCTCCTGCAGCATCTGCTGTACCAGCTGGTCCTGAGCTGTCATCCTTCACAGAGGCCAGCTTCCCTCTTCCCTCAGTATCATTTCAAGTAGATGGTGTCTCAGAACCCAGGTCTGGCCTCTGTCCACTGTGTTTGAAGAGGAGTGAGCCAAGTCTCTGGACAAGCAAAGAGAAGCAAGGGCCAAGGGATCTGATTTCATGCTGGTATCTTCACAGTATTTTCTACCACATGCTTGACTTTATCCCTCCTCCTATATCTGAGAAAGTATTGCCAGGCTGGGACCAGCCTAAAATTGTGTTACTTTAGCATTGCTATATGTTCCAATCCCATGGTATCTACCACTGGGAAGTGTCAACTGAACTTTAACAATACTGCTATCAAGGCACTGAACCATTGCTTAGTGGTCACCAGCCCCTCAGGGTCATGAGGTGCTTCTATGGACTTTTGATGTAATTAAGATCATATTTTAAGCATGGTTCATGATGCTGTGGTCTAAATGTCACAAAACTATTCAACCACAGCAATAAGTCACCATTTGAATTCAAGGTTATCACAAGCACTATTTCCAGCATCCTTGGCTTTCTTTAGCTTTCTTTTTGTCCCAACACAGTGTGTGCTGTGTCAAGGATAAGAAGAGAAGCACTCGCTTGAGAAACACCTTCATAGTCTTCTGTTCTGTGCCTTTTTAACGTTTCTTTCTCTCTTTTTGGGTATCCAGCAGCCTCTTAGGAAAACATAGATGTCACAAGGATGGAAAATGGTTCACTAAAAATCAACTTTTAATATAAGTTCATCAAAATGGAAATTTAATCACTAGAAACTTAGGAATGTTGGAAAAGTTGTCTTGTGAGGGTAGCTTTAGTATATCCAGAATACAATCCCAGGAAGGGAAGACTGAACTCCATACAGAAGGGAATTTGATCATTCACTATGGGGATTCTCGTCACAGAGAGGGTGAAGAGCCAGCTTCAAAGGACGACACAAAGTGCACAAAGATGGAGACATGGAGATGCACATAAGATACAGGAAGATGAGTAGAGACATAGAAACACCTTTCATGTTTAGTTTTTCTTTCATTTAATAAACATTTTTTTAAGCTACTATTTTATTCAAAGAAGGAGATATACATGAAAGAGGTAATTACAAAGGTGGTAGGATTTTCTAAACAGAGAGATAGGTGGCTCTCATGGCCCATCAGACACAAGTGACTGCCTAGCTTACAAACCAGAGCATGTATCATGGTCCCACATTTGCACATTCATTGCTTTCCATGTTATCCAATACCCCAGTGTTTCTGTAAAGTTCTTTTCTTTGGTGATCAAGGGCAAAGGAAATGGAAGAGGTCATTTAACTCCATCTGAGCAGAACCAGACGTCAGTCTTCAGGGAAATAATTTGCTTCTGCATGGTCCCTTGTGAAACCCTGACAATTTCACTCTTTCTTCAGCTTTTAAATATCTCTACCTATATTGAATCTATAACTAACAGTACTGTCACTATGGAGAATGGGTCTTACCTGGCCCAGACATCCCCCTCCTCTGGTATGTGGGGAAACTCATCCCTACTACCTGCTGTGAAACCTTTCTTTCCAGCCCAGGCTTTCTACGATCCTGAGCACAAACTTCACCTTTATCTTTCTCTCCCACATAATTGTACACACATGGCCTGACCTTTCTTAATTCTGTTTTGCACACATGAAGAATACACACAAAACTTTGCTCATGTGCATCTTCAATCTGAGCTTGTTTCGTCTGTAGCTTCTGATTTCACAGTATTGTTATATTGTTATTATTATTGATTAGCAGCTACTCATAAAGATTCACACTGGACTTCTTTCTCCGGACTACGAATTTATTTACTTCTTAATTTTAATTTTTATGTAACAAGTATGTATTAATATTTTGGATGCACTGTTGTCTTATATGTTTATTGTGCTTACTTGTAATTATTTGGGAATTAGCTCATAGTGAGACTCTGTGCTTCACTGATGAAATGTTCTCGAAAAGACAACTAGCTCTATACAAGGGATCAAAACAAATGCAGTGGTGCAGGGATGCCCAGTCCATATGAAAGCCTAGCCATGAATAGACTCAGTCTTATATTTGTTGGAATATGACAAAGAACTCAGAGTCATATCACAGGTACTATTAGTGGGATGAGAGTTTTGCATAAAAGGCAATTATCAATTGAGTACATACTAAGTGCTTTGCATTCTGCTTAGTGTTTTTACTTGTCTTGTTAAATTTCATCCTCATGAAAAATGTAGTGGTAGAAGAAATATTTGGACCTAGAAGTCAGAATTTTTTCTGATATTTGACCACTTATTTTCAAGTGTTTCTAAGAAACTTATGCCAGAAAACCTAAAGCTACATTTATGATTTATTAGTCCTGGACAGGAGAGATGAACAAAGAAACTCTCCAGTCTTAAATTTAATGGATTTGCACACTTACTAATTGCTGGATCCTGGGATCACCTCTGGGTATATGCAGCAATTAAAGAATAATTTCTCAAATTAAATTCCTCAAAGTCTGCCTCTTTCTTAATCTGAGACTTGTCTATTTGTCAAGTTTTTCTCTTCGTGTCTATACCCTGGTCATTACAGTGCCTTCCTTCATCAGTCTGATTTAGGCATTTGAGGAGTAAATCCCTATTGAGACACATGGGGACAAAGTGGAGGCAGATTAATACAGTTGAAGGCAATAATAAAAGAAATAGATTATCTATCTCAAAGTCCTGAGCCACTCTAGAGGTATCATCTATTCCCGTGGATATTCGGCATTATTCTTCCTAACATATGTCCTCCATAGGGAAGGAAGGGCAGATTTAGTTTTTTCCCTCTTCCAAGAATCTGCAGGAAGAGATTATTCAGAAGCTAAGACCTAAAGATTTTGGGGAGACTTTGGGATTCATTCCTATGTCCCATTACCACTTGACTAGCATATTACTTTCTCTGCCTTTAAACTGTGACCAAAAAGCTCTTTTTAAATTCACCCTACTTTCCAGCCCTGTTGCCTGTTCAGGACTTCCAGGATAAGACACAATGGATCCACTCAGTGACCTGTTAATCTGATTTCTTTTGCTCATTGGTCCCATAGGATTAACTTTGGAAACCTGAGTTTTGTTAAGGACTTGGTTCTAAGACTACCTCTTTAGATCATATCTGGAAGCCAGGCTGAAAATAGCACTTGTTTCAGAAAATCTTCCCTAAGGCCTATTTCTGCTTCCTCCCTCCTTCTTTTCTACCCAGCCTTGAGGATTTGGGATTTTGCAATGTGGTACCCTAAGGTCTTGTCCTTTACCTGATTTGATCATTAGCCTTGTCACTAGGAGGATAATTAATTTTAAGCATCATATCAGGTTTGGGATGAAAAAGTAGGAAAGGCGGTCTTTTTGCCCCAGCTTTTGGGAGAACTCCCAGGACCGTGTCTTTACATTGAGGCATATATGGATATGGGGCACAGTACAAGTTATTACATTTGATTGATGAGAATGAGGAAAGTTTCTCTTACCTTACTCCTTTTTTTCCTACTCTTGAGATGTTCAGCCTTGGTCATAATGACCCGAAAGCTCTGTTCCATTTCATGGACTAAGTGCTATCAAAGAGAAACTGAACTTCCCATTTGTTTATTTCTCATGACCTCTTTCTCTGAGCTTTCCATCACACCTCTGAAAGATAAGGCAGGGCAGGAAGGAAAGGGTGAAAATTTTAGGTGGTGTCAGTCAAATGTACTCATTTGCAGACATTGTAACATGTTGTTATACTAATCCCTTTTATATATTAGTCTTGTACAGCAGCCCAAGGATCACTGGGCCTAGAGGAAAAGTCAAGAAGAAAAAAATTTTATGTGGCTTAGAACTCTCTCAAGTCTTTACAAAGAGCATGAGGAAGGGTTGAGCTCTAATTTAAAGTTTGTACCTTATACTTGTGAGGGTAATAGATGAGAAGATGGGATGAGATGACAGTCTAGGATTTCCAAATCTTAGAAAACATTATAAGGTACAATAATAGAGACACTCAGAGGACTTGCATATTCAGAGACATAAGGAGAAAAAAGTTCATTCATTTTAATCAAAAATTAAATTTTATTAAAGGTCAATTATGTGGCTGGTTCTGTAATACAGTATGGGTTAAGGCCTATATGATCCTTCCCCTCCTGGGTTACAGTCTAGAAGGTATAAAAGAAGAAATACAAGTAACACACATAACAAGCAGACATATACCCAAGTTGAATGGAAAAAAAAGTACTTTGGGTTGATCAGATATAAATCATTTACTAGTCTGGAAACTACTCAACAGATCTGGTATAGTGTCTATATTCTCCACATTATTGATAAATATTCCAAGAGGTCTGGAAAATTCTCCCCTTTCTGTGATCAAGCAGCAGCACAGTTTACTTTAAGTGTCAAAACATCAGAGACCAATGACAGTGGACATCCATATAAAAGGCAGTGACTGTTGTTGAGTGGCCCCTTGTGTAATCCTAACATTTTTTATCTTAATCCCATAGCAATATCTTTCTTAATTCATTCAGTGGAGAGTTTGTCATTTGAAACATAAATACTGGCTCTTCAGAAGACCATAGGACCATACCACATCCAACCTCCCCCCTGTCCCCCAGTTCCTAGGTTGTGATCCAAACCAACTTTGATAAATATTTGAAGCCAGAAAAGACCATTTTCTTTTGTAACCATAAGCATTGCCTACATCCTCTCCCTTTCTCTCTACACTCTCACAAAAATGACCTTCCTTTCTCAACTTGCACATAACAGGAATACACCAAAGGCTTATCTATGATGTAATTCCAAATTGGAACTCAGATGCCTCTTTACTATTTGAAAATACATATCTCTCTTCAGCAGTATCTGTTGTAACTAATTAAGACAATAGTCACTAGTTATTAATTATTATTATCAAATTACTATTTATTAAAATATTTTATTGAACAGACTTTTCATAGATATATTTTCCCTATTCTTACCATCTTGAATTGAAGATGTTGTTTAACTGAACACCATTTTCTAGAAACAGCAACCAGCTCCTTACACGTGAGGAAGCCGGATACATGTCTGAAGTCAAGAGTATGATATTGCTGGGTATATAACGGTCTGTACATGTGAGTTGCCCAGAGAAAACAGTAAGCATCAGTTAGGTATTTGAGATATGTGCTTAGTATTGTATATACATTGTGCCATATGTGACACAACAATAAATAGGTAGGGCAAGATGGTGTTCTAAGTGGCAGAATGATTGGTTTCCATTGAAATGCTTTCCCTAGTAGCTCCTCCCAACAAAGCTGTCTGCTGGCCAGGTTCCCTGAGCTACTACTCCTCAGAGAGTAGTGAGTCAAAATTATGCTCTAGAATGAGGCAGAGAGAATAAGTGAAGTATGCCACTCTGAATCTGCTTGGTTTTAATGCTATAGATTACAGGGTTCATAAATGGGGGAAAAAGGAAATAGATATAGCTCATTGTAATGTGAACTACTTGAGGAGCATGTTTTCCAAACCTATGAATAAATGTTAGACCAACTACAGTTATATAGAAGACCAAGATACAGCAGATATGGGAAACACAAGTATTGAGTGCTTTGGCTCTCTTTTCACCAGAAGCAATGCCCATGACAGTCTTGAGAATCAAAATGTAGGAGAAAATGATGGTGAGAAAGTCCAACAAGACCATTGCAAACACAACCATAACTGGGTAGAGACGATTGAAGGTGATGTCAGCACAGGCTAGTTTGATGACATCTTGGTGTAAACAGAAAGCATGGGATAATACATGGGTTCTACAATAAGGAAACCAGTGCAACCGAATAATTATTGGCATAATTGATAGCCCAGCCCTTGTCAATACTCCCACCCCAATCTTCATTACTCGGATGTTGGTAAGGATGGAGGTATATCTCAAGGGATTGCGGATGGCAATGAAACGATCATAGGCCATGGCAAGCAAAACACCTGACTCCAAGATAGAAAGAGTATGAATAAAGTAGGCTTGTGAGAAGCAGGCCCCATGGCCAATTTCTCTGTGATTAAACCAGAGAACCCCCAGCACAGTGGGCATTGTGGTCAGAGTCACCCCAAGGTCTGTGGCTGCCAGCATAGCTAAGAAATAGTACATGGGCTCATGGAGGTTATGTTCTTCTCTGATAAGAAAGAGAAGGGTACCATTGCCAAGAAGTATAGAGATATAAAATAAAAATAGCGGGATGGAGATCCAGTGATGTGCCTTCTCCATGCCTGGGAAGCCAGTCAGAAGGAAGGGGGAAGCAGTGGAGTTGAGCCACATTGTGGACCTTGCAAAGAGGAAAATGGTCCCTCCAGGTAATGCAATAGAAGCTCTAGATCCTTAGAAGTTTCTCCTTGAGTGTGCTACCTGTTCATAAGATATCCATCTGTCTTGATTTCCAGCAATAGCAAACACGGTAATTCAATGATTCCTTGGAGATTCCTATATATAGGAGAATAGAATTTATGAAGAACAATTATACATACTAGTCTGGATTTACTATATGTAAAATTATTTGACAATACATTGTGGATATCACAGTGAGACCTTTTTGATAACTGTGGGGGCTTAAAGCTGTATGTGCCCCAGAAAGACATGTTCATAAATTTAATCCATTCTTGTGGGTATACACCAATTGTAAATAGGACTTTTGGGTAAGACTACTTCAACTAAGGTGTGACTCACATAATTTATGATGGGACTTAATCCACTTACTGGCAGCCTTTATAAATGGAATGAATACAGAGGAAGAGAGAGAAAAGCCGTGGAAGCAAGAAGCTGAAATCAACGAAACCTGGAAGAGAAGCGAGAGACCAGCGAGATCCTTGCCACCATGTGTCCTGCCATGTGGCAGAGGAGCCAAGGATCACAAGCAGCTGATCTTTGGGAAGAAAGTATCCCCTTGATGATGCCTTGATTGGACATTTTCTCACCCTCAAAACTAAACCAATAAATTCCCATTGTTTAAGCCAACTGATTTCATGGTATCTGTTCTAAGCAGCATAGGAAATCTAAACAATGACCTTATAGACCTTATAACCCAGAAAATGAAGACAAAATGACAGAAGGAATGTACTAGTGCTATAATAGAACTGGTACTTCCAGGTTTTATTTTTTTCATAATGCTCCTTATTTTGACTGCTGGTATTGAAGGTATATGTAAAGGTTTCCCAAATTATGTGAGGACTAAATAATCAGTAGAAAATTGGTTCTTAGCAGTGTTGGAAATTCAGGTATGAAAATCCTAAGGCTAAATCAATCAATCAATCAATCAATCAATCGCTGATTTGAACAATGACTGATATTAAATTATGCTGTGAGAAAAGTCTATTGCTGAGGTTCTGTGGATTTTGGGGAAGGGCTTCAAAAATGACTTAAGAGTTACTTACATGTGTTTGTCTCCAAAACACATAAACCTCTAAATTGATGTTGCCCAGCATTGTAATAATCTAGTTATTAATGTTCTGTGTTCAAAAAACTTCTAATTTTTCATAATATAGATTTAAAATGGACAAAAAGATGGATTTTATCATAAGCATTTGTGGACACTATTTTTTAACAGCAACAAACTACTGTTGGCATATCAGCTAGTTGGTGATGCAGAGATAGAAATTCGTTATTGAGGCCAGCTCCAGAAAAACATGTTTTAAAGTATATGGAGTCTGATGTGATTTACCAACAGTGAAAAGGTTTCTTAGAATTTGAAGGTATCATCTGGGGCAAGAAGCAGACCTCTGGGAGTCAGTAAAGTACATGTTGATGTAACCGGATTTTGTCTAGGTTCTTGACTAACCTACAAGAAATGAATTTCAAGAGCATGTAGCATTAGTTAGGCCAGTAATTTGTTAAGGGAGGGAGGAGAAATGGGAGAAAATAACAGATCATAGGTCTCCGAGAGAGGAAGGAGCTGAAGAGTGATAAAGAGAGCAGATTTATAGAATACAATTTCCCATTATAGATTATAAAGGCCCAGGTTTTACTTGTGTATTGATCCAGGCGGGGGCAAAGTAGGCCCGAATAAGGCATGAACAGGAACCTGGACAGGGCAAAGGCAAGAGAGAGAGAGTTCAGCCTTTGCGCTTGCTTCTTAAACCATTAATTATTCTGCCTCTTTGCTAATGGCATGGAAGGAGTCCCAGTTGTTTGTTGTTTTGATTGATTACCATACCTATCAATCCCCCAATTGGGCCCAATGATAAAGCCCCTGGAGAATATCTAGGGCTTCTCCTGGCTTCCAGACGAAACCTCATCCTGAATGGCAAAATCTTGCGAGGGTTTTCCAGCAGCCATCTTAGGGATACCGATGTCCACATGGACTTCTTGCCAGGTTCCAGATATGTCTTTTGATTCCCTATCTAGCCTGCTTCATTGGTGGCATCATCCACAGATAAATGGGGTCATCTATTATGGTTGAGATGGACTTAGTTTTCTCACATGCTTTGAAAAGAACATTTTGGTGTGAATTTAATGCATGACTCCCAGGACCCCTTTTGCCTATAAAAATTGCCCTCAAGATCTCTGGACTTTCATGTTCGAAAGAATTTGAATTTCCAGCACTGCTCTTTTCTAACAGTAATGATCTTGAGAAAGTCATTTAATCTTGAAATTTGGTTTCATCACTTGTATATGGTCCTAGTGATTCCTGCCTTGCCCAGTTAGACACTTCACACAGGATGTAAAGATGGAATGGAATGGCCAAGGAGAAAGTGCTTTATAAGGAGTAATTATTCTTCATTTTTGAGGTTTTGTTACTGTTACTCAGAAAATCTTCCTCATGCTCTAGGATTATTCATTCTGCAGTGTGTCAAAAGATCCAATTTGCTTAAGAATCCTGGGCAACAGACATATTATAATGGAGATTTGAGGAGGTTGAGGTTAACTATAACTGTAAGTACTGGACTAGCGTTCATCTGAGAACTTGATAAAAAGTGAATTATCTGGGTGGCAAAGGAAAGGAAAGAAGAGCATTGACCTTGCGTGGGGATCTTTTAAACAGCTGAAGATGACAAGAAATCTGAAGTGCTGGGGTGGGACTGAAAGAAAAACATCTCTGTCCTCACAGGGGTGTAAAAAGGAGGAATAGCTGACTCCTGCCTGTCAGTGAAAAACTCATAGTTTACGTAGGATTAAATTAAAGCAGAGTGGGAGGGGACAGAGAAAGGAAGATAAAGTTGAGAAGCAAATGTAAAGAACAAAGAATCCTTGAATTTTCATCATTTGTCAAGAACTTCACTGAAATGTTCCCTGTGCCTCATTTTTTTGTAAAACTCTTACAATAGCCCATTTCCCCCATTGTATAGATTCAGACTGGTTTCATGCCCAAGGCAATACATTAAACAATTGATAGGGTCCTTTTTCTCCTCTATTGACTAGGACGACTTCAGGCTTGGGTGGCCTCAGTATAGTATTTAAGAGCACAGCTGGGCTGGCTGTCTTTCTTTGTTCTTTTCATACTGAAAAACTAGTGTGTGTACTTGGTTTTCTTAGAGCTATATTTATGGAACCTGAGATTAATTGTGAGGTCTGAGAGGGGTTAAAAATCCAAGACTATTTTTTCATGCCCAGAAGCCACACATCCTCTCTCAGAGTCTCTATTTAAGAGTGGACTTGGGTTATTCATGAGGAGTTGATTCCCAAAGTCTCAAAATCTGCCACATAAATTCAGAACTCCATGCACATTTCCAAAAAGAGATCCCACTCAGGACTGAGCTTTTCACATGTTCTCTCAACTTCCCTTGGGCTCTTTTCTCTCACTTTTCCTGAAACTCCATCTATCTCAAATACAATTCCTCCCTCCAATATTTTATCCCCTGTAAAATTTTGTCCTTTCCACTCCTTTCTGGACAGTTCAAATTTCTAATCCACTCTGATGTTTATCTATATGACTTCACATGGATCCACTCTTAATACTTGTTTCTCAGCAAAATGTCTAGCATATAATTTATATTCTTTTTCAGAGTCATTAACCAATTGACTTACATACACAAATGGACTTTGTGACCCTCTTACATCCCTGCATTTCTGAGTAGGTTTGAAAATCATCAAAACACCCATATTGACTGATACATTTTACACAATATTCAATTCACTCTGAATAAATAACTGAGTATTTCAAGTACCTGCAAATGTCCCCATGGTCCTTACATGGTTATGGAAAGAGAAATTCTACCCTATTTTCAATTCAGGGTGTGTTTGATAGGTGCTGGAGATACACATATATGCAAATTACTACCTTGATCTAGAGAGGCATGCACAGCCTAGGCTCTCTCCTTAATTTTGGCATGATTTACCAGCTCACATTGTTAGATAGTGACCGTTCCCCGGAAAATATTTGAAACACTGATCACTACAGCATTACCCCTCCTCAAGCTTTTGGAAGAGTTTCTATCCTGAGAGCTTATCTGAACTTTTCTTGGTAGAGAGGACATGTGAGAAATCACAATGTTGATTTGAGACCCGAAGGGCTGAGAGGAAGAAGTGGAGAACATAGTTTATCCCTGATTCTGCGCTCATTCTCCAGTTAGCTCCCATAATTCTTCTTTGTCTCATGTTTCCCAGAATCTATCCTTGACCTTATTTTAAACTTCTGGGGAGGTAATATTTAAAGAATCTAAGGTTTAACAATGCCAGGGAGTCTTTAGGACCCAGGTGTACTCTCCATCTACTCATGATAGATAATACTGCTGCTTTTCTGTGTGAGAAACCAGCTCTCTGCTCCTGGTCCTGCCCTGCTTTGCTGTGGAGGCTGCCGAAAGACCTCAGAGGGAAGATCCATCAGATACCCTCACTGACCTGAATTTTGGTTCTCTCCCATTCTTCAGTATCATACTGATGAATCTGAAATCATCAGCCTTGTCAAGGATCTGGTGATAACACCATCTTTTCAGAATATGTACAAGTTTTTATTTTAGAAGCTTTCCCCACCCCAGGGTCCATTCCTGGTTTAGGGCATTCAGAAGACGCCTTCATTGCTCTTTTCTCCCCCAGCCCTTCTTTCTCTCCACAGCCCTGGGAACTGGGGCTTTGAACAGCAGTCCCCAAGGTCTCTGTCTGTGTCCTATCTTATACTTGAGCTCTGTTGCCAGGAGTGTTATTAGTTATTTACATCTCTCATAGGAATTAAAAGAAGAGCCATCAGGGACCTGGACTAAACCAAAATTGTTGGGAGAGTACTTTTTCCCAGCTATCCATGAGAAGTTCCTATCCCTGTCCCTAAAATGAAGAATGTGTACAAATTGAAGCAGAACAGGGCATCACTTTTGGTGAAACAAAAGAGTCACGACCCCCTAACCCCATCCTCTTTTTCCTCATCCTGATGTCTTGGTTATGATAATAGAAAACATGTGATTATTAAAAGAAATTTCTCCACCTCAGCAACTATGAAGTTTCTAATACACTTTCATAGGAATAATTGAGCTGGCTGTCCATTAATCTTCCATCAATAACTTGTTAGCTTCTGAAGCTTAAGGCATTAACCAGAACTTCTTAGTTCCAGTTACAGGAATAAGACCAAACATCCGGTTGTAAAACCAGACCAGATGGCATCGGGGGCACCCTGTGGCTCAGTAAATCAGCGACTTCCCCCTTAAGGACTGAAGGCCAGGCATGCCTTGTCATCAGCAGAAAAGGCAGTTATGGAAGCCCTGAACTTAGGAGTCTGCACATCAAGATCTAACTCTGAGCTGTGACTGATTAGCCACTGAAACCAGGATAGCAAGGATAAGGCTGACATGCTGAGGGAAAACAAAGTTAAGGAGTGTATCTAGTTCCTCTTTACAAAACCCTTTAAGAAATCCTGCATCTCTGCTCATCTGGCAAAATGTGCCATGCAACCTTCACTTGTTTTTTTTCTTGTTTTTTTCCTTGGCTTTTTTTTTTTTTTTTCTTTTCCTGAATATAAAAACCCAACTCATATTCTCATGAGGAACTAGTTTTGGGAAGATTCCCCCAGTTCCTTGCTGCACACTCACAATAAATCACTTTCTCCTTTGTAGTGCTGGTTCCAACAGGCCCTTATTTTGGACATTGGCTCAAGCTATTGAGAGCCTCTCTCACACATGAGAGGTACCAGGTTCGGTTCCCAGTGCCTCTTAAAGAGAAGACAAGCAGACATAGAGAGCACAGAGCAAATGGACAAAGAGAGCAAACAGTGAGCACAAAGAATGGGGGGGAACAAATAAATCAAATAAATCTTTATAAAAATCAATCTATAAAAAATAAATAAAGCCTAGAAAATTAAGTTCAAAGTGTGGATTTAAGTAACACACTGAAATCTACTAAAAGAGCAAATGAAAATTATGAAAATAAATATAAATGAACATTTTTAAGAAAAAAATTGAAGTCTCAACAAATAGTTTGAAACATATCTGATGCAATTGAAAGATGTATTAAGGTATTGGAAAAATAATTGAGAATATATCCAAAATGTAGAGAAGGAAAAAGATAAAACATTAATTTTTTAAAAAATTAAAAGATATATATGTCTAATAAACATGTAATCGTAGTCCCAGTAAGAGAGTATATAGGGGCAAAATCAGTATTTGAAGATATAATAGCCTGTACCTTTACCACAGCTGATATAAAACGCAAGCCATAGATTCACACAGTACAAAAAACTCTCAAAACGGTAAATACAAAGATAACAACCCTTAGTCACTTCATAATCTCAGTACTGAAAAGTAAAAAATAGAGAACATGTTAAATGTAATCAGAGATAAAAGCATTGCTATCAAATTCGATAAAAAAAAAACTCAACTAAAATAATGGAAACAATAAGACAATAGAATGGTATCATCAAAGTCCTTAAAGAAAATCAATGTCAATGCATAATCCTATACACAATCAGAATATAATTAAAAAACAGAGGTGAATTAAACTGAGAGAATCTATCACAACGATAATATAAACCGTGATCTTTTGGTAGAGTGTGAGGCTGTAGAGAGCAGTAAAGAACAATACTTCAGTAAATGTAAAACTTACAGACAGTATGAAGAAATATAATGGGTATATTTAAATTATATATAGAAATAAAATACACATCTCCAGAAGGACTAAAAGTTGGAGGAGGTAAACAGTTAAATTTTTCTTCAG
Organism: Tolypeutes matacus; assembly: GCA_026826555.1. Lineage (NCBI taxonomy): Eukaryota > Metazoa > Chordata > Mammalia > Cingulata > Chlamyphoridae > Tolypeutes > Tolypeutes matacus. Next base: position 20,409 of record JAKSZT010049279.1, on the reverse strand, counting down.
TCCTCGAATTGTCCAGGTAGAAGTGAAAAACTAACATAAATTAGACTTGATAAGTCAAAGATGCATATTATCTAAATGATAACTACTAGAAGAATAGTAAAATAATAAGCAAAATCTTATATAAAGGAAAAATGGAATGATAAAACATAGTAAATAATCTAAAATAAAACAAAAATGAGAGAAGACTGGGATAAATTTGATAAAAATAGTAAGATGTTAAATTTAAACCCATTTATGTCACTAAATGCATTAAAAATAAATGAATTTAATACTCTAACTAAAGAGAAATATTATCATACACAATTAAAAATATATGAGCTTCTTTTAAAACATATCTTAGATATAAGGACACAAAAACATATAAAGTGCAAAGATTAAAAATATATTCCAGGGGAGCTGGTGTGGCTCAGTTGCTGAGCACCTGCTTCGCTTGTACTAAGTCCCAGGTTCAATTCCCGGTACCTCCTAAAAAAAAAAAAAAGATTCCATGCATCACTAACCAAAAGAAAACTGGAATAGCTATATCAGTATCAGATGAATTAAGCTCCAAGGCAGAGGCATATAGAGGAACATTTCATAATAAAGTTAATTTCCAAGTTATAGAATGCATTTCTAAATTTGCATGTACCTAATTACATAGCCAAAAAATACAAAAGGAAAAAATTGCCAGAGCTATAAAAATAAGTAGACAAACCCCTAACATAAAAAGTGAAAGATTTTATTACACTTTCTTAATAACTGACATAACAAGCATGCCAAAAACAAAAATCAGGGAGCAGATGTGGCTCAAGTGGTTGGGCAACAGGGTCCAGGGTTCAGTTCCTGGTGCCTCTTAAAGAAGACAAACAAAGAGGAGACAACAAGGAGACAACAAGCAAAAACAAGGAGCAGAAAACGAGCAAGATGACAAGCAAAACAACAAGCAGACAATGAGCAAAAACAGAAAACGAGCAGGAAGCAGATGTGGCTCCAGTGGTTGTGCTCCCCCCATGGGAGGTCCCGTATTATGGTTTCCAGTGCCTCCTAAAGAGAAAATAAACAGACAAGAAGCAGACAATGAGCAAAAACAACGAGCAGACAGATAAGCAAGCCATCTTGGGGGGTGAGAATCAATAGGATTTAAAATATATAAAAAGCATGACTAAAAACCTTGATCAAGTTAACAACTAAAGAACATAAGCCAACAATTGCATACTATGCATTCTCTCCAGTACATATGGAACACCCACTAAAATCAAACACTGGGTCTTAGTAATATTTCTTGATCTGGGTTGAGGACACAGAATGTATTCATTTTGTTGTAGTTGTTGGTTATACACATATAAGGTGTGCACATATATCTATGAATATTATATCCCATTAAAAATGTGTAATAAAAAAACTAACTGCATTCCAGCCTTGTCAGAGAGTGAAATAAGCATGGCTGTGTGGTGGTGAGAGGTGAATATCCACATCTAATTTAGCCTCACAGGGATTTTCACCCAACCTTTGTTTTCAGCTCCACATACCATCATAGTGCCTTCCTGAGTCCCAGAGGTCTCAAATTCATGAACCTTTCTGAGTTAGTAGAATTATACTTGGTGTCTTATGCACTTGTCCTTCTGTAGTAGTTTAAGTTCCATCTCTCTTTGTTCTGCAATATCAGTCCATATTCATTCCATTTTTCTTTTTTTAAAAAAATTCTTACCTGCTATTGTTTTCTCACACATTTTAATTTCCCCCTGTGTTTATAGTTGTATTATTATTACTAATGTAGATAAATACAAGTGTTCAATCCACCAGATTTCCATATTTGATTTCCATATTTTGCTCCTTTTCTGTAATCTGTCACATTTCATCTTTGCAAATCATTTTCCTTGTTTGTCTTGTAGATATAAATTGTACTTCTATTCTTATGGATAAAAATTTAACATGTAGAGTTTACAAAGCTCAGTTATTCACAATAATGTCTTTTATCCTCTCCATATGAAGAAATTGGCATGCTTTAGTTTTAATATTTACTTCCTTTTTTTCTATTGTTGATATGACATTTTAATGTAAATTTTATTGACAAATTTAGACATTCATATGGTTCATATTTCAAATTATCTCAATACATGTATAGTAAAAATATTCATTTGAGTGTACTTCAAATATTCTTGTTTCCCTTCTCAAAAGAAATAAATATTTTCTTTTAGGACATAATATGCATAAACAAGAAATCATTTGCACAAATGCCTTTCCCAGTGAAAAATGTACACTCTTCTCTATTTCAATTTTAATATGCACATATATCTTTGAGAACACTCATAACTAGTACATGAAAAATATCAGCACTTAGGGTGGTGTTGGATTCATAGAATACATTTGGTAGCATTGCTTCCGGTTCAATTTTTGGAAGAGCTTGAGCAAGATTGGTATTAGATCAGCTTTGAATGATTGGTAAAATTCACCTGTGAAGCCATCTGGTCCCAGGCTTTTCATCTTTGGGATGTTTTTGATGATTGTTTCAATCTCTTCACTTATGATTGGTTTGTTGAGTTCTTCTATTTCTTCTAGTGTCAGTGTATGTGGTTTGTGTGTTTCTACGAATCTGTCCATTTCCTCTATATTGTCTAGGTTTTTTTGCATACAGTTGTTCATAGTATCATCTTATGATCTCTCTTATTTCCGTAGGGTCAGTGATAATGAGTGAAAGTTCTTGTGGCTCCACATTCCCACCAGCATTTAGTGTTGTCAGTGATTTGGAATTTAGCCATTCTAACAGGTGTGCAGTTGTACATCATTGTTCTTTTAATTCGCAATTCCCTGTGATCTTTGAGCACATTTTCATATGTTTATTTGCCATCTATATAGCTTCTTTGGTGAGATTAGCATATGAGATTTTAACTGCAACTTCCCAAATGTAATCTAAAATTTCTTAAAAATCTGAGAATATTTAATTTATAACATGTTATTTTTGCAATTTTTTCATTTATAAGTGTATATATTTTTCATTTATAAGTGTTACGGTTAGGCTAATGTGCCAGCTCGGCCTGGTAATTGTGTCCAGTTGTTTGGTCAAGCAAACACTGGGCTAATTGAAATACAAGGACATTTATGGACTTTGGTCATCAGTGATTTTATTGCATAGATGACTGATCACATCTACAATCAACCAAGGAAATTGTCATCAACAATGAATAACATTTTATACAATCAGTTGAATGCCTTAAAAGGGAAAGTGATTTCAGCATTCAGAGAAAAATTTCCAGCTTGACTTCAGACAGCCAAGATCTCCTGGGAACTCATCAAGCACCTTCATCACAGCCCCTGGTTTGCAGCCTGCCTGTGGAATTTGGTCTTCTCCTCCCTGATGGTCACGTGAGATAATTTTATAAAATCTCATATTTTCTACAGATATCTCTAGTTGATTCTGTTTCCCTAGGGAATCCTGACTAATACAATAAGTTTAATATCATTACCTCAATTAGGAAAGTAAAATTTGTGTCTTTTATAATGCTAAACTTTAGTGGAATATTCACCCAAGAAATGTTGAATGAATCTACATAAAAAAAGGATGTTCAAGATAATTTTTGTTCTGAATGTGACTTTAATAGTAAACCTACTGATGATGTTGGAAATGGTTTTGAAGAAATGAAGACCAAACAAGTTTGTACTCTCTTCACTCAGAATTTTGATTCCTCATATCTTGAATTCCATTTTTTTTTCTTTCTTTTTTTTTTTTTTTGAGGTACCAGGGGCCTAGGAGTGAACCCAGGACCTCACATGTGGGAAACCGGCACTCAACCACTGAGCCACTTCAGCTTTCCTGAATTGGTTTTTTCATTTGTCTTGCTTGTTGTTTGTTTTAGTTTTTGTTTTTTTTCAGGAGGCACCAGGAACAGAACCTGGGACCTCCCATGTGAGAGGTGGGAGTTCAATCACTTGAGCCACAACTGCTTTCTTGAATTCCATTTTGCAGCCATAATTGATTGTGAAGTGCTGAAACTAGATTGTGTTATTTGCAGAGATGTATTGATTAAGGAAGCAAAGACATTTTATGTCTTTTTAATATAATAAAAGAAATGATATTTGTATTTTTATGTCTCTATTTTTCTTGTAATTTTTTTTTCAAAAATATCAATCCAGCATTTTGAGAAATTTGTTAAAAAACGGGTTCTTTATTATAGATAATTTAAGATGAGCTGATCTAAAGACTTTCTCTTCATATATCTGCATTTTTTAGCTAGTGTGATTGTTCTGTGGACCCCACCTACCCACCTACCATCTACTTACACTTGAATGTGTCCTCCAAAGTTAAAACTTGGAAAAAAGAGTCTGAAGTTACCACCAAAGAGATAATAGTTAAACCCATAGAAATAAACAGACTCTTCTGGAAGGAAGGGTAGAAAAATAATGACAGATCATGGGGCCAAGGATAGGGGATGGGAGGAGGATAAGGAAACAGTACAGAAGATGGTCCTCTCCTTTACCATTTTTTCCAGGCCATTTGGCTTTCATGGGAGCCATTCCTGCATGTCATGGAGTAAACATGGGTTTCAGTCCCTAGTAGGATGAAGGGAGTATGTACTTTTAAATTATCTCCGCTCGGACATGATTGTTTATCATTCCTTCAGTAATCTTTCAGATCATCAGCTCTTGGCCAATCCATGTTCTTAGCAAAGTGGAAATAACCAGAAGAAAAGAAAAGAAGAGGTCATCTCATGATATCTGTGAGTGTTTTTATCAAATGGCACAGAAAGTAGAATCCTCAGTAAATGGATGTGGCTTAATTTAAGTCAGTTACATTTCACATAAAAAAGAAAAAACAGACTCTCTATCCTAAATTATTTTTCCCTTCTGGATTCAGTTTTCATGAGAATGAGGCAATATTCAATGGGAATATCACTGATTTGGGAGTTTGCAGATATTTTTTCCAATTCCCCTTTTGTAGCATTCTTGCTGACTGCTTGGACTAATCATTTTCATTGTCTGGCTCCAGTTTCCTCAACCCAGAAGGAGGTTTTGGTAAGAGGAGACCATAGAATCTGACCCTGATCCCATACTACCCTCATTCGCTACCTTTTCCCAGGCTCACTTGACTCACTTTGCTCTAACCATGCAACCCTTGTTTCTGTCCTCAATTCATGTCCAACTGATTCAAGCCCCGGGATCTTTCCTTTGTGCCATTGTCCTCTTGCACAGCTGTGTTCGATCACATAATTCAGTTTCATTTTTTCATTGGTTTTATCACTATTTTAATTAATTAATTAATTGTTTTCTTACTTCTTATCAGTCACTCTCCCTCGAATATAAGCTCCTTGTAAACAATCTACTATCATAAATTTTTACAATAACATTTGATATATAGCAGGTACTAAATAGTTCCTAAATGAATCAATGATTTTCAAAACATATTTATTGTTGAAAACTATTTTACAAATAAAATCTTCATTGGACACTTGGTACATGAAGTAGATAATGGCTGATTTGCTGTAGTGTAGAAAAGAGAAAACAACAAGAAATTTCATATACATACATCTTGTGGTACACCTCTAGACAACTTTGGAAGCCTGGTTCCTTACCATAGGGTTAAAAACTCACTAGACTAGACTAACTCTAAATTCATAATATTTTAAGATTATGCTTCTAGGACCCTTCAGTGTTCACAACTGATTATATTTTCTCAATCCCAATGTTTATGAAACTTGGATACTTCTAACCAAAGTGTTACCCTATTGCAGTGTGCCCCCCTTTGACCCCTACCACCACTGCCAGAACGTGTCTAGTAATGGATTCTGTCTCACAATCAAGTAAATAAAGTCAAGTAAATATAGTCTGTAGATAAGAGTTTCCCATGTGTCCCAGACCAATGGGATGAAATTTTTACTTTAGTATCCAAATAAACTGACTTGAGGTCACACCTATGAGCTATGGGAAATATAGCCCTTTTCCCAGTTTCAAACTATTTTCAGGGCTTATGATCTCCTGAATATTACTTCTGCAGCTCACTTCCCTAACGTGGCTTGGAGCCTAGCAGCTGCCCTCCTCTCACAGTCTTGGGGCAAAAACCTGGGCCTAGATCAATATTCTACTTCTTTCATTCCCATTGTAGCACTAAGATTAAAACTGCTTAGTGCAGACTTGTGTTTAAGGTTTTTTGGGGTGATTGAGACATTTAAAGAGAATTGCAGTGAAGGAAAAATGGACAATAATTAGAATTGAATACTATGATAAATGTCTTAATTATCCATCTCTTAACCACCTAATGAGAAATTTCTCACTGAATTGTTTATTTTTAGCCTCTCCTCTTCAGTATATTTCTGTCTGAAATCAGTCATTTTATTCTCTCATCTTGGCTGTAAATCTCCAATTTCCAAATTCCTATTGCATTTTCCATTTGGAATAATTCGGCTTTCTGCTTCAACCTCTTCTTTCTTATTTTATGTCTTGTACAATTCAATATTCTACAAGCAAAGAAGTGAAGAAGTCATGAGGGATTTTTTTTTTTTATCCTTAAAACCATCTCACATAGATTATACCACTTTCCTGGTACACAAAAGCATCTACAGGCAGTTCTTGCTTTAAATAATATTTGATTGTTTAAATTTTTGCCACATTTATATACACTTTGACCTTATTCCACCCTTTCCATTGCCCAGTGGACAATCAACCTGCATCCTTGGTAGAAAACAAAAGTATGAAATTGTCCCTGATCTGCTTGGTCTTTACCCCATAGATAATGGGGTTGAAAGCAGGTGGGATAACAATGTAAAGGTTGGCAAACATGATATGGAAAGTGTGGGAGACATTGTGCCCAAAGCGATGGGCAAGGATGGAGAAAAAGGCTGGTGTATAAAACAGGAGGATGACATAGACGTGGGAACCACAGGTGCCAAGGGCTTTCTGGCGGGCTTCTAGAGAAGGGAAATGAAAGACAGCACAAAGGATGAAGATGTAGGAAATGGCAATGAGAATGACATCTGATATGACTGTCATGAAGGGAACACAAAAGCCATACCAGACGTTGATGGAGATATCAGCACAGGCAAGTCGGGCAACTCCTATGTGCTCACAGTACGTGTGAGGGATGATGTGTGTCCTGCAGAAAGGTAGGTGTCTTAGCAGGAATACAACTGGCAGTGATGCAGAAGCTTTGGAAGGAGATGGCCACAACCATCTTGAGGACAGTTTTGGGTGTCAAGATGGTTGTATATCTCAAGGGAGAACAAATTTCCACATAGTGATCAAATGCCATGGACATCAGAATGGCTAAATCTAAAACAAAACTGTAACAGAGGAAGACAATTGTGTAAGGCACCCTGGGAAGGTGATTTCTTGAGCCCCAAGCAAAAGATACTCAGTGTTTTAGGCACACAATCTGTGGACAAGATGAGGTCAGTCATGGCCAGCATGGAGAGAAAGAAGAACATGGGTTCGTGAAGGCTGCACTCCACTGTGATGAGGTAGAGAAAGATGCAGTTTCCCACAACAGCCACAATGTAGATGGCACAGAAGGGAATTCCAATCCATACATGGAATTGCTCCAAGCCTGGGATCCCCACCGGAATGAAAGGACCTGAGTTGGAACTGCTCAGGTTGATCATTGCAAACTGGAAAGGCACAAGGTCCAGACCTTGAGGACAGAGAGTGATATACGGTAGTTAGGATCATGTGATGACCATCTCATTTCCAACCACTCAACATTATTGACACCTAAGATAGGGTTTCAGTATAATTAGTTAATGTCCTATGCATTTGAGAGTGAATAAAGGTTGAGGTTAGTAATGATGGCAGGCAACATGTATAAACCAGGATTGTTCAAGACACAGTGGCTATGTGGTCTTTCTAACTAAAGGGAAGTTCTTCTCTGTTTTGACCAACCCCACTGGTCTTCACAACTGCAGGAAGCCTTCCAGACTGGCTACCATCACCCTTTCCATTATGCACTCACAGTGATACAAGTTAACTGATTACAGGACATACTTTTACATAGGTTGATAGATTATAATTTACATGTTTTATGATCATCACTGTTTAACAGCTGCTTGCTCTGTTACTGTGGAATATCCATCTCTGCCTCAGGGCAACTACTTATTCCTTTCAAGGCTACTTGATGACTGTGGCTTTAGAATTGTGAGCTCAATACCCCTTTATTACCTTCCAAAATTGAATTCATTTCAACAAACACTATATGAATTCCAAGAAACATACTCTTTTGTATACCTACAAATTGAATATGTACAATTTAGACCCTGATCCATGCTTACATTCTTTAATGAATTTTATTCTCATATATATTACCCACACATAACCTTACACAAAAGTAAACTCACCACTCCTCTTTCTCTCTCTCTCTCTCTCTCTCTCTCACACACACACACACACACACACACATACAACAGCTGCAGAAGACAGAGGCCACCAGGAGGACATAAAAGGTTTCATGACTGGATTATGTAAGAGTCACATGCTTTGTAAATTCCCCCAACCTTTACTCATGGATGTTCTCCTTTAAATAATGGGTCGTAAAACCTCTCTATTTTCTAATAATCCCTTACTGTACATACACAGAAAGCTATTTTTGCTTTACCTATAACCATACAGCAAAACCAGAAACTCTTGGTATCAGTGCTAAGATGAGAGGTGTGATAGCTATATCCCTCAGATTCTTAACTTGACAAGGCCAGCAATCATGTTTAGTCTTACCCCTGAGCACCCTTTTACATCTTTATTAAATAAGAAGCCCTGCTCACAATACCTTCAATCTCCCAAACCAAGGCTGAGTTTCTCCTCTTTCCTGCATTTGGTGGAAGAAAAACAAAATAATACCTTTTTCTTTTGAACTCTTCCCTTATCTATAAGTAAAAGCAATTTTTTTCTTTCTGTAGAAACCCTCTTTTAGAGTGTCACTATAATTCACATGTTAGGTTCTGGGTACACAGTCCAGAGTTCCGACAACTTGCTGTAGTCCAGCGCCACACTTGCTAAGTATTTGTGTTCTGCCTCTCAGATACCTGCACCACAGTTTTCTTCTCCAGTGTGGGACCTTGAATTCAACTCTTGCCAGCATTAAAGACCTTCCTGGGCTGATCAGTCTTCATTTGAAAGCCTCTCTCCTCTGCTAGGCACATACTCAATAATATATGGCAGCAGAATCCTCATACCATATACTTTGAACCATAGCTTCCCAGCTTGTATCAGATCATCCTTTATTCATACATATGTGGGGAAATGTCTTCTCTGAGTTTTATATTTCCATGCACTGAAATACAACATGTTCATACATCATCCCAAAGCATTCACACACATTTTGGCATGCATGCAACCTCTCAGGTTTGTCATTCTACATTCACACAAATGCACAATGAGGGACAAACTACAAGACAATCAGTTTGGTCTTTTCAATAAGTCATTAAAATGGGAAAGAGAGGCAGGAAAGGAAATACCTTTTCAGATTAAGATAAATCTAAGAGAACTAAAACTCAAACGCAATTGGTCTTTGATTGGATTTTGTTTAAACAAACCAAGTATAGAAAACAGTTAATGAATGACAGTGGAGATCTAAACATGAACTAGGCAATAGATGATATGAAGGAATTAGTGTTAATTTCTTTGGACGTGAAGATGTTATTATGGCAGATGTATGCATACACACACACACAGAGTGCAGAGGGCCTACTCTGGAGGCAGAAATACAGGCACTTTAATTCTGGCTTCACAAGGTACTGGTTGTGTAAACTTGGACAAGTTACTTAACTATTGATGCTCAGGTGCTTCATTTATGAAAAAGGATTAATATCCCTGGTTCTCACAGTTGTTATTAGAACAAAATAAGACAAACCCAAAATTAATCCTGTTGCAGTGCCTGACACATAGCAAGCATGCATTAAGTGTAACTGCATGTTAATGGATTATATTTTATATCATCACTATAATCTTTAACAGTCAGACCAGATGGTGAAAAGAGAACACACAGGCAGAAATAAACAGATGCATGAAAACTATGAAAAGCACACACCTAGGCATATACACATAGCCATTTTTTCCACCCCTTAGGTTAGGGTTCTGGGCCCTTGTAACATGTCAGTCAAAGATGCTATCTATAAATCACTAGCTGTGGCAATTCTGACCCAGTTGCTTAATTGTCCATCTCTTCTCTTCTTTTGGTGTCTATTCAATGGAGCATAAAACCAAGTACTGGAGACTACAACTTCTTTTTATAAATGGAACTTGCTCAGCAGAGAATATAGTGCACAGTCTGTGGCCAGCAGAAGATGGTAGACTGATCTTTTCATTCACTCCCTCTTTCACTCCAAATTCTAGTCCTTTTCAAACTCCTTCAAGCAGCTGATACTTATCTATTCATTGAAATAAGTCCAAAGGGAAAGAAGGAAGCTTGTACTGACTGAGACAGAGCAAATCTGTAAGAGAGGCAGACACAGCAACAAAGAAATGAGTAGAGGGAAAATGAAGGAACTGATAGAAAGGTTGATTCTCTCTGTCCATTTATATTTTCAGGTTTTTGCTCAAGATGTGGAGGAGGTGGGCATTTAGGGCCTGGGGGACCCAGAGGGCCTCTCTTCTCACCGTCAAGGGAAGAAGATGAAGTTTCTATTAACCCTTCCCATACCTGTGATTTAACTGAATCATTCACATGTGTACTGATGTTCTTATGAGCATACATACAAATCTCTGTGTAGCCGTATGTGCATACCTATAAGAACAAATAAGTTCAAAACTCATATACTCAGTGACCTAATGTCTACATAAAGGTAACAATATTTGTACCTGCTTCACAAGATTATCACAAGAGTTCACAAATTAAGTAGGACAGTGCTTGTAAAAATCCTTAACACTGTGGCTGATACACAGTGTAGGACATGTTCCTTCATGTGCAATCCATTTCCACCTAAATCATAAGGAAGCAATGATTATATGACCCACTCTAAGGCTGTTCTTACATCTTTAAGTCTTTGCACATGCTGTTCTCACCTAAAATATCTTTTCTGTGTCCTCCTGACTAACCCCTCATTAAGATTCGTTAAGTTTATCACTCGAGAGCTCCTCTGATGCCCTGGGCTGAGAATGGCCCCTATTCTCGATTTCCTTGGGCATGTTTGGATTGCCTATGACTCTTATCCTGTACTGAAATTTCATTTTACAAATCTTTTGGCTTCAGGAGTTGATGTCCTCAAGGGACTAGACTGATATTTATTTCATTGAATAACCAGAGCTCGCATTGCCTGGTTTCCTGGGCCTGACATATCATTTCTACTTTGAAGAACATTTGTTGTGCAAAGAAATGATTTTGCAATACTTTTATAGGTCCTACTAGTGGTGCTTGATATATTTTGCACATATGAGTGCCATACACTGTTGAGATAAGTTTAAAAGGGAGTCATTCAAATAGAATTATAGTGGACTATTTTACACAATGTGACTATGAACTGCAGTAACTCTGCTTTGGGCAGTTCCTTAACCATAGCTCTGATCATATAATGATAAACTGAATTCTTTTTCACATGTTATATGTGCTATGTAGAAAATTACTGCAAAAGCAAGCTACTTAAAACAACAATATTCATTTACTGGGAAGCTAATGTGGCTCAAGTGATTTGGCCTCCCATCTACCATATAGGAGGTTCTGGGTTCTATTCCAAGGTTCTCCTAGTTAATGCAAGCTGGCCCATGAAGTGAGCTGGCCTGAGTGGAGGGCTTGCCCATGTGGAGTGCTGGTCTGTGCAGGAGTGCAGGCCCACACGGAGTGCTGGCACAAGATGACACAACAAAAACAGACACAAAGGAGAGACAATAAGAGATGCAGCAGACCAGGAAGCTGAGTTGGCGCAAGAGATTGAGCACTTCTCCCCCACTCCAGAATGTCCCAGGTTCAGTTCCCAGTTGAATTAGTCAGCCAAAGGGGTGCTGATGCAAAATAACAAAATCTGTTGGCTTTTATAAAGGGTATTTATTTGGGGTAGAAGCTTACAGTTACCAGGCCATAAAGCATAAGTTACTTCCCTCACCAAAGTCTATTGCCACATGTTGGAGAAAAATGGCTGCTGATGTCTGTGAAGGTTCAGGCTTCCTGGGTTCTTCTTTTCCCTTGGCTTGCTTCACTCCAGGCTCAGCTCTTCTGCTATCTCCACAAGGCCAGCTGTAGACTATCAAGCAAACAGCTTATTTCTCTTCCCGGGGCCTTTTCTCTTTCCATAAGACCAATCTCCTTGTGTGCTTACTTCCTGGGGCTCCAGCTCAAAAAGCGCCAACCTCCCTTCTCTGGGGTGTAGTTTCTCTGTGAGTCCCTACCCACCAACGGGTCAGGGACTCAACTTCCTACTGATGTGGCCCAATCAAAGCCTTAATCATTATTTAATCAAGAAAAAGTGAAACCTCTGGTTCCAATACACTCTAATATGCTCAAAGGAAAACTCCAGTTTACAAACATAATTCAATGTCTATTTTTGGAAATCATAAATAATGCCAAACTGCCACACCAGTGCTGCCTAAAGAGAAGAAAAGCACAACAGAAGAGCACACAGAGAGCAGACAGCAGACAGCAAGCACAAAACAACAAGGGAGAGGAGGGAAATAAATAAATAAATAAAAAACCAAACAAACACTTCTTACCATTGTGGAGCAAGTTCATATATTGTGAGCCGTGGAAACACAGGCTCAGGCACAACAAAGACTTTCAGCGAATGGCCACTTTATTACTTACACAGCACAAAAGGTCCAAAAGAGCAGGGAACAGGGAGGAGCTGATGGAAAGGTTTACTCAGGAATGAGACAGAATAAATTGACATATTGGAAAGTTCATTCTGGCTATAACGTGGACTTGCTATTGGAAGAAAGTAAGCTGTACTTGAAGCTTTAGAGAAAGCAAAATAAGTTTGAAATCTTGTGCTGTAGTCCAGTCAAAGATGATGAGGAGCTAGACATGCTGAGAGCATATAGGAATGATTTAAACAAACACTCCACCCACAGCTGGGACTAGGGTGAGGCAAGTGAGGTGCCTAGAGTACATTTAAGGAGGCACTTGCTCTTAGGGTCATAAGTGCTTCCTTACATTTTGCTCACTAGGCACCTTTATGGGCTGCTCAATAAAGGGACAGTCAAGTTGTCGTTGCCAATTCAGCAGAAAAGGAGCTAAGTATTATTTATTTATTTATTTATTTATTTATTTATTTATTTATTGACAATCAGACATAAGCTTTATTGCAACTTATGGACAGGAGAATATTTCTGAAGGTGGCAGAGTGAGATTTATGAGTCATATTAGTGAGTTTATATTTGGTGTGTCTTGACTCTGTTTGTTCAGTGTATATTCTCATACCTCTGGATGGTAATATTAAGTTAACAAATGAAAATTCTTAAAAGAGCTCTATCCAAATTCAAGTATTTTCTTGATTCACTTGCCCTGCCTACTGTTTAACTGGAGACAAAAACAGACTCCGGGTCCCAGAGGTCATGACCTTGGGACTCTCCAGGAACCATAAATGCTCCCGACTCACTTTGCCTCCTGTGCAGGGGAAGGCACCCACGTATGGCTGAGGGGATGGGTGAGGTGAGGGAGCTGGGTTGCACAGGAAGCAGGCAGTCCATTTCTGGAGAACTTGGACACCCAGAGACACTCAGCACTTCCTGAAAATGCCTGGGTTTCAAGAAGCCATTCCAGAATGTGCAGACTGGCCAAGTGGGTAGAAGGTAAAGAATCTTTATTTGGAATGCACTTTTCGTGGTAATTTCAGTAGGTTTGATAGGTGGGATTAGATGACCTTTCAGTGTGGTCTCTTCCTGAAGTTCTTTGATTGTAAAAGTTGCTGGAGACCTAACAGTGCAGGTTCACCCAGTGTCTTAGAACCATCAGTGAATCTAACTTCCCAGTTGTGCAGAGAGTGGTCATCTGGCTTAGCCACTTTTCACAAAAGCCACTCAGGCACTTCCTTTTTCCTGGGTTTCCCAAGGGGTGAATGACAAACTTTAAGTCCTTTTAACTTTCAGGCTCAGCTGAATTACTGAAAACTGAGCTCCCTGCCTGAGCTGTTTATACTGGATGAAGGCCTAGAGCTCAGGAGCTTCCCCACAAGAAGTGTTTTGGCAGCTGGGTTCTTGGTTCTTGGCTAAATGGCAAGAAAGAGTTCAAAGATGCACCATGTTAATGAGGCAAGTAAAAGGGTGTATTGAGAAAGGAGAGAGGGAAAGTATACACCCAAGGTATGGGTGTGGGCATGCTCCACGTGAGGAGACACACCACGTGGCTGGGGCTGGGGTCCTCTTAAGGCTGATCTTTCATCCTCCCTCTCGCCATATTAAGGAGGGACCTCAACTATTTGCTGTCCTGATTGGTTGCCTTTTTACCTTCACCTGTCAGCTTTCAGGGCACCAATGGGGAGGACTTTCTGTTTGGAGTCATCTGGCGCTTCTTTTGAGTCCATGAGTTTCAAATGGGAACTCAGGACCAGGGTCTCAGCAGGCTTTTCGGCTGAAATTTTATGCTTTGCTTTCAAGCAGCTGCCTTCCCCCAGGAGGTTTCTGGGCAGGGTCTTGTAGCCATGTTCTTTGCTAGGTCTCAGCTGTGATGGTTACAGCTTTGTTCTGACCTGCAGCCTTCCCTATACTTTCTTTTTTTTTTTTTTTTATTGTGGGTAAAATCAAAATTTTCACAATACATACCAACATTTGCAAAATGATATATAACCTATACTTTCATATATTAACCTGCATCAGAAGCAGTTGGGGTTGGTTTCTAAGAGCATGTACCTGCTAATATGTGACCCAGAGGCCTGGGATAGTTGCTCTGGCCAAGCTCCCTTCTGAGACCTTCTGGAATCAGGGATTCTTCATCATGGGAATTCTTCTTACACAGAGGAAGTTTGGGCTAAAATGGTTCCTCCAGACAAATATATTCTGACTTTAATAGACAATAGGTTTTATTTTTAAAAATTAGCATAGACAGATACAGACATATACACACACACAAACACACACATTGCTTCTACCATTTTAGAAGCTCAAGACACCACATCAAATATGTTCTTTTTTATATATATATTTTAAAAGATGCTTAGATTACATAAATGTTACACAAAAATTACAGGGATTCCCATGTTCCCCATCTCCCACACCTCCCACAACATCCCACATAAACATCTTTCATTAGTGTGGCTCATCACCTGCAATGTATATACATATCCTGGGGCTTTGCCACTAAGCATGGACCATAGTTCACCTTGTCGACCACACTCTCTCCCACACTGATCTTCATGTTATATGCTGATGTAAAATGGCCTATATCTGTTGTTGTAATGTCACCCAGGATAATTCCCAAGTCCTGAAAAAGCACCTGTATTACAATTGCTTTTCCATTCCCTGCCCTGAAAGCGTCCATTGGCCACTGGCTCCACCTCACTGTTGTAATTTCTTCCATTGCTTGAATCACAATATGTCTACAACAGAATGCCATTAAGTCCACTCTAGTCCATAGCTCTTACCCCAATCCTGAGGAGTTTGGGATGGTGATGTCCACTCCACCTCCAAGTGAGAGGGGATTATATCCCATGGATACAGTGGATGGGATTATCCTGCCTGCAGCTGCAGGCTCTCTCCATTTCCTGAGATGGCCATTGTCCATTATCGTCTCCTCACCAGGTGACTTGGGTGAGTCCACTGAGCTGTAGAGTAGGAGTTGCAGCTTCACTGAGATTCCAGGCACATCTGGCACATGGGCAGGACAGAGGCTCCAGTCTCTGGAAGTAAGCCTACAAACTCCAGCATCATATATAGGTTTGAATAGAAGGGACTGATGGACCATGTGCAGGGAGGACTTATTTGAGTCCAACTCTGTCACTCTCAGGAGCACAGGCTCCAAAGTAGATCCCACTGATAAAGCATCAATCTCTGGAGCTATTCCCCCTTATATAGGACCTGGGTATCTCCAGAGCCATCAGGAGCCGCTCTGCGTGGGGTGATATCCACTTTGGTGTTCTATGAGATCCTACTGAGGTGCGTGTAAGCGTTACATCTGGGATGAACTCCCAACTTTCTTTGAAGTCTCTTAGCCACATGAACTCATTTGTCTTTACCTTTTCCCCCTTTTATTCAAGGTCTTTTTCCAGTTGCATTGCCAGTTGGAACTTGGTATTAATCCCTCGTTGCCAGGGATGCTCATTCCCGGGAGCTGGTGGGGAAGGTAATGCATTCATATGCTGAGTTTGGCTTAGAGAGAGGCCACATTTAAGCAACAAGGAGGCTTACAGGTGGCAACCCTTGGGCACCCCATAACAGTAGGCTAAGTTTCAATTACAAGAGCAAAGACTCATAAGGCTAGTCATCAATAACAAGAACCCATCAGTGGACCATCCTCCCTTGCCAGACACTGCCCCTGCACTCGAGGGACTGTTGCTACTCCCTTAGAGAAAGTGGCAGAGCTCTCCAGGCTGGGAATTCAGCATTCCCTCGTTTATTGAGTGATTGTCTACCCACTGTGACCATATCCCATCCCTTGATCATTTGAAAAATTTTATATATCTTTCATGTATATTCAGGTGAACTTCCTCCCATGAAACCCCCATCCCAGACACCCCCCACCAATGATTCTCTCCTGCCCCCTCTGTAACCCTTCTGTGATCCATCTTCCTTGAAGATGAAGCTCTTATAATAGCCAAATACAATTAATAGAAAAATGAAATAATAAAGATAAGTTCAAATATAAGAGATAAAATACATGGAAACTTAAAAAAAAAAACACTAGAAATAAAATAAAATTAAAGGATTGGAATATTCAGAAAATGGGAAAAAAAACAAAAAATTTTAAAAAAGTTTTTTTTAACATTTTTCCTTTTATCACTGCATTATTGGGTGTCCAGTCTGTACTGTGGCACCTGCCCCCTCTCACTCCCCAGTGTCTCCCAAATTTTCATTTAATTTTCAAAGAAGTTTTAGGTCACAGCTAAGTCACACACAGAATACTAGAGACTCTCATATGCCCAAACTCCTTTCCCTTTCCTCACCCCATATTAAAACATTTTTTATGTGGATGGTAACATTGTTATAACTGTTATACAGATAGTGAAACATAGCTACTAAACCTTGTCAATGGTTTACAATTTACATGGCACAGTTTAATAATTTTTTATGATATTTACCATGTCCTGTGTCCATTACTGTAAGGTAATGAAAAACATTTCCTATGAGCACTAAATACCCCTTTTGATCTTTTCTGTTCCATCCTCCACCTCCCTCTGGGACACATGACTCTCCCTTGTCTTGACTCATTGGATGACAAGATTAATAATTACATGCAACAAAAGTCTTGACATGCTGATTATCCTCTCCTATTAGGATCCACCCTTGCACCTAAGAGACACCCACCTGTCTGTTTCTGGGTGAATCGGTCCTCCCAAAGATGGGGGTCCATCTCCTTCCCATTCACTGTGTGGGTCTCCATTCCCTGAAACAACACATTGTGACAGGATGAACACTCACACACTCCACAAAAGCCTACTCCAGACACACCCCTTCCTGAATCCCCCCCCCAACCGACACCCTAAACCAGTGACACTACTTTGTCATACTGCCATAAAAGCATTCCCACTCCTGAACTCTCAACATCAAACCCACAAATCCCATGTTCACCTAGTCCCTCTCCCATCTCTCCCCCCAGTATCCAAGGTATTCTAACCCACCCTTTCTAATCTACTCACCTGTCAACCTTGCACTACCAAACCCAGTAATATTACTACCCACCTGTCCTATCCTTCAATATGTGTTGCATCATCTTGCTGCACCAGCTCTCCAGGGGCATGGGCTGTCAGCTCTTCATGGGCTCAGGTACAGGCTGTCACATCTCTGCGGGTATGGGCCAGCATGCCCTCACCAGGAGGACCTGGGATCCGAACCCAGGGTCTCCCATATGGTAGACGGGAGCCCAACCACTTGAGCCACATCCACTTCCCTCCCCGTATTTTTTTGGACACAAAATTTATGTGATTTAAATCCTCTTTAAGAATAATTTTTTTTAAAAAAACTACAATTATGATAAAGTAAAAAAATATAGTGTTAAAATTTCAGTTTGAAATGTCTCTAAGACATCAAAAATTGAGGTTGACTTTTTATTTAGATTATTGAGTTTGACATTTAGAAATGTAATTTTGTGAGCCATCGGCATACAGATGATATTTAAACTTATGAAGATGGAAATAACATTTAGGGGAAAAGAGTAAAGACAGAGGAGAGACAGGCCTGAACTGAGCCCTAAAGAACCCTAGCATTTATAATTCAGTTTGAAGTATCTAGCAAAGGAGAATGGAGGGAAGAATTAATGAGATAAAAGGAAGGACATAAGAATATAGAATCCTCATACCTACCAGAGGAGAGTACTTTAAAAAGGTAGAAGAGATCAATTCATTGGTGCTTCTGAGAGTTGAGTATAATATGATGAAAATGGGAAATTCCATTATATTTGGCAAATGGAAGTTGGGGTTTGAGGGGTATACGACTCTTTTACATATTAGAAACGTCTAAGTGATTTGATTATTATCATATGCAGGTATCAAAACAAGTTTTTAAAACAAAGTTAACTGAAAACTTTTAATGAATGAAAAAATATTTTTGTGAATTGTGTGTTAGTCACTTTTATTGAATCATGTGGTGGTAACAAACAAACACAGCATCTCAGTTCATAAAGTTTACTTCTTATTCATGAACTTAATATTGACTAGTTGGTGCTGGCTTTGATTTACATTCTTCATTTGAAATCCAAGCTGAGGAAGTAATCATGACTAAAAGTATGTAAGGCTACTAGCAGAGGGAAAAGAATGATAGAAACCACAGAGTTGCTTTTCAAGAGTCTGCTCAGAATTTCACTCCTTACTTCTACTTCACACGTTACTACCAACCACTGCTGGTGATGCAACTGGAAAAAGACCTTGAATAGAAGGGGGAAAAGGTGAAGCAAATGAGTTTATATGGATAAGAGATTTCAAAGTGAGCCAGGAGATCATCATAGAGGTAAGCTTATGCATGTCTCAGATAGATCTCATAGACTGCCAAGGTAGATACTACCCCAAGTAGTGGGGCTCCTGAGGGCTCTGAAGACACTCAGGTCCTACAGTCATGGCAGATAGCTCTGGAGTTTGGTACCTTGCCAGTGGGCCCTATTTGGAGTTTTGTGCTCCCGAGGGTGACAGAGTTGGACTCAGGTGTGACTTCTCTACACATGCCTCTTCTGTCCCTTCTATTTGAACCTATACTTGGTACTGGAGTTTGTAGGTGTACTTCCAGGAGACTTGAATCTCTGGGCTGTCCTTATGCCAGCTGGAATCTGAGCCTCAGTGGAATTCCAAGACCTACTCTCCAGTTCATTGGAATCAGCCAGGACAACTAACAAGGAGGTGTGGATGGACAACCACCACACTAAGGAATTGAGAGAGCTTATAAATGCAAGCAAGAGATTCCCCTCCAGCAGTCGTATGGGATCAAAGTCCCCTCTCAGTTAGAGGTGGAGTGGGCATCACCATTCCAGAATCCTCAGGATTGGGGAATAAAATATGGACTAGAGTGGACTTACAGGTATTCTACTATAGGCTTATTGTGATTCTAGCAATGAAAGAAATTATATCATGGATGCGGTGATAGTGGCCACTGGAGGTGCTGAAGTCAGGGAGAGGGAAAATGAGGTATAATATGGGGGCATTTTCAGGACTTGGAATTGCCTGAATGACTTTGCAACGACAGATACAAGCCATTACATATACTGCCATAACCTGCAGAATTGAGTGGGAGAGAGTGTAAACTACAATGTAAATTATAACCGATGCTTAGTGGCAATGCTCAAAAATGTGTTCATCAATTGCAATGAATGTACCACATTAATGAAAGAAGTTGTTAATGCTGGGAAAAGTGGGAGGTGTGGGGAGTGGGGCACATGGGAATCTCTTATATTTTTTTATGTAGCATTTTATGTAAACTAAGTATCTTTTAAAAATAAATAATAAATATATTTAACAAAACAAGTCATATAGTCAATCCTGATTGCAGTGGGATTGGTAAGTATAATCATCTTACATTACTTGTAAAAAGTGGGATAGCTTACTACAGACAGCAAACAATAGGAAGAAATAACACAATTTACCAGCCTTCTCTCTTGTCCATAAGGTACTTGTTTCCTTATCTTCTACTTGAAAAAGAAGAAGAAAACTCACATGGCCCTCAAGGAAGACATCCAAAATGTTTCTTTAAATTAAGGTATTAGGCTTAGAACCAAGAATTATACAACTTATACATCATATTTGAATGTGGCTCCTCATGATGCAGGGACCTATGAGCTTAAAAAAAATTTCTGGCCCTAACACTTCCAACATAAATTAGTTAAACAGATATTAATTGCAATAAACATTCCTATTCAGAAAGAAGAAAAACATGAGACACATAGCAACTCACATT
>JAKSZT010049238.1:2595-44270 GCA_026826555.1 Tolypeutes matacus | reverse complement strand
CCTGAGGGGACTGGGATGGTGATGTCCACTCCAACTCCAAGTGAGAGAGGGCTTATATCCCATGGATATGGTGGGTGGGATGAACCTGCCTGCAGATGCAGGCCCTCTCCATTCCCTGGGATGGCCATTGCCCATCGTTTTCTCCTCACCAGGTGACTTGGATGAATCCAATGAGCTATAGGGCAGGAGTTGCAGCTCCATCTTGATTTCATGCACACCTGGCACATAGGTAGGCGGGAGGCTCCAGTCTCTGGAAGTATACCTAAAAACTCCAGCATCACATATAGGTTTGAATAGAAGGGACTGGTGAACCATTTGCAGGGAGGACTTATTTGAGTCTAATTCTGTCACTCTCAGAGCACTGATTCCAAAATAGAACCCACTGATAAGGCATCAGCCTCTGGGGCTATCCCCCCTTATATAGGACCAGGGTGTCTCCAGAGCTCTCAGGAACCCCTCTGAGTGGGTTGATAGGCACTTTAGATGTTCTATGAGCTCCTACTGAGGTGTGCGTAAGAGTTACCTCTGGGATGACCTCCCGACTCTCTTTGAAGTCTCTTAGCCACTTGAACTCATTTGTCTTTACCTTTTCCCTCTTTTATTCAAGGTCTTTTTCCAGTTGTGTTGCCAGTTGGCACTTGGTATTAATCCCTCGTTGCCAGGGAGGCTCATCCCCGGGAGTCATGTCCCACGTTGGGGGGAAGGTAATGCAATCATATGCTGAGTTTGGCTTAGAGAGAGGCCACATTTGAGCAACAAGGAGGCTCTCAGGTGGCAACCCTTAGGCACCCCACAACTGCAGGCTAAGTCTCATTTACAAGAGCAAAGACTCACAAGGGTAGTCATCAATAAAAAAAAACACATCACTGGGTCATCCTATTTTTACAGGCACTGTCCCTACATTCAGAGGACAATTGGTGCTACCTTGGAGACTGTGGCAGAGCTCTCCAGGCTAGGAATTCAGATTCCCTCATTTATTGTGTGATTAACCACCCATCGTAACCATGCCCCATCCCCCGATCCTTTGAAAAATTTTGTATATATTTCATGTATATTCGGATGAACCAATCCCCACGAAACACCCCCCACAGACAACCCCCCAATAATCCCCCGCAGTACCCATTGTAACCCTTCTGTGATCCCAATCCTCCATGAACATTTAGTCCATAAAATAATCAAACACACTTACTAGGAAAAAGAAACAAGTGTGATAAGCTTACATGCAAGAGACAAACATAAGGAAACTCAGGGGAAAAAAAAAAGAGATGGAAAAATAAACAAATAATCAAACAAAGAACAAAACAAAATAAAATGTAATTAGTGGATTGGGACATTCAAAAAATGGGCAAAAAAGCAAAGGAAATGCCTTTAAATATATATATATATATGTATATATTCATTTTTTTTTCTTTCTCTTTTCTCCTTAACCTTCTTTCCTTCCCTTTATCACTGTGTTATCAGATGTCTGGTGTGCCATGACACCTTACTCCTCTCAATCCCCATTGTCTCCCAATTTTTCATTTAATTTTCAAAGAAGTTTTAGGTCATAGCAAAGTCACACACGGAGTGACAGAGACTCCCAGATACCAAACCACCCCCCTTACCCACCCCATATTAACTCCCCCCCTTTTTTTTGGTTGTTAGCATTGTTATAACTGTTATGCAGATAGCAAAATATAGCAACTAAACATTGTCAGTGATTTACAGTATAGTTTACAATTTAGATGATACAGTTTAATAATTTTGATGATATTTACCATGTCCTGTGTCCATTACTGTAAGGTAATGAAAAACCTTCCCCATGACCACAAAACAACCCATTAGATCTTGACTGTTCCCTTCACCCCAGCCCCCCAGGGCCCGTGAAACCCCCCTCTCTCAACACATGGAATGTCAAGATTCACAGTTACATGCCATGGGGTTTTGAACCAGCTCTTCCTAATCCACCCACCCACCAGTACTGCACCACCAAACTCAGGAACACCAAAACACATCTGCCCCATCCCCCAACATGCAACCACACTCTATCCCTTTACCATAGATTATGTCCATATGGGTGATGGCTCAAAGCCTGCTCTTCTCTTACTCTCCTTTGTTAACCTATTTTTCAGACAATGGTTCTCAGAGACTGCTCACTTTCCTCAATTCAGATCAGTGAGGTCATATACTGTTCATCCTTCAGTGCCTGGCTTGTTTCACTCAACATAAGGTCTTCAAGATTCATCCAGGTTATTCCATGTGTTAGCACTTTGTTCCTTCTTACAGCTGAGTAATATTCTATTGTATGTATGTACCATATTTTGCTTATCCACTCATCTGTTGATGGGCACCGGGGCTGATTCCAACTTTTGGCAATGGTGAACAATGCCGATATGAACATTGGTGTGCATATATCTGTTTGTATTTTTGTTTTCATTTCTTCTGTGTATATACCCAGCAGTGGAATTGCTTGATCATATGGAAGATCTATTGCTAGTTTTCTGAGGAACCGCCAAACTGTCCTCCACAGTGGCTGGACCATACTGCAGTCCCACCAGCAGTTGATGAGGGTTCCTATTCCTCCACATCCTCTCCAACATTTATTGTCTCCTGTTTTTTTAATAGCTGCCATTCTGATGGGTGTAAGATGGTATCTCATTGTAGTTTTGATTTGCATTTCCCTGATAGCAAGTGATGTTGACCATTTTTTCATGTGCTTTTTAGCCATTTGTATTTCTTCTTTGGAGAAGTGTCTTTTCAGGTCACTTGCCCATTTTTTAAATGGGTTGTTTGTCCTTTTATTTTCGAGGTGTAGGATTTCTTTATATATGCAGGATATTAGGCTCCTATCAGATATATGGATGCCGAATATTTTTTCCCATTGGGTAGGCTGCCTTTTTATTTTCTTAATAACATCCCTAGAGGTGCAGAAGTTTTTAATTTTGAGGAGATCCCATTTATCAATTTTTTCTCTTGATGCTCGTGCTTTGGCTGTGAAGTTCATGAAACCATTTCCTATTACAAGGTCCTGTAGATGCTTCCCTACATTATCTTCCAAGGTTTTTATGGTTTTCGCTCTTATATTTAGTTCTTTGATCCATCTTGAGTTGATTTTTGTATAAGGTGTGAGATGGTATTCTTCTCTCATTCTTTTGGATATGGATATCCAGTTCTCCAAGCACCACTTGTTAAAAAGGCCACTCTCTCCCAACTGAGTGGGCTTCGTGGCCTTGTCAAATATCAGATGACTGTATATGCGAGGATCTATATCAGAACACTCAATCCGGTTCTATTGGTCAGTAGGTCTATCCTTGTGCCAATACCACACAGTTTTGATCACTGTAGCTTTGTAGTATGTTTTAAAGTCAGGTAATGTGATACCTCAACTTCATTTTTCTTTTTCAATATATCTTTGGCAATTCAGGGCCTCTTTCCTCTCCAAATATATTTTGTGGTTAGTTTTTCCAGTTCCTTAAAAAATAGAGTGTTGACTTTTATTGGGATTGCATTAAATCTGTAGATTAGTTTGGGTAGGATAGTCATCTTGATGATGTTTAGTCTTCCCATCCATGAACAGGGAATATTTTTCCATTTATTTAAGTCTTCTTTGATTTCCTTTAACAGTGTTGTGTTGTTTTCTGTATATAAGTCCTTTACATCTTTAGTTAAATTTATTCCTAGGTATTTGATTCTTTTGTTTACTATTGTAAATGGTATTTTTTTCCTGATTTCCTCCTCACTTTGCTGGTTATTGGTGTACAGAAATGCTACTGATTTTTGAGCGTTGATCTTATAGCCTGCAACATTACTGAACTCCTTTGTAAGTTCTAGAAACCTTGCTGTCAATTTCTCAGGGCTTTCTC
Organism: Tolypeutes matacus; assembly: GCA_026826555.1. Classification (NCBI taxonomy): domain Eukaryota; kingdom Metazoa; phylum Chordata; class Mammalia; order Cingulata; family Chlamyphoridae; genus Tolypeutes; species Tolypeutes matacus. The sequence continues at coordinate 40,428 of JAKSZT010049238.1, read as the reverse complement.
TGTATAGGATCATGTCATCTGCAAATAATGAAATTTTTACTTCTTCTTTTCCAATCTGGATGCCTTTTATGTCCTTTTCTTGTCTCAGTTTTCGTGCAAGTACTTCTAAGACAATGTTAAATAGGAGTGGTGATAGTGGGCATCCTTGCCTTGTTCCCAATGTCAGAGGGAAGGCTTTTAGGATTTCACCGTTGAAAATGATGTTAGCTTTGGATTTTTCATATATAGCCTTTATCATTTTCAGAAAGTTTCCATCTATTCCTATCTTTTGTAGTGTTTTTATGAGGAAAGAGCGCTGTATTTTGTAGAATGCTTTTTCTGCATCTATAGAGATGATCATATGATTTTTTTCTTTCAGTTTGTTTATGTGGTGTATTACATTGATTGATTTTCTTATATTGAACCATCCTTGCATACCTGGGATGAAACCCACTTGGTCATGGTGTATAATCCTTTTGATATGTTGTTGAATGCGATTAGTAAGTATTTTGTTAAGGATTTTAGCATCTAGGTTCATTAGAGAAATTGGTCTGTAATTTTCCTTTCTTGTGTTATCTTTGTTTGGTTTTGGTATTAGGGTAATGTTGGCATCATAGAATGAGTTAGGTAATATTCCTTCTACTTCTATTTTTTGGAAGAGCTTAAGTGGAATTGGTGTTAGCTCTTTCCGCAATGTTTGGTAGAATTCATCTGTGAAGCCATCTGGTCCTGGGCTCTTCTTAGTTGGGAGGTTTTTAATGACTGAGTCTATCTCTTTACTTGTAATTGGGCTGTTGAGTTCATCTATTTCTTCTTTCATCAATGTCGGCTGTTTGTGGGTTTCTAGAAACTTGTCCATTTCCTCTAAATTGTCATTTTTGTTGGCATATAATTTTTCAAAGTATCCTCTTATGATACTCTTTATTTCTGTGGGGTCAGTAGTGATATCACCTTGCTCATTCCTTATTTTATGTATTTGCATCTGTTCTCTTTTTTTCTTTCTTAGTCTGGCTAAGGGTTTGTCAATTTTGTTGATATTCTCAAAGAACCAGCTTTTGGTTTTGTTTATTGTTTCCAGTGGTTTCTTATTCTCTATTTCATTTAGTTCTGCTCTAATCTTGGTTATTTCCTGCTTTCTACTTCCTTTAGGTTTAGTTTGTTGTTGTTTTTCCAATTCCTCTAAGTGTGCAGTTAGGTCTTCAATTTTAGCTCTTTCTTCTTTTTTAATATATGAATTTATGGCTATGAACTTCCCTCTCAGGCCTGCTTTTGCTGCATCCCATAGGTTTTGATATGTTGTGTTGTCATCTTCATTAGTTTCAAGGTAGTTACTGAATTCTTTTGAAATATCCTCTTTGACCACTGTTTGTCTAAGAGTGCGTTGTTTAACTTCCATATCATTGTGCCTAACCTGTTTCTCTGGCCCTTAGTAATTTCCAACTTCATTCTGTTGTGGTCAGAGAAATTACTTTGTATTATCTCAGTCTTTTTGAATTCATTGAGTGTTGTTTTGTGGCCTAGCATGTGGTCTATTTTGGAGTATGTTCCATGTGCACTGGAGAAGAATGTAAATCCCGCTGTATTTGGGTGTAGTGTTCTGTATATGTCTATTAAGTCCAAATCTTCTAATGTATTGTTCAGTGCCTTCGTTTCTTTATTGATTCTCTGCCTAGATGTTCTGTCTAATGATGATAGTGGTGTGTTGAATACCCCTGCTATAATTGTAGAGGAATTTATTTCTCCTCTTAGTTTTTCCAGAGTTTGCCGCACGTATTTTGAGGCACCTCGATTAGGTGCGTAAATGCTGATGATTGTTCTCTCTTCTTGAGAGATTACTCCTTTTACTAATATGTAGTGTCCATCTTTGTCTCTTACAATAGTTTTGCATTTAAAGTCTATTTTGTCTGATATTAGAATAGCTACTCCTGCCCTTTTTTGGCTATTGTTAGCTTGTAAAATGATTTTCCAGCCATTCACTTTCAGACTCCTTGAATCCCTGGGCCGAAGGTGGGTTTCTTGTAGACAGCATATAGATGGATCATATTTTCTTATCTATTCTGCCAATCTGTGTCTTTTGATTAGTAAATTTAATCCATTAACATTCAGTGTTATTGCTCATAACGAATTTGTTACTTCAGTCATTTTTTCTTTGGGTTAATGTATGTCATATGTTGTTTTGTTTCTCTTTTTGAGTTTTCAGTTTTTTTTAAACTCTCCTCCAACTCTCTCTCCTTTGTTTTTTCCTTTCAACTTGTAGAGATTCCTTTAGTATTTCTTGAAGTGCTGGTTTCTTCTTTACATACTCTCTTAATTGCTGTTTATCTGTGAATATTTTGAACTCTCCATCATTTTTGAATGCCAATTTTGCTGGATAGAGAATTCGTGCCTGGAAGTGTTTTTCTTTTAGTGTTTTGACTATGTCATACCACTGTCTTCTTGCCTCCATGGTTTCAGCTGAAAAATCAGCACTTAATCTTATTGTGCTTCCCTTGTATGTGATGGTTCTCTTTTCTCTTCCTGCCTTGAGTATTTTCTCTTTGTCTTGTGCATTGGGCAATTTGACAAGTATATGTCTTGGAGTTGGCCTGTTGGGATTTATACTATTTGGGGTGCACTGTGCTTCCTGGATCTGCACATCCATCTCTCTCAATAGACTTGGGAAGTTTTCAGCTATAACTTCCTTCAACACTCCTTCTCTTCCCTTTCCCTTCTCTTCTCCTTCTGGGATGCCCCTAATGTGTATGTTTGTGTGTCTTGCATTATTGGTTAATTCCCTGAGACCATACTGGATTTTATCTATTTTTTGTCTATCTTTTCTACAATCTCTTTGATTTCAACTGTATTGTCTTCCATATCACTAATTCTTTCCTCTGCCTGTTCAATTCTGCTGCCATGTGAGTCCAGCGTCTTTTTCATTTCTTGACTTGTGTCTTTGTTCGCCATCATATCCATTACCTTTTTAGGTGTGTTAGCTATTTTTTCAGTGTGTTCTCCCAGGGTCTTCTTTATATCCTTAATCTCTTCCTTCAGTTCTTTAAGTTGGTCCATGATATTTGTTTGGATAGCTTTGATTAGTTGCTCGATGTACTGCATTGCTTCCTGGTTTTTATTTTGTGCACTGGACTGGTCCATGTTTTCCAGTTTCTCAGAGTCATTTGTATTTTTCTGTTGCCCTCTGTTCATCATATTATCTTAATGGTTTGTTCAGTTGATTTGCTTTTCTCTATGCTCTAGAATTTTATAAAGCTGTTGGTTCTGCGTGTGAGTTAAGTTTTCTCTTTGGCAGTTTTTCTTCTTATTTTATTTCCTTGCTTCTTTCTATGTTCCCTTGAAGGCAAAAGGTTAGGGCCAGAGGAATCAAAAGATGTAAGGAAGGCAGAAGGATAATAGAAATATTGATAAAAGTTAGAAGAGGGGCAAAATGAGACTTAATGAGATGAATATTTAACTTGTGTAGGCAGTGTAGAGTACTAGGAAAAAATATGGAGTTCCTACAATGGACTGGGAAAACAAATGGAGGAATATATATATAGTGATTTAGAAGGCTAGAATTATGAGGAGGGAGAGAAATAGTAAAGAAATGTCTGAAAGGAAAAAGTTAATACTAATAAAAAAAAAAAGAAAAAAGAAGAAGAAGAAAACAAAATAGATGGGATAGAAATTGACACCCTTAAGTTGTGGACCTATGAAAAAATGTTGTCTTTAAGAGCCACAACAGAAAACAGAAGGCAGAAAGATGCAGGAAGGTTAAGCGATAGTTTGTAATACAGAATCAATATATACAGCGAGTGGGAAATTACTGAATAAGAAGCCCAGCAAAGAAGCGACAGGCTGGCAGCACCTATTTAAAAAAAAAAAAAATAGAAGGAAAAAGGAAGGGGTGAGGAAATAGGAAATAATAGCAATAGACCAGAAAGTAACAAAGAGAAACCAAAGATCCACACAGGCAAGCAGTCGAACAGAGTTAAGGGGGGTCAATGATTCCCCTAGGGTCCACGTGGATCCTTCCTGCCTAGTTGTGTTTATCAATGAATTTCCCCAATGGGTTCTATATGCAGGTCCTGAAGCAGCTTTTAGCTATTAAACTAAATTAAAAAGAATTTATTTTTCATTGATGAGGTGACCTCACTTTTTTTTTTTTAATTTTTATTTTTTTAGCCAAATGCAGGACCCAAAATAATTCCTCCTCTAGACCAACCCCCTTATGGAAGGGACCCTAGCTGGGCCCGTGGAAATTAATCAAGCACGTCCCACTTTCCGGACCCCCCAGGTTAGCTGAAGCTCTGATGTTAGTCAGTGAGGAGTGCTAAAGATGGTGGATTCCGCCCCTTCTGGCGCCAAGCTCGAACATCACCAGGCTGCATAGTAAATCAGTTTGAGTGCAGATTCGCGTCTACTGTCAGCCTAATGGTGCTTCAGGTTGGCTTATCTGCTCCCCAAAGCTATGGGGCGGTGCAGGCAGCCAGATTGATGTCTAAAAATATAAAATACCCTTCCCTCTCTTCCAACAGTACCCTCTCTTTTTTGGGAAGTGTCCCTTCCTCCTGGCTCCGCAGTGGCCCGGGTCTTATCCCTGGGTGTCTAGAGAAATCAGCTGTGTTTCCTGACCAAAATCCCCCCTCCGGTTCACCGGGTGATGATTAGCTCGTTTGCTCTGTTCACACAAGGTCCAAGGGGCGCCAGGCTACCAGATCCCCAGAAAATAAAACTTTTTCGCCCCGCCCGCGGCTCCAAATGGCCATTTTATTTAATTTTATTTTTTTTCCCCTAACCGCGGGGCTCAGCCGCCTGTGCCAACCTCCACCATCAGCCTCAAAACTCACGAATCTCCACCGTTCCGTCCACTCCGCCAATCCGCGCAGATAGATGTCCCAAGCTTCTCATTTCACGCGTGCACAGCACAGACCCCCGGGCACGACCCCGTCCACAATCCGCCTTGCTCTGGGAGCTTGCAGTGTGCGCCCTCCTACACTAACGCCATCTTGGCCCCTCTCCTCCCTGTATTTTCTAAGGTTGTGTTTTCTGCTCTGGACTTGAAGGTTAGGCATATTCATGTTTGGCTCTTATGCATCACTAAAAATATATATTAAGAGAAAGTGTGGTGAGAGACAAATATGAAGATTTGTAAAAACCTATTCTTATAAAGTGGTCTGCCTTTTGTATTTCTTCATTATTGGAAGGTATAACCACGCTTGCATTGAATGGAGGGTGGTACACTCTGCTTGATGGATTAGATCCTTGGCTTTTATGAACCATTCTCCTCCCCTATGATATCTTGTAAACTTTTGAGTTACTCCTTCTCACCTTGTGGACTCCACAACTCCCTTTTCTCTTCTGTTTGTTGGCAAGGTCCTTCATAAGCCATAGGAGAAATTTGAGTCTGGGAGCTCTTTTTACTCTGAATTCTTGGATTTTCATTTATGCATATGTGGATTCTGTTTCTTTGTAATAATGAGTTTGAATTTATTTCCAATAATTTATAAAAAATTACTATATGTGATAAGATCAGGTAATAATATATGGATCCCTGCATCACAAGCTCCCTGCACATGAGAACAGCCCAAAGATGGCCAAAATTCAAGAATGGTTTCCTTGAAACAAAATCCAGAGCCTTCTAAGCATACAGTAAAAAATCATGAAATCATGGAAAAAGATTTCTTCTGAATTATCAATTTATGTACAATCCCTTTTAAAATTCACATTTTCTTTCAATCTAATATCCATATCAGTTCCTAATTTTAAAATAAAGACCTTTTCAACAGCTTAAAAAAAGCCATTCATTGTTCACTTTACCCACATGATGTATTATGGGATCAAATATCAATAAACCTGATAGATAAACAAAGAAGTTGTTCAAGAACAGCCAGGAAATCATCTATGTATGTCAGTGTCAACATATGGATTGAGAGCTGAATAGTTTCAAATTTTTTCTTCTGGTTTTTCTTTCTTTATTATAAATATAATAGACCTATTCAAATGGTTAAATAATAATTGAAGAGATGAATGCATAGCACTGTAATTATACCAAGGACCAGGAAATGTACACATCAGATAAAAAAATATTGGTTTAATATGTCTCAATTTAAGAGTTTTGTTCTAAAAATAGTGGGGATGTCAGGAATTGTACACCCAAGTTGAGCCATGGATAATTGTTATTAGTCCTGTTTCAGAAATGCTCTGGGCACTTTTTAAAAATGAATCACAACTCAAGTTTCTGCTGGAGATGGGATCACTGTAAGGTGTTATGCCCCTTTATTTTCTAATGCTGTGATTTCTACTCTGGGCTTCAATATGAGTTTGATTTTATTTCCAATACTTTCTAAAAAATTACAATATGTCATAAGAGCAGTTTTCATATACGGGTACCTGCAACACAAACTCTCTGCACTCGAGAACAGCCAACGATGTCCAGAAATTCAGGAATGTTTTCCTTGAAACAAAATCTGGAGCTTTCTAAACATTCAGTAAATAATCGTGAACTCAGGGGAAAAGATCGCCTCTGAATTATCGATTTACTACATTCCGTTTAAAATAAACATTATCTTTCAATGTAATATCTGTTTCAAGTCATAAGTTTAAATTAAAGTCTTTTTCAACAGCTTTAAAAAAGTTATTCATTTTTCACTTTATCCACATGATGTAGTATGGGATCACATAGCAACAAAACTGGTAGATATAAAAAAAAAGTTGTTTAAGGACAGCCAGAAATCACCTATGTATAACAGTATAAACAAATGGATTCAGAAATGAATAATTACTTCTTTATTCTTCTGGTTTTCTTTATTTATTATAATTATTATAGAGCTATATAAAAGGTTTAATAATGATCTAAGAGATGAATGCACACCACTGTGAATATTCCAAGGACCAGGGAATGTACACATTGGATAAAAACGATATTGGTTTAGTATGTCTCAACAGCACAGATTTGTTTTAAAAATCGTGGGGATGTCAGGAATTATACAACCAAATTGAGCCATGGATAATAGATATTATTCATGTTTCAGAAATGCTCTGGCCAATTTTTAGAAATGAAATATAGTTCAAGTTTCTGCTGGAGTAGGGACCACTGTAATATGTTATGCCCCTTTATTTTCTAAATTTGTGATTTCTGTTATAGATTTCAAGTTTATGTATTTTTATGTATGAATGATATGCATCACTAAAGATATATATTGAGATAAAGTGGGTGGTGAGAGACAAATATGAATCTTTGGAATTACCTGTTTCTCAAAAATGTCTTTCTTTTGTGTTTCTTCATTGTTGGAGTCTATAATCATGCATACATAGAATGGAGGGAGGTACACTCTGTTTGTTCGAATGGGTCCTTGAATTTTATGAACCATTCCTCTCCACCATGATATATTGTAAACATTTGAGTCGCACTTAGTCACATTGTTGATAGTGTAATTCCCATTTTCCCTTCTGGGTGTAAACAGGTTGTTCATAATTGATAGGAGAAATTTGGATGCTGGGAGCTATTTGGACTCTGAGTTCCTGGGTTTTCATTTGTCTATATGTGGATTCTGTTTCTTTGTAAGAAAAATTTTGATTTTATTTACAATACTCTCTCAAAAATTACTAAATGTCCTAAAAGCATGTATTTATATAGGGAATCCTGCATTACAATCTCTTTGCAGTCAAGAACAGCCCAATGCTGTACAGAAAATTAGGAATGTTTCCTTTGAAGTAAAATCAGAACCTTCCAAGCATTCAGTAAACAATCATGAAATCTTGGAAAAAGATCTACTCTGAATTTTCAATCTACCTACACTCCCTTTAAAAATTAACCTTTCCTTTCAATCTAATATCCGTTTCTTTTCATAACTTTAAAATAAAGACCTTTTCTATATCATTAAAAAAGCCATTCATTGTTCACTTTGTTCACATGATGTAGTATGGGACCACATATCAATGAAACTGGTAGAAAAAGAAAAAAATTCAAGGACACCCAGGAAACACCTTTGAATGTCAGTGTCAAGAAATGGATTGAGAGGTGAATAATTTCTTTCTTCTTTGTTCTTCTGGTATTTCTTTATTTGTTATAATTATTATAGAGCTATTAAATAGGTTTAATAATTATTGAAGCGATGAATGCACACCACTGTGAATATACCAAGGACCAGGGAATGTACAAACAATTAAAAAGATATTAGTTTAATATGTCTCAATAAAAAAGATTTCTTTTAAAAATCATGGGGATGTCAGGAATTGTGCACCCAAGTTGATCCATGGATAATAGTCATTAGTTGTGTTTCAGAAATGCTCTGGCCAATTTCAAGAAATGAATCACAATTCAAGTTTCTACTGGAGATGTGGCTATGGGACCAGTGTAAGGTGTTATGCCCCTTTATTTTCTAAGGTTCTGATTTCTGCTCTAGACTTCATGTTTATGCATATTCATGTATGATTGGTATGCAACACTGAAAATATATATTGAGAAAGAGGGTGGTGAGAGACAAATATGAAACTTTGGAATTACCTATTTTATTAAAGTCTTCTTGCTTTAGTGTTTCTTCATTGTTGGAGGCTATAATCACGTGTGAATAGAATGGAGGGCGGTATACTTTATTTGATGGATTAGTTCATTGACTTTTATGAACTATTCCTTTCCCCCATGATATCTTGTAAACATTTGAGCCATTCTTTGTCACCTTGAGGACCCTACAATTACCTTTTTCTCTTCTGCTTGTTTGTAAAGACCTTCATAAGCCATAGTAGAAATTTGGAGGCTGGAAGCTACTTGTCCTCTGAGTTCCTATGTTTCCTTCTGAGTATGTGAATTTTGATTTGTTGTAAGAACAACTTTGATTTTATATCCAATACTTAAAAAAAAAATACAGTATCTCTTAAGAGCAGGTATTTATATATGGATACCTGCATCACAACCTCTTTGCAGTGTTGAAAAGCCCAAAGATATCCAGAAATTCAGGAATGGAATCCTTGAAACAAAATCTGGAGCCCTATAAATATTGAGTAAACAATCATGAAATCATGGAAAAAGATCTCCTCAGAATTATCGATTTATCTACACACCCTTTTAAGTTAACATTTTCTTTCTCTCTAATATCCATTTCAGTTCATAATTTTAAAATAAAAATCTTTTCAATAGCTTTAAAAAGGCCATTCATTGTTCACTTTGACCACATAATATAGTATGGGATCACATATCAATAAAACTGATAGATAAACAAAAAAAGGTTTTCAAGGACAGCCAGAAAAACACCTATGTATGTCAGTGTCATCAAATGGATTGAGAGGTGAATAATTTCTTCTTCATTCATCTGGTTTTTCTTTATTTATTATAATAAATATAGAGCTATTGAAAAATTTTAATAATGATTGAAAAGATGAATGAACACCACTATGAAAACACCAAGGACAAGGGAATGTAGACTTTGGATACAAAAGATGTTGGTTTAATATGTCTCAATAAAAAAGATTTGTTTTAAAAATCATGGGTATGTCAGGAATTGTACAAACAAGTTGAGCCATGGGTAATAGTTATTCATCGTCTTTCACAAATCCTCTGACCTGTTTTTGAATAAGAATCACTATTAAACTTTCTGCCGTCGATGGGTCCATTGTAAGGTCTTATGCTCCTTTATTTTCTAAGGCTGTGATTTCTGCTCTAGACGTCAAGATTATGTACTTTCATGTATGATTGGTATGCATCACTAAAAATATATATTAAGAAAAAGAGGGTCGTGAGAGACAAGCATGAAGCTTTGGAATTACCTATTTCTCTAATGTGGTATTTCTTTTGTGTTTCTTCATTGTTGGAGGCTATAATCACATGTTCATTTAAGGAAGGGCGGTTCACTCTGCTTGATGGATCAGGTCCTTGACTTATTAGTGGTGATTCAGAAATGCTCTCGCCAATTTTTAAAAATAAATCACAATTAAAGTTCTGCTGGAGATGGGACCACTGTAAGGTTTTATACTTTTATTTTCTAAGTTTATGCTTTCTGCTCTAGACTTCAAGTTTATGTATTTTCATGTATATCTGATATGAATCACAAAAAAATATATAATAAGGGAAAGATGTTGGTAAGAGACAAATATGAAGCTTTGGAATTACCTCTTTCTCTAAAGTGGTCTTCCTTTTATGTTTTTTCATTGTAGGAGGCTATAATCATGCATCCATAAAATGGAATGCGGTACACTCTCCTTGATTGATTAGTTCCTTGACTTTTATGGACCATTCCTCTCCCCTATGGTATCTTATAAACATTTGTGTTACTCTTTGTCACCTTGTGTACCCTTCAAGTCCCTTTTTCTCTTCTGGGTGTTGTCTAGGTCCTCCTTTAGCCATAGGAGAAATTTGGAGGCTGGGAAATTTTTGTAATCTGAGTTCCTGGGTTTTCATTTGTGTATATGTGGATTCTTTTTCTTTGTAAGAATGAGTTTGATTTTATTCCCTCTACTTTCTAAAAAAACTTCAATATGTCATAAGAGCAGGTATTTATATATGGATACTTGCATCACAAACTCTCTGTAATCAAGAGCAGCAAAATTATGAGCAGAAAATAGGAAATGGTTTCCTTGAAACAAAATCCAGAGCATTGTAAACATTTAGTAAACAAGCATGAAATCATGGAAAAATATTGTTGCAGATGGGCAGTTTGATGTAATTATGAATTTCAAAAATATAATTGGATCATTCTTGTAAACAGATTTATAAATCTAGGCGTGATTAAGTTATGATTAGGACATTAACTGGGCCACATCAGTAGGGCATTGAGCCCCAACCCGTGGTGTGTGGGGAATCTAATATAAAAGGCAAGGCAAAGAACAGAGTTGATGCAGTTTTTGAGAAACAGATTTGATGTTGAAAAGAAGGCCCCATGAGAAGAGAAGTGAGCCATTCACCTGATCATCTAAACCTGACCTTGGTGATGAAAGAGTAGCTAAGCCTGGAGAGAAATGCAGCCCCAGGAAGAGGGGAACCCAAGAAGCCTGAACCCTGGCAAATATTGGCAGCTGTTTTGCTCCAAAACGTGTCAAAGGACTGTGGCAAGAGAAGAAACAATGCTTTATGGCCTGGTATCTGTGGACTTCTACCCTAAATAAACACCCTTTATAAAGACCAACCCATTTATGGTATTTCACATTAGCACCCCTTTGGCTGACTAATACAGAATTTGGCACTGAGGAGTGGGCAAGTGCTTTTGCATATATCAAAATGTTGGAATGTTTTTTTTTTTTGGAGGAATTATGAAATGCTTGATGGAAAAGGCCTAGATTACTTTGAAGAAACTGTTGATAGCAATATGGATGCTAAAAGGTGTTTTTATGATGCCTTGGAAGTAAATGATGAAACTATTATTGGAAACTGCAGGAAAGGTGATCCATGTTTTAAAATTGCAGAGAACTTAACAAGATTAACTCATGGTGTTATATGGAAGACAGAATTTGAAAATGGCAAACCAGAGCATTTACCTAAAGTACTTTCCAAGGTAAATTCAGAGAAGGTGGCTTGGGTTCCCCTTGCAGCTTATAGCAAAATACTGGATGAGAGAAATACACTAAGGATTGATTTTTTGGGCCTCCCCCAAAAAAGAAACTGATTCTGGAACTTCCAAGTTTCTGGAAATCAAATTCCCAGATGAAAACACCCTATTTGAAGATTTTACTAACCTTGGAACTCGTAACTCAGAATTGAAGATGCAGTTATCCTGGAAAGACTTGTGGAAAGTCTTACTGTCTGATGGCTTGGACCCCTGCTTCCTGCATGCTAAACCAACAAAGTTTATGAGAGAGCTATATGAACAACACCACTGTCAGCTTGGACAAAAAAGAACATGGAAAGGAAATTGAAGAAGTATCAGCTTTAAGAAGAAAATTGTGGAAGCAGAGATCTGGACTTCAGACATCTCCTTGGGCCAAGAGAGGAGCCCCACCCATGTGTACAGAGAGGGTGAGTTTGCCTTTGCATTTGAAGAGGGTGCATGTTCCTACCCAATGTTCTGAGAAAGTTTTGATACCCCATGGTGCAGAGAGGGTGAGGTGTCCCCAGCAGTTGAAGAGGGTGGATATCCCCACCTGATATTCTGGGAGTTTTGGTGCCCCAGGGTATGGGGAGGGTGGAACACATTCCTCAAATACTAGGGTGGCTAATGTCAACAACCCATAGGTCTGAGAGAGGTATACCTGTCCCCCATAGATTAAAGAAAGCCAGGTGGTCAACCCATTGCTCTGAGAGTGTTGAACCTGTATGCCAAAGGTTAGGGAGAATGCTGTCTTCACCTCACTGTACTAGGGGGCTAAGACTCTAACCCAAAGATTGGGTAAGGTGTGGCAATCACCCCAATAATCTTGGAGGGTGAAGTCCAGGGCTTGGTCAATACCCAGATGCTTGATGAGGGTGGAACCAAGAAAATGGCCTCTGGGAAAGCCTGTGGAAAGGATGGTTTTCCATGTGGCCCCAAGGTGAAGAAACCACCATCTTAAGAATAGCTCTCAAACTTTGAAATCAAATGGAGGATTCCCTTCAGGTTTCTGAACTGTAGAGTATTCATGACTCATGTTTACCAGCCCAATTTCTCCTTATGATAATGAAAGTGTTTATCATTTGTCTTTTCATTTGTGTATTGGGAGCAGTTAAATGGATTTGTAAGTTTCAGAGGTCTACAGCAAATGAGATTTTGCCTAAAGACAAACTGCATTTCTTAAAACTGCCTATGATATGATTTTGTAATGGAATTGCTACTGATTTAAGGTTTTTTGAATATAGTAATTTTTTTTTAATTCAGACGGTTGGGTGTTGCAGTTGGGAAGTTTGATGTAATTAGGAATTCCAAAAATATAATTGGATCATTCTTGTAAACTGTTTTATAAATCTGGGTATGATTAATTTATGATTAGGGCATTGACTGGGCAACATCAGTAGGGCATTGAACCCCACTCCTTGGTGTGTGGGGAATCTAATATAAAAGGCAAGGCAAAGAACAGAGTTGAAGCAGTTTTTGAGAAGCAGTTTTGATGTTGGAAAGAAGGCCTCAGGAGAAGAAAAGCAAGCTGTTCACCTGATTGTCTACACCTGACCTTGAGGAGGAAACAGGAGCTAAACCTGGAGAGAAATGCAGCCCCGGGAAGAGGGGAACCCAAGAAACCTGAACCCTGGCAAACACTGGCAGCTGTCTTGCTCCAACACATGGCAATGAACTGCAGTGAGAGAAGAAATTTATTGCTTTATGGCCTGGTATCTGTGGACTTATACCCCAAATAAATACCCTTTATAAAGACCAATCCATTTCTGGTATTTCACATTAACACCCCTTTGGCTGACTAATACAAAGATATCTTCTGAATTTTCAATTTACCTACACTCCCTTTTAAAATTAACATTTTCTTTCCGTCTAATATCCGTTTCAGTTCATAATTTTAAAATGAAGACCTTTTCAACAGCTTTAAAATAGCCATTCATTGTTCACTTTCTCCACATGATGCATTATGGGATTAAATTTCAATAAAACTGATAGATAACCAAAAAAAAGTTATTCAAGGGCAGCCAGAGAAACAGCTAGGTATGTCAGTGTCAACAAATGGATTGAGAGATGAATAATTCCTTTTTTATTGTTATTCTTTTTCTTTATTCATTTTAATTACTATAGAGCCATTGAAAATGTTTATTATTGAATGAAGAGATGAATGAACACCACTGTGAATATACCAAATATATGTGCAAATGCACATATATGCATATATATCTTATATAGTTTTACAAATATTTGTTTGTATTGTGAAAACTTTGATTTTTACCTCATTAAAAAAAAAGTTAAAAAAATAATAAAATAAAACAGATTTGTTTTAAAAATCGTGGTGCTTTCAGGATTTGTACACCCATGTTGAGCAATGGAAAATAGTTATTAGTCGTGTTTCAGAAATGCTCTGGCTATTTTTCAGAAATGAATCACCATTCAAATTTCTTCTGGAGATGCGAGCTCTGTAAGGTGTCGTGCCCCTTAATTTTTTAAGTTTGTGATTTCTGCTCTAGACTTAATTTTTATGTATGTTCATACATTAATGATATGAATCACTTAAAATATATATTAAGAGAAAGAGGGTGGTGAGAGACATATAAGAAGCTTTGGAAATACCTATTTCTCTAAAGTGGTCTTCCTTTTGTGTTTATTCATTGTTGGAGTCTAAAATCATGCAAGCATAAAATGGAGGCGTTACACTCTGCTTGATGGATTAAGTCCTTGAATTTTATGAACCACTCCTCTCCCCCATGATACCTTGCAGAAATTGAGGCACTCTTTGTCATCTTGTGGAAATTACAAGTCCCTTTTCCAATTCAGGGTGTTGGCAAGGTCCTTCAAAATGCAACGAAAAAATTTGGAGTCTGCGAGCTATTTGTACTCTGAGTTCCCAGGTTTTCATTTTTGTATATGTGCATTCTATTTCTTTGTAAGAATGCGTTTGATTTTGTTTCCAATACTTTCTTAAAAATTAAAATATGTTACAAGAACAGGAATTTATATATGGATGCCTGCATCACAATCTCTCTCCACTCGAGAACAACCCAATGATGACCAGAAACACAGGAATGGTTTCCTTGAAACAAAATCCCAAGCCTCCTAAACATTCAGTATGCAAGCATGAAATCATGGAAAAAGATCTCTGAGTTATCAATTTACCTGCACTCCCATTTAAAATGAACAATTTCTTTCCATCTTATATCCATTTTAGTTAATAATTTTAAGTAAAAACCTTTTCAACAGCTTTAAAAAAAGACATTCATTGTTCACATTATCCACATGATGTAGTATGGCATCACATATTAATAATACAGAAAAAAAAATGTTTTTCAAGGACAGCCAGAAAAACACCTATGTATGTCAGTGTCAACAAATAGATTCAGAGTTAAAAAATTTATTCTTTATTCTTCTTGATTTTCTTTATTTATTATAGTTTTTATAGAGTTATTGTAAAGGTTTAACAATGATTGAAGAGATGAGTGCACACAATTGTGAGTATATCAAGGACCAGGGAATGTATAAATTGGAAAAAATGATATTGGTTTAATATTTCTCAATTAAAGAGATTTGTTCAAAAAATCATGGGGATGTCAGCAGTTGTACACACAATTGGAGCCATGGATAATAGTTATTAGTCGTGTTTCAGAATTGCTTTGTCCAATTTTAAAAAATGAATCAAAATTCAGGTTTATGCTGGAGATGGGACTACTGTAAGGAGTTATGGCCTTTTATTTTCTAAGGTCGTGATTTCTGCTATAGACTTCACATTTATGTATGTTCATGTATGACTTAAATGCATCACTAAAAATATATATTAAGAGAAAGAGGGTGGTGAGAGACAAAGATGAAGCTTTGGAATTACCTATTTCTCTAAATTGGTTTTCCTTACTTGTTTCTTCAATGTTGGAGGCTAAAATGATGCGTGCATAGAATGGATTGTGGTACACTCTGCTTGATGGATTAGGTCCTTGATATTTATGAACCATTCCTCTCCCACGTTATATCTTGTAAACACTTGAGTCACTCTTTGTAAACTTGTGGACCCTACAATTGCCTTTTTCTCTTCTGGGTGTTTGGAAGTTCCTTCATAAGCCAAGGAGAAATTTGGAGGCTGGGAGCTGTTTGTACTCTGAGTTCCAGCGTTTCAATTGTCTATATGTGATTTCTGTTTCTTCCTAAGAATGAGTATGATTTTATTTCCAATGCTATATCAAAAATTACAATATATCAGAAGACCAGGTATTTATATATAGATACCCGCATCACAGTCTCTCTGCACTCAAGAACAGACCAATGATATCCAGAAAATCAGGAATGTTTTCCTTGAAACAAAATCTGGAGCATGGTTTACATTCTGTAAACAATCTTAAAATCATGGAAAGAATCTCCTCTGAAATACCAAATTACCTATACTCCCTTTTGAAATTAACATTTTTTTCAATATAATATCCATTTCAGTTCATAACTTTAAATTAAAGACCTTTTCAACAGCTTTAAAAAAGCCACTGTTCACTTTGTCCATATAATGTACTGTGGGATCCCATACCAATAAAAATGATAGATAAACAAAATAGCTGATCAAGGACAGCCAGAAAAACACCTATGTATTTTAGTGCCAACAAAAGGATTGAGAGGTGAATAATTTCTTTTTTATTCTTCTGGTTTTTCTTATTTGTTATAATTATTATAGAGCTACTGAAAATTTTTAATAATGAATGAAGTGATGAATGCACACCACTAAGAAT
The DNA here is from genome assembly GCA_026826555.1 of Tolypeutes matacus. Taxonomy (NCBI): domain Eukaryota; kingdom Metazoa; phylum Chordata; class Mammalia; order Cingulata; family Chlamyphoridae; genus Tolypeutes; species Tolypeutes matacus. The sequence goes on along the minus strand of JAKSZT010049238.1, from coordinate 24,218 downwards.
ATACCAAGGGCCAGAGAATGTACACATTGGATAAAAAAGATATTGGCTTAATAAGTCTCAATAAAAAAGATTTGTTTTAAAAATGGGGAGATGTCAGGAACTGTACACCCATGTTGAGCCAGGGATAATAGTAATTAGTCATGTTTCAGAATTACTTTGTCCAATTTTAAAAAATGAATCACAATTCAGGTTTATGCTGGAGATGGGACTACTGTAATGAGTTATGCTCTTGCCAATTTTCAAAAATAAATCAGTATTCAAGTTTCTGCTGGTGATGGGATAACTGAAAGTTGTCATGCCCATTTATTTTCTAAGGTAATGATTTCTGCTCTAGACTTGATGTTTATGTATATTTATGTATGACTGATATGCATCACTAAGAATATATATTAAGAGAAGGAGGGTGGTGAGATACAAATATGAAGTTTTGGAATTACTTATTTCTCTAAAGTGGTCTTCCTTTTGTGTTTCTTCATTGTTGGAGGCTATAATCATGCATGCAGAGTGGAGGGCAGTGCACTTTGCTTGATGGATTATTTCCATGATATTTATGAATGATTCCTATCTTCCATGAAATCTTGTAAACATTTGAGTCACACTTTGTCATCTTACATACCCTACAATTCCCTTTTAATCTTCTGGGTTTTGGAAAGTTCCTTCATAAGCCAATGGAGAAATTTGGAGACTGGCAACTTTTTATAATCTGAGTTCCCGTGTTTCAATTACCTATATGTGGACTTTGTTTCTTTGTAAGAAGGAGTTTGATTTTATTTCCAATACTTTCAAAAAAATTACAAAATATCATAAGAGCAGGTATTTTTATGTGGATACCAGCATCACAATCTCTCTGCACTCGAGAACAGCCCAATGATGCTGAGAAAATCAAGAATGGTTTCTGTGAAACAATATCTGGAGCCTTCTAAACATTCAATAAAAAATCGTGAAATCATGGAAAATTATCTAAACTGAATTATCAGTATACGTACACTCCATTTAAATATTAACAATTTCTTTCAATATAATATCCATCACAATTCATAATTTTAAAATAAAGATATTTTGAACAGCTTTACAAAAACCATTCATTATTCACTTTGTCCACATGTTGAAGTATGTGATCACATATCAATAAAACTGATAGATTAAAAAAAAATGTTGATCAAGTATAGCCAGAAAAACACCATTTATATCAATGTCAACAAAAGGATTGAGAGGTGAATAATTTCTTCTTTATTCTTCTGTTTTTTCTTTATTTATTAAAATTGTTATAGAGCTTTTGGAAATGTTTAATAATGATTGAAGAGATGAATGCACACCTCTGTGAATATACCAAGGCCCAGGGAATGTTCACATTGGATAAAAAAGATATTGCTTTAATATGTCTCAATGAAACAGATTTGTTTCAAAACCCTGGGGTTGTCAGAAATTGTACACTCAAGTGGAGCCATGGATAATTGTTATAAGTAGTGTTTCAGAAATAAACTGGTAAATTTTGGAAAATAAATCACAATTCAAAATTCTACTAGAGATGGGACCAATGTAAGGTGTTATTCCCCTTTATTTTCTGAGGCTCTGTTTTCTGCTTTAGACTTCAATATTTTGTGTATTCATGTATGATTGATCTGCATCAGTAAAAATATATATTAAGAGGAAGAGGGTGGTTAGAGACAAATATGAGGTTTGGAATTACCTATTTCTCTAAAGTGTGTTTCCTTTTGGCTTTCTTCATTGTTGGAGGCTATAACCACATAAGCAGAGAATGGAAGTTGGTACACTCTGCTTGATGGATTAGGTCCTTGACTTTTACAAACAATTCTTCTCCCCAGTGATATCTTATAAACAGTTCAGTCACTCTTTTTCACCTTGTGTACCCTACAAGTCCCTTTTTCTTCTCTAGGTATTGTCAAGGTCCTTCATTAGCCATAGAAGAAATTTGGAGCCTGGCAGGTATTTGTACTCTGAGAACCTGGGATTTCTTTTGTTTTTATGTGCATTCTGTCTCTTTGTAAGAAAGAGTATGATTTTATATCCAAACATTCTGAAAAATTACAATATATCACAAGAGTAGGTATTTATATATGGATACTGCAAATAATCACTCTGCCCTCAAGAATAGCCCAATTATGACCAGAAAATCAGGAAAGATTTTCTTGAAACAAAATCCATTTCCTTCTAATGATTCAGTAAACAATCATGAAATCATGGAAAAAGATTTCTGAATCATTGATTTACCTACACTCCCTGTTAAAATTAACTTTTTCTTTCAATCTAATATATGTTTGTGTTCATAACTTTAAAATAAAGACATTTTCAACAGCTTTAAAAAAACCATTCATTGTTCACTATGTTCATAAGTTGTAGTATGGGATCACATATCAATAGAAGTGATAGATAAATAAAAAAAATGTTCAAGGACATCCAGAAAAACACCTATGTATGTCATGTCAACAAATGGATTGAGAGGTGATTAATTTCTTCTTCGATAATCTGGTTTTTCTCTATTTATTATATATATTATAGAGCTGTCAAAAAGGTTTAATAATGATTGAAGAAATAAATGCACACCACTGTGAATATAACAAGGATCAGGGAATGTACACATCAGATTAAAAGATATTGTTTTAATATATCTCAACAAAACAGATTAGTTTTAAAAATCATGGGGATGTCAGGAATTGTAACCCCAAGTGGAGCCATGGGCAATAGTTATTAGTCATATTTCAGAAATGCTTTGGTCAATTTTTAAAAATGAATCATAATTCAAATTTCTTCTTGAGGTGGGACCACTGTAAGGTGTTATGGACTTTAATTTTCTAAGGTTGTGATTTCTGCTATAGACCTCATTTATGTATGTTCATGTATGACTGATATGCATCACTTAAATATATATTAGGACATAGAGGGTGGTGAGAAACAAATAGGAAACTTTGGAATTACCTATTTCTCTAAAGTGTTCTTCCTTTTTTGTTTCTTCATTGTAGGAGGCTCTAAACACGCGTGTATAGAATTGATGGTAGTGACTCTGCTTAATGGATTAGGTCTTTGACTTTTATTAATCATTTCTCTCCCCATGATATCTTGTAAACATTTGGGTCACTTTTTGTCACCTTTTGGCCCCTACAAATCCCTTTTCCTCTTCTGGGTGTTGGAAAAGTCCTTCATAAGCCATAGGAGAAATTTGGAGACTGGGAACTATTTGTACTCTGAGATCCTGAGTTTTAATTTGTGTACATGTGGATTCTGTTTCCTTGTAAGAATGAGTTTTGTTTTATTTCCAAAAATTTCTAAAATATTACAATATGTCATAAGAGAAGGTATTTATATATGGGTAACTGCATCACAATATCCCTGCACTTGAGAACAACCCATTGAGGTCCAGAAAATCAGGAATGATTTCCTTGAAATAAAATCCAGAGCCTTCTAATCATTCAGAAAACAATCATGAAATCATGGGAAAAGTTCTCCTCTGTATTATCAATTTACCTACACTCCCTTTTGAAATTAGCACTGTCTTTTAATCTAATGCCTAATAAAGTTCATAATTTTAAAATAACTTTTCAACAGCTTTAAAAAAACATTCATTTTTCACTTTATCCACATGTTGTATTATTGGATCACATATCAACAAAATTGATAGATAAACAAAAAAGTTGTTCAAGGACAGCCAGAAAAATACCTATGTATGGCACTATCAACAAATGGGTTGAGAGGGGAATAATTTCTTCTTTATACTTGTGGTTTTTCTTTTATATTTATTATAATTAATATAGCATTATTGAAAAGAATTAATAATGATTTAAGAGATAAATGCACACTGTTCATAATATTCCAAGGTCCAGGGAATGTGCACATTGAATAAAAAAGATAAAATGTCTCAATAAAACAGATTTGCTTTAAAAATCGTGGGGAAGACAGGAATTATACACCCAAGTGGAGCCATAGTTAATAATCATTAGTATTGTTTCAAAGATGCTGGGGCCAATTTTTAAAAATGAATCTCAATTCAAGTTACTGATGGAGATGTTTGTAGGGGACTGCTGAAAGGTGTTATGCCCCTTTATTTTCTAAGGTTGTGATTTCTGCTCTAGACTTCAAGCTGATGTATGTTCATTTAAACTGATATGCATCACTAAAAATATATATTAAGAGAAAGAGGGTGGTGATAAAAAATATGAAGTTTTTGAATTACCTTTTTATCTAAAGTGGTCTTCCTTTGGTGTTTCTTCATTGTTGGAGGCTATAATTAAGCATGCAGAGAATGGAGGGCAGTACCCTCTGCTTGATGGATTAAGTCCTTGACTTACATGAACCATTCTAATCCCCCATGACATGTCCCATGTTGGGGGGAAGGTAATGCATTCATATGCTGAGTTTGGCTTAGAGAGAGGCCACATTTGAGCAACAAGGAGGGTGTCAGGAGGCAACCCTTAGGCACCATATAACAGTAGGCTAATTTTCAATTACAAGAGCAAAGGCTCATAAGGCTAGACATCAATAACAAGAACCCATCAGTGGGCCATCCACTTTTGCAAGACACTGTCCCTGAACTCAGAGGACTGTTGCTGCTCCCTTGCAGAATGTGGCAGAGCTATCCAGGCTGGGAATTAAGATTCCCTCATTTATTGAGTGATTGTCTACCCACCATGACCATGCTCCATCCCTTGATCATTTGAACAACTTTATATAGCTTCCATGTATATTCAGATGAACCTAATCCCATGACTCCCCCATCCCAGACAACCCCCACAAATGCTCCTCTGCAGCCCCCATTGTGACCCATCTATGATCTAAACCTTCCTTGAACATGAAGCCCATATAATAACCAAATACAATTAATAGGAAAAAGAAATAATAATGATAAGCTTAAAAGCAAGAGATAAATATAAGGAAACTCAGAAGAAAAAAATACTAAACTAAAAATAAAATATAATTAGTGGATTGGGACAATCAAAAAATGGAAAAAAAAAACAAAAAAATTCCTTTTTTAAAAAAAATTATACTTTTTCCTTTTATCACTGTATTATCAGATGTCCAGTGTACCATTACAACTTCCCCTGCTCATTACCCAGTGTCTCCCAAATTTTCATTTAATTTTCATAGAAGTTTTAGGTCACAGCAAAGTCACACACGGAATACTAGAGACTCCCACATACCCAACGTCCATCCCCCTTCCCCACCCAATATTAAAACCTGTTTTTCTTTTTATGGATGTTAGCATTGTTATAACTGTATACAGATAGTAAAATACAGCAACCAAACATTGTCAATTGTTTACGGTATAGTTTACAATTTAGACTGTACAGTTTAATAACTTTTGATGATATTTACCATATCCTGTGTCCATTACTGTAAGGTAATGAAAAATCTTTCCCATGAGCACTAAATACCCCTTTTAATCTTAACTTTTCCTTCCTCTCCTTCCCCCTGGGGCATATGGAACTCCTGTGTCTTGACTCATGGCATGACAAGATTCGTAGTTACATGCCCTGGGTATTCCAACCTGTCCTGCCTAATATACCCACCTGTCAACCCTGCACCCCCAAACCCAGTAATATCACTACCCATGTGTCCTATCCTTCAATATGCAACTATACTCTATCCCTTTACCATAGATTATGTCCATATGAGTGATGGCTCAAAGCCTGCTCTTCTCTTTCTCTCCGTTGTTAAACTATCTTTCAGACAATGGTTCTCAGATACTGCTCACTTTCCTCAATTCAACTCAGTGTGGTCTTATATTGTTCATCCTTCAATGCCTGGCTTTCTTCACCCAACATAAGGTCTTCAAGATTCATCCACGTTATTCCGTGTGTTAGCACTTTATTCCTTCTTACAGCTGAGTAATATTTCATTGTATATATGTACCACATTTTGCTTATCCATTCTTCTGTTGATGGGCACCGGGGCTGATTCTAACTTTTTGCAATGGTGAACAATGACGTTATGAACATTGGTGTGCATATATCTGTTCGTGTCTTTGCTTCCAGTTCTTCTGGGTATATACCCAGCAGTGGAATTGCTTGATCATATGGAAGATCTATTGTTAGTTCTCTGAGGAACTGCCTAACTGTGCTCCACAGTGGCTGGGCCATTCCAAAATCCCACCAGCAGTGGATGAGGGTTCCTATTCCTCCACATCCTCTCCAACACTTAGAGTTTGCTGTTTTTTAAATAGCCGCCATTCTGATGTGTGTAAGATGGTATGTCATTGTTGTTTTGATTTGCATTTCCCTGATAGCAAGTGATGTTGAGCATTTTTTTCATGTGCATTTTAGCCATTTCTTCCTTGGAGAAGTGTTTTTTCAGTTCACTTGCCCATTACTTAAATGGGTTGTTTTTCTTTTTATTTTCAAGGTGTAGGATTTCCTTATATTTGCAGGATATTAGGCTCTTATCAGGTATGAATTTGCCAAATATTTTCTCCCATTGTGTAGGCTACCTTTTTATTTTCTTAATAATGTTCTTTGAGTTGCAAAACTTTTTAATTTTGAGGAGATCCCATTTATCTATTTTTTCTCTTGCTGCTCATGCTTTGCCTCTGTAGTTCATGAAACCATTTTCTATTACAAGGTCCTGAACATGCTTCCCTACATTATCTTCCAAGGTCTTTATGTTTTTGGCTGTTATATTTAGATCTTTGATCCATCTTCAGTTGATTTTTGTATAAGGTGTGAGATGGTATTCTTATCTCATTCTTTGGATATGGATATCCAGTTCTCCAGGCACCACTTGTTAAAGAGGCCATTCTCTCCCAACTGAGTGGGCTTGGTATCTTTGTCGAATATCAGATGGCTGTATGTGCGAGGATCTATAACACAGCTCTCGATTCGATTCCATTGGTGAGTAGATCTATCCTTGTGCCAATACCATGCAGTTTTGCTCACTGTAGATTTGTAATATGTTTTAAATTCCAGTATTGGGATACCTCCAACTTCATTTTTCTTTTTCAATATGTCTTTGGCAATTCGGGGCCTCTTGTCTTTCCAAATATATTTTGTGGTTAGTTTTTCCAGTTCCTTAAAAATATAATGTTGATTTTTATTGGGATTGCGTTAAATCTGTAGATTAGTTGGGTAGGATAGACATCTTGATGATGTTTAGTCTTCCTATCCATAAACAGGGAATATTTTTCCATTTATTTAAGTCTTCTTTGGTTTCCTTTGCAGTGTTGTGTAGTTTTCTGTATATAAGTCCTTTACATCTTTAGTTAAATTTATTCCTACGTGTTTGATTCTGTTAGTTACTATTGTAAATGGCATTTTTTTCTTGATTTCCTCCTCCAATTGCTCATTATTGGTGTATAGAAATGCCACTGATTTTGGTCATTGATCTTATAGCCTGCAACATTATTGAACTCCTTTATAAGTTCTAGAAGCTTTCTTGTAGATTTCTCTGGGTTTTCTATGTATATTATCATTTCATCTGCAAATAATGAAAATTTTACTTCTTCTTTTCCAATCTGGATGCCTTTTATATACTTTTCTTGCCTCAGTGCTCGAGCAAGTACTTCTAAGACAATGTTAAATAGGAGTGGTGATAGTGTGTATCCTTGTCTTATTCCCGATCTCAGAGGGAAGGCTTTTAGGATTTCACCATTGAAGATTATGTTAGTTTTGGATTTTTCATATATACCTTTATCATATTCAGAAAATTTCCTTCTATTCCTAACTTTTGCAGTGTTTTTTTCATAAGGAAAGAGTGCTGTATTTTGTCGAATGCTTTTTCTGCATCTGTAGAGATGATCGTGTGATTTTTTTTCTTTCAATCTGTTTATGTGGTGTATTACATTGACTGATTTTCTTATCCTGAATGGTCCTTGCATATCTGGGATGAAACTCACTTGGACATGGTGTATAATCCTTTTGATATGTTGTTGAATGTGATTAGCAAGTATTTTGTTGAGGATATTAGCATCCAGGTTCATTAGAGTAATTGGTCTGTAATTTTCCTTTCTTGTGGTATCTTTGTTTTGTTTTGGTATTAGGGTAATGTTGGCATTGTAGAATGAGTTTGGCATTATTCCTTCTTCTTCTATTTTTTGGAAGAGCTTAAGCAGAATTGGTGTTAGCTCTTTCCAGAATGTAGAATTCAGCTGTGAAGTCATCTGGTCCTGGACTCTTCTTAGTTGGGAGGTTTTTGATGGCTAATTTTCTCTCTTTACCTGTAATTGGACTGTTGCGTTCATCAATTTCTTCTTTCTTCAATGTAGATTGTTTGTGTGTTTCTAGAAACTTGTAAATTTACTCTAAATTATCATTCTTCTTGGCATATAATTTTTCAAATTATCCTCTTATGATACTCTTTATTTCTGTGGGGTGAGTAGTGATATCTCCTTGCTCATTCCTTATTTTGTGTATTTGCATCAGTTCTCTTTTTTCTTTGTTAGTCTGACTAAGAGTTCGCCAATTTTATTGATATTCTCAAAGAACCAGATTTTGGTTTTGTTTATTTTTTCTAGTGCTTTCTTATTCTCTATTTCATTTAGTTCTGCTCTAATCTTTGTTATTTCCTTCTTTCTATTTCCATTAGGTTTATTTTGTTGTTGTTTTTCCAATTCCTCCAAGTGTGCAGTTAGGTCTTCAATTTTAGCTCTTTCTTCTTTTTTAATATATGTATTTATGGCTATGAACTTACTTCTCAAGGCTGCTTTTGCTGCCTTCCATAGGTTTTCATATGTTGTGTTGTCATTTTCATTAGTTTCAAGGTTGTTGCTGATTTCTTTTCATATTTCCTCCTTGACCCACTGTTTGTCTAAGAGTGTGTTGTTTAACTTCCATATCCTTGTGCCTATCCTGATTCTCTGGCCCTTAGTGATTTCCAATTTTATTCCATTGTGATCAGAGGAATTACTTTGTATAATCTCAATCTTACTGAATTCATTGAGATTTTTTCTTTGGCCTAACATGTGGTCTATCTTGTAGTATGATCAATGTGCACTCGAGAAGAATGTAAATCCTGGCTTTTGGGTGTAGTGTTCTGTATATGTATAATAAGTCCAGGTCCTCTAATGTGTTGTTGAGAATCTTTGTTTCTTTGTTGATTCTCTGTCTAGATATTCTGTCTAATGATATAATGGTTTATTAAAATCCCCTGCTATAATTGTAGAGGCATTTATTTATACACTTAACTTTTCCAGAGTTTGCCTAACATATTTTGAGACACCCTGACTATGTGCATAAATTTTTATGATTGTTCTCTCTTCTTGAGAGATTACCCCTTTTACTAATATATAGTGTCCATCTTTGTCTCTTACAATAGTTTTACATTTAATGTCTATTTTGTCTGATATTAGAATAGCTACTCCTGCCCTTTTTTGGCTATTGCTAGCTTCTAAAATTTTTCCAACCATTTACTTCCAGCCTCGTTGAATCCCTGGGTCAAAGGTGGTTTTTTTGTAGACAGCATATAAATGGATCAAATTTCTTTATCCATTCTGCCAATCTGTGTCTCTTGAGTGGTGAATTTAATCCATTAACATTCAGTGTTATTACTCACAACGAATTTCTTACCTCAGCCCTATTTTCTTTGGATTAATGTATGTTATATATTGTTTTGTTTCTGTTTTTGTCTTTTTAGTTGTTTTTAAACTCTCCTCCAACTCTCTCTCTCTTGATTTTTCCTTTCAACTTGTAGAACTTCCTTTAGTATTTCTTGAAGCACCCGTTTCTTATTGACATACTCTCTTAATTTCTGTTTATCTGTGAATATTTTGAACTCTCCGTCATTTTTGAATGCCAGTTTTGCTGGATAGAGAATTCATGTCTGGAAGTTATTTTCTTTTAGTTGTTTGAATATGTCATACCACTGTCTTCTTTCATTCATGGTTTCAGATGAGAAATCAGCACTTAATCTTACTGTGCTTCCCTTGTATGTGAAGGTTTTCTTTTCTCTTGCTGCCTTGAGTATTTTCTCTTTGTCTTGAGCATTGGATATTTTGAAATGTATATGTCTTGGTGTTTGCCTGTTGGGATTTTTACTGTTTGGGGTGCACTTTGCTTCCTGGATCTGCAAATCCATCTCTCTCAGTAAGGTTGGGAAGTTTTCAGCCATTATTTCCTTCAACACTCTTTCTGTTCCCTTTCCCTTCTCTTCTCCTTCTGGGAAGCCCATAATGCATATGTTTGTGGGTTTTGTGTTGTCTGTTAAATCCCTGAGTCCCTGCTTGATTTTTTCTATTTTTTTGCCTATCTGTTCTACTATCTGTTTGATTTCACTTCTATTGTCTTCCACATCACTTATTCTTTCTTCTGCCTGTTCAAATCTGCTGTTATGTGAATCCAGCGTCTCTTTGATTTCTTGTATTGTGCCATTGATCATGATCTTATCAGTTATCTTTTTGCATATGTTTACAATTTCTTCAATATGTTCTCCCACTGTCTTCTTATATCCTTAATCTCTTCCTTCACTTCATTAAGTTGGTTCATGATATTTGTTTGGGAATCTTTGATTAGTTGTTTGATGTTCTGCATATATTCCTGGTTTTTACTTTGTTCTTTGGAGTGGTCCATGTCTTCCTGTTTCTCAGTGTGGTTTGTAATTTTTTTTTTTGCCCTCTAGTCATCATTTTATCTTGCTGGGTTTATTCACTTGATTAACTTCTCTCTCTCCTCTAAAGTTTTATTTAGCTTGTGGTTCTGTGTGTGTGTCAAGATTTCTCTTGGACACTTCTTCTTATTTGGTTTCCTTGCTTCTTTCTATGTTACCTTGAAGAAAAAAAATTAGTGCCAGCGAATTGAAAGATGTGAGAAAGGAAGAAGGATTATTGTAATATTGATAAAAGTTATAAGAGGGGCCAAATAGGACTTAATGAAATTGATATTTAACTTGTGTAGGCAGTGTAGAGTAATAGGGAAAAAAGTGGAGTACATACAATGGACTGAAAATGCAAATAGAGGAATATATATATAATGATTTAGAAGGCTAGAATGATGAGGAGTGAGAGAAAGAGTAAAGAGAGGGCTAAAAGGAAAAAGCTAATATTAATTTTAAAAAGGAGGAAACAAAATAGATAGAATAGAAATTGACACCCTTAAGTTGTGGGCTAATGAAAAAGTGTAGTGTCTAAGAACCACAACAGAATGCAGAAGGCAGAGAGATGAAGGAAGGATAAGAGATAGCTTGGAATACAATATCAATATAGATAGAGAATGGGAAATCACTGAAGAAGAAGTACAGCAAAGAAGAGGTAAGCTAGCATCACCTAATTTAAAAAAAATGAAGGAAAACAGAAATGGGGGAGGAAAAAGGAAAGAAAATCAAGAGATAACAAATAAACAGAGAAAAACCAAACAACCACACCAGCAAGCAGTCAAACAAAGCCAAGGAGGAAGTGTTCCTTCTAGGGTCCTTGCAGATCCTCTCAGCTTGCTTGCATTTATCAATTTCTCTTCAGGATTCTATCTGCAAGTTTTGAGGCAGATTTTCAGTATTAAACTAAATTAGGAAAAGGAATTCATTTTTTAAAGTGAAGGTCTTCTTTTCTTTATTTTTATTGATATAAGGGACCCAAAAGAAGTCCTCTGCTAGATCACCCCCTTCACTGAGGGAATCCTAATTAGGCTCGGGGAAACTGATCAAGCCCTTCCAACTTCCTGGTCTCCCCAGTGGTGCTGAAGCTCTGATGCTTGTCAGTGCAGTGATAAATTTGCTGACTCTGAACCCTCTGGGGCCAAGCCTCAGTGTCAGTGGGCTGCTGGTAAATCAGGTTTCCTCAGTAGATACACCTCTCCCTCAGCCTGGCACTGTTTCAAGCTGGCTTATCTGCTCCCCAAAGCTATGAGGGCGTCCAGGCAGCCAAATCCCCAGAAGTTAAATCCCTTTTCACCCTCTGTCAGAACCCTACCTCCCCCAGATTATGCTCCCCCACACTGGCAGCGGGAGCCACAGGCATAAGATTTGCAGTTCAAACCAGCCATTTTCCCTATGGTTGGGCTCAGCTGTCTTTGTTAACCACCAAAGGCAGGCTCAAAACTCACGAATCTCCACCGATTGCTCCACACCGTCATTCTTGCCACTTCTAGATGACCCAAGCTTCTCGCTCCATGCGCCCACAACACAGACCCTCAGGCAGGACCCTTTCCACAATTGGCTGTCCCCAGGCAGCCAGTCAATGAGTACCCTCCTAAACCGATGTCATCTTCAGAACTCCCTAATTTCTTCTTTATTCTTCTAGTTTTCTTTATTTATAATAATTATTACTGAGTTATTGAAAAGGTTTAATAATGACTGAAGAGGTGATTGCACAAAACTGTGAATATTCAAAGGACCAGGGAATGTGCACATTGGATAAAAAAGATATTGGTTTTGTATGTCTCAATAAAACAGATTTGTTTTAAAAATCATAGGTATGTCAGGAATTCTACACCCAAGTTGAGCCATGGATCATAGTTATTAGTCATGTTTCAGAAATGTTCCATCCAATTTTTAAAAATGATTCACAATTCTATTTTCTCCTGGAGAAGGGACCACTGAAGGTCTTATGCACCTTTATTTTCTAAGGTTGTGATTTCTGCTCTAGACTCCAAGTTTATTTATGTTCATTTAAGATTGATATGCATCAGTAAAAAGATATATTAAGAGAAAGAGAGTGGTGACAGAAAACTATGAAATTTGAAATTACCTTTGTCTCCAAAGTGATCTTCCTTTTGTGTTTCTTCATTGTTGGAGTTTATAATCATGCAGGCATAAAATGGAGGGCAGTACACTATGCTTCATGGATTAGTTCAATGATTTTTATGAACCATTACTCTCCCCCATGATATCATGTATACATTTGAGTCACTCTTTGTCACATTTTTCCCCTACAAGTCCTTTTGTCTCTTCTGGGTGTTGGCAAGGTCCTTCATAAGCCATAGGAGAAATTTGGAAGCAGGGAGCTATTTGTAGTCTGAGTTCCTGGGTTTTCATTTGTGTATATGTGGATTCTGTTTCTTTGTAAGTATGAGCTTGATTTAATTTCCAATACTTTTAAAAATTTACAATATGTCATAAGATCAGGTATTTATATATGGATACCTGCATCACAATTTCTCTGCACTCAAACACAGCCCAATGATGACCAGAAAATCAAGAATGGTTTCATTGAAACAAAATCTGGAGCCTTCTTATCATTCAATAAACATTCGTGAAAACATTGAAAAAAATATTGTCTGAATTATCAATTTACCGACACTCCCTATTAAAATTAACATTTTCTTTCAATTAGAAATCCATTTCAGTTCATAATAAAGAGCATTTCAACAGCTTTAAAAAATCCATTCAGAGCTCACTTTGTCCACATGATGTACTATGGGATTACATATCAATAAAACTGATAGATAAACCAAAAAATTGTTAAAGCACAGCCAGAAAAACACCTTTATAAGTCAGTGTCAAGAATTGGATAGAGAGGTGAATAATTTCTTCATTATTCTTCTGGTTTTTCTTTATTTATTATAATTATTATATAGCTATTGAAATGGTTATTAATGACTGAAGAGATAAATGCAAACTGCTGTGAGTATACCAACGACCAGGAAATGTAAACATTGGATAAAAAAGATATTGGTTCAATTTGTTTCAATAAAACAGATTTGTTTTAAAAATCATTGGGATGTCAAGAATTTTACAACCAAATGGAGCCATGGATAATAGATATTAATCGTGTTTCAAAGATGATCTGGCCATTTTTTAAAGTGAATAACAATTCAAATTTCTGCTGGAAATGGATAAACTGTGAGTTGCTATGCTCCTTTATTTTCTATGGTTGAGATTTCTGCTCTAGGCTTCAAGTTTATGTATTTTCATGTATGATTGATATGCATCACTAAAAATACATATTAAGAGAAAGAGGGTGGTGAGAGACAAATATGAATCTTTGGAATTGCCTATTTATCTAAAGTCATCTTCCTTTAGTATTTCTTCACTGTAGGAGGCTATAATAATGTGTGCATGGAATGGAGGGTGTTACACTCTGCTTGATGGATTAGGTCCTTGACTTTTATGAACCTTTCCTCTCCCCAATGATATCTTGTATACATTTCAGTCTCTCTTTCTCACCTTTTGGACCCTACAAATCCCTTTTTCTCTTCTGAGTGTTGGCAAGGTCCTTCATAAGTCATAGGAGAAATATTGAGGTTGGGAGCTATGTGTACTCTGAGTTTCTGTGTTTTTATTTGTGTATATGTGGATTCTGTTTCTTTCTCTGTGTATGAGTTTTAGTTTAATTCCAATACTTCCAAAAGTATTTCAATATGTCATAAGAACAGGTATTTATATATGGATGCATGCTTAACAATCTCTCTGCACTCGAGAGCAGCCCAATGATGTCCAGAATATCAGGAATGGTTTCCCTGAAACAAAATCTGGAGCCTTGTAAGCATTCATTAAACAATCATGGAATCACTGAAAAAGGTCTCCTCAGAATTATCGATATACCTACACTCCCTTTCAAAATTAACATTTTCTTTCATTCTAATATCTGTTTACGTTCACAATTTTAAAATAAAGATGTTTTCAACAGCTTAAGGAGCCATTCATTGTTCACTTTGTCCAAATGATGTGGTATAGGATCACATAGCAATAAAACTGAAAGATAATCAAAAAAGTTCTTAAAGGACAGCCAGAAAAACACCTATGTATGTCAGTGTCAACAAATGGATTGAGAGGTGAATAATTTCTTCTTTATTCTTCTGGTATTTCTTTATTTACTATAATTATTATAGAGCCATTGAAAAGGTTTAATAATGATTGAAGAGATGAATACACCCCACTGTGATTATACAAAGGACCAGGGAATGTAAACATGGGATAAAAAAGATATTGCTTTAATATGTCTCAACAACACATATTTGTTTTAAAAATTGTGGGGATGTCAGGAATTGTACACTGAAGTTGAGCCATGGATAATCGTTATTAGTCATGTTTCAGAAATGCTCTGGTCAATTATTAAAAAGGAATCACAGTTCAAATTTCTGCTGTAGGTGGGACCATTGAAGATGTTATGCTCCTTTATTTTCTAAGGTCGTGATTTCTCCTCTAGACTTCAAGTTTATGTATGTTCAAGAATGATTGATATACATCACTAAAAATATTTATTAAGAGAAAGAGGGTTCTGATAGAATATTACAAAGCCTAGGAATTGTCTATTTCTCTAAAGTGGTCTTCCTTTTTTGTTTCTTCATTATTGGAGGCTAAAAATCATGCATGCATAGAATGGTGGGCGGTAAAATGTGCTTGATCGATTAGGTCCTTGGCTTTTATGAACCATTCATCTCCCCCGTGAAATCTCACAAACGTTTGAGTCATTTTTTGTCACCTTGTGGACACTACAAGTCCCTTTTCCTCTTCTGGGTGTTGGTAAGGTCCTTTATGAGCCATAAGACAAATTTGGAAGCTGGGAGTTATTTGTACTCTGAGTTCCATGGTTTTCCTTTGTTTATATGTGGATTCTGTTTCTTTGAAAGAATGAGTTTGATTTTATTTCCAATACTTTTAAAAACTTACAATATGTCATAAGAGCAGGTATTTATATATGGATAATTGTACCACAGTCTCTCTGCACTTGAGAACAGCCCAATGTTGTCCAGAAAATCAGAAATGGTTTCTTGAAACAAAATCCAGAAACTTCTATACATTCAGAAAACAATCGTGAAATCATGGAAAACGATCTCCCAGAATTATTGATTTACATACATTCACTTTTGAAATTGACATTTTCTTTCAATCTAATATCTATTTCAGTTCATAATTTTAAAATAAAGTCCTTTTCAACAGATTTTAAAAAGCCATTCTTTGTCACTTTGTCAACATGATGTGGTATACAATCACATATCAATAAAACTGATAGATGAACAAAAAAATTTGTTCTAAGACAGCCAGAAAAACACCTATGTATATGCGTGTCAAAAATTGGATTGAGAGCTTAATAATTTCTTCTTTATTATTCTGGTATTTCTTATTTATTATAATTAATATAGTGCTATTAAAAATGTTTAATAATGATTGAAAAAATGAATGCACACCACTGTGCATATACCAAGGACCAAGGGATGCACACATTGCATAAAAAAGACATTGGTTCAATATGTCTCAATAAAACAGACTTGTTTTAAAAAACCATGGATTTGACAGGAATTTTACACTCTAGGTGAGCCATGGATAATAGTTATTAGTAGGGTTTCCAAAATTATCTGACCAATATTTGAAAATTAATCACAGTTCATGTTTCTGCTGGAGATGAGACCATTGTAAGGTGTTATATTCCTTTATTTTCTAAGGCTGTGATTTCTGCTCTGGATTTCAACATTATGTATGTTCATTTAAGTTTGGTGTGCATCAGCAAAAATATATATTAAGAGTAAGTGCGTGGTGAGAAACAAAAATGAAGCTTTGGAATTACCTATTTCTCTCAAGTGGTCTTTCTTTTGTCTTTCTTCATTGTTGGAGGCTATAATCAAGTGTGCATATAATGGAGGGTGGTACACTCTGCTTGATGGATTAGGTCCTTGACTTTTATGAAATATTCCTATCCCCCATGATATCACAGATACATGTGAGTCGCTCTTTATTCCCTGTTAAACACTACAAGTCCCTTCTTTTCTTCTGGGTGTTGGCAAGTTCCTTCATAAATCAGAGGAGAAATTTGGAGTCTGGGAGCTATTTGTACTCGGTGTTCCTGGGTTTTAATTTGTGTATATGTGGATTCTGTTTCTTTGTAAGTATGGGTTTGATTTTATTTCCAATACTTTCTAAAATATTACAATATGTCATGGGAACAATTATTTATATATGGATATAAGCATCACAATCTCTCAGCACTCAAGAACAGCCCAATGATTTCCAGAAAATCAGGAATGCTTTCCTTGAAACAAATCTGGAGTCTTCAAAAAATTCAGGAAACAATAGTGAAGTCACGGAAAAAGTTGTCTCTGAATATCGAGTAACCTACACTCCCTTTAGAAATTACTTTTTTTTTTTAATCTAATATCCATTTCAGTTCCCAAATTTAAAATAAAGACCTTTTCAACAGGTCTAAAAAAGCCATTCATTTTTCATTTTGTCCACGTGATGTAGTATGGGATCACATATCAAAAAATAACTGATTGAGAGAAAAAAATTTGTTCGAGGTTAGCCAGAAGAACACGTATGTGTCAACAAAGGGATTGAAAAGTGAATAATTAGATCTTTATTCTTCTGGTTTTTCATTAATTATTTTTATTTATTTAGAGTTATTGAAAAGGTTTAATAATGATTGAAGAGATGAATTCACAACACTGTGAATATATCAAGGACCAGATAATGTACACATTGGATAAAAAATATATTGGTTTAATATATCTCAATAAAACAGATTTGTTTTAAAAATTGTAAGGATATCAGAAATTGTACACCCAAGTTGACCCATGGATAATAGTTATTAGTCATGTTACAGAAATGCTCTGTCCAATATTTATAAATGAAACACATTCAATTTTCTACTGGAGATGGGACCATTGTAAGGTGTTATGCCCCTTTATTTTCTAATGCTGTGATTTCTGCTCTAGACTATGATTATATGTACATGTATGATTGATATGCATCACTAAAAATATATATTAAGAGAAAGAGAGTGGTGAGTCAAATATGAAGCTTTGGAATTAGCTATTTCTCTAAAGTTGTATTCCTTTAGGCTTTCTTCATTGTTGGAGGCTATAATCATGTGAGCAGAAAATGGAAAGTGGTATACCCTGCTTGATGGATCATGTCATTGACTTCTTTGAACAATTCTTCTCCCCCATGATTTCTTGTCATCGTTTCAGTCACTCTTTGCACCTTGTTGACCCTGCAAGTTCCCTTTTCTCTTCTGTATACTGGCAAGGTCCTTCATGAGCCATGGGAGTAATTTGGAGGCTTGGAGCTATTTGAACTCTGATATCCAGGATTTTTATTTGTGCATATGTGGATTCTGTTTCTTTGTAAAAATGAGTTTGGTTTTATTTCCAATACATTAAAAAATTACAATATGACATAAGAGCAGTTATTTATATATAGATACCTGTGCCACAATCTCTCTGCACTCAAGAGCAGCCCAATGATGTCCATACAATCGGGGATGATTTCCTTGAAACAAAATCTGAAACCTTCTAAACATTCAGTAAACAATTGTAAAATCATGGAGAAAATTCTCCTCAGAATTATCGAATTACCTACAATAACGTTTAACATTAACTTTTTTTTTCAATCTATACCCATTTCAGTTCATATTTTTAAAATAAAGACCTTTTCAACACATTTTAAAAACCATTCATTTTTATCTTTGTCCACATGATGTATTATGGGATTACTTATTCATAAAACTGATAGATAAATGCAAAAAGTTGTACAAGGAGAGCCTGAAAAACATCTAGGTATGTCAGTGGCAAAAAGTGGATTGAGAGGTGAATAATTTCTTCTTTACTCTACTGGAATTTCTTTATTTAATATAATCATTATAGAGCTATTGAATAGGTTTAATAATGATTGGAGTGATAAATGCACACCAATGTGAATATACCAAGGACCGGGGAATGTACACATTGGATAAAGTAGATATCGGTTTAATATGTCTCAATAGAATGGATTTATTTTAAAAATCTTGGGGATGTCAACATTTGTACACCCAAGTTGAGCCATGGATAAAATTATTACTCGTGTTTCAAAAATGCATTGTAAAATTTTTAAAAATGAATCACAATTCAAGTTTTTGCTGGAGATGGGAACACTCTAAGGTGTTATGACCTTTTATTTTGTAAGGTCATGATTTCTGCTCTAGACATCAAGTCCATGTATGTTCATGTATTACTGATATGCATCACTAAAAATATATATTAAGAGAAAGAGGGTGATGAGAGAGAAATATGAAGCATTGTAATTAACTATTTCTGTAAAGTGGTTTTCCTTTTGTGTTTCTTCATTGTTGGAGACTATAATCACGTGTGCATAAAATGGAGGGATGTACACTCTGCTTGATGGAGTAGGTCCTTGACTTTTATAAACCAGTTCTCTCCCCCATGATACCTTGTAAAAATCTGAGTCACTCTTTGTCACCTTGTGACTGTATAAGTCCCTTTTTCTCTTCTGGGTGTTGGCAAGGTCCTTCATAAGCCATAGGAGAAATTTGGAGGCTGGGTGCACTTTGTAATCTGAGTTCCTGGGTTTTCATTTGTGTATATGTGGATTCTGTTTCTTTGTAATAATGAGTTTGATTTTATTTCCATTACTTTCTAAAATTTTACAGTATGTCATAAGAGCAGGTATTTATACATGGATACCTGCATCAAATTCTCTCTGCACTGGAGGACAGCCAAATAATGGTGAGAAAATCAGGAATGGTTTCATTGAAAAAAAATCCAGAGCCTTCTGAGCATTCAGTAAACAATCATGAAATCATGGGAGAAAATCTCCTTAGATTTATCAATTTACCTCCACTCTCTTTTAAAATTAACATTTTCTTTCAATGTAATATACTATTCTGTTGAAAATTTTAAAATAAATACTTTTCAACAGCTTCAAAATAGCCATTTATTTTTCACTTTGTCCTCATGATGTAGTATGGTATCACTTATCAATAAAACTGATATATAAACAAAAAAAGTTGTTCAAGGAAAGCCAGGAAAACACCTATGTAGGTGAATGTGAACAAATGGATTGAGAGGTGAATATATATTTCTTTATTTTCTGGTATTTGTTAATTTATTATAATTATTAATGAGCTATTGGAAAAGTTTAATAATGATTGAAGAGATGAATGCACACCACTGTGAATATACCAAGGACCTGGTAATTTACACATTGGATTAAAAAATATTGGTTTAATATTTCTCAATAAAACTGATTTGTTTTAAAAATTGTGGGGATGTCAGGAATTGTACACTCAAATTGTGAGATGGATTCTAGTTTTTAGTAGTGTTTCAGAAATGCTCTGGCCAATTTTTGAAAATGAATCACAATACAAATTTCTGCTGGTGATGCGACCACTGAAATGTGTTATGACCATTACTTTTCTAAGGTCGTGATTGCTGCTCCAAAAATAAATTTTATGTATGTTCATGTTTGACTGATATACATTACTAACAATATATATTAAGAGAAAGTGGGTGGTGAGAGACAAATATAAAGCTTTGGAATTACCTATTTCTTTAAAGTGGTCTTCCTTTTGTGTTTCCTCATTGGTGGAGTCTATATTCATGCATGCATAGAATGGAGGGTGATACATTCTGCTTGATGGATTACGTACTTAACTTTTATGAACCACTCCTTTGCAGATGATATCTTGTAAATATATGAGTCACTCTTTGTTACATTGTGGACCTTACAATTCCCTTTTTCTTTTCTGAGTGTTGGTAAGGTCAGTCATGAGCCATATGTTAAATTTGGATTTTGGAAGTTATTTGTACTCAGAGCTCAAGGGTTTTCATTTGTGTATATGTGGACTCTGTTTCTTTTTAAGAATGAGTTTGATTTTATTTCCAATACTTTCAAAAAATTACAATATGTCATAAGAGCAGGTATTTATATATGGATATCTCCATCACAATCTCTCTGCACTCAAGAACCACCCAATGATGTCCAGAATATCAGGAATTGTTTCCTTGACTCAAATTCTGGAGCCTTCTACACATGCAGTAAAAAACCATGAAATCATGGAAAACGATCTCCTCTGAATTATTGATTTAACTACACTCCGTTTTAAAATTCACATTTTCCTTCAATGTGTTATGGGATCATATAACAATAAAAATGATAGTTAAATAAAAACAGTTGTTCATGGTCAGCCAGAAAAACACCTATGTATGTCAGTGGCAACAAATGGATTTAGAGATGAATAATTTCTTCTTCATTCTTCTGGTTTTTCTATTTTTATTATAATTATTATAGAGCTAGGGAAAAGGTTTAATAATGATTGAAGAGATGAATGCACACCACTGTGAATATACCAAGGACCAAGGAATGTACACATTGGATAATAAAGATATTGGTGTAATATGTCTGAACAAAACAGATTTGTGTTAAAAATTGTGGGGATGTCAGGAATTGTACACCCAATTTGAGCCATTGATAATACATATTAGTAGTGTTTCAGAAATGCTCTGACCAATTTTTAAAATGAATCAGAATTCACGTTTCTGCAGGAGATGTGTGTATGGGAAAACTGTAAAGTGTTATGCCCCGTATTTTTCTAAGGTCCTGCTTTCTGCTCTAGATTTCAAGTTTAAGTACATTCATGTATGATTGATATGCATGACTAAAAATATATATTAAGTGAAAGAGGGTGGTGAAAGACATATATGATGCTTTGGAATTACACAATTCTCTAAAGTGGTCTTCCTTTTGTTTTTCTTCTTAGTTGGAGTCTATAATCAGGCATTCATAAAACTGAGGGCAGTACACTGATTGATGGATTAGATCCTTGACTTTCTTGAGCCATTCCTCTCCCCCATGATATCTTGTAAACATTTGAGTCACTCTTTGTCACCTTGTGGACACTACAAGTCCCTTTTTCTCTTCTGCATGTTGGCAATTTCATTCATAAGCCATAGGAGAAATTAAGAGGCTGGGAGCTATTTCTACTCTATAATCCTGGGTTTCCATTTGTGTATATGTGGATTCTTTTCCTTTGTAAGAAT